>CM033460.1:8764043-9216543 GCA_019425755.1 Amaranthus cruentus
AAATTTGATATCCGTTGTAATAACCTAAACGAGAAAATCAAAACTAATGACACTGTTACTTTGAATTTGCTACATTATAAAATTGATATATGGAAATATTTTTAGAGTGTAGTGTAATACTCCCTTTTATTCATTCTATTTTATAGCTTTTGTATTGAGACTTATTATACAACATCTGGTATGATTATGTTATAGCTTATAAATTAATAATGAAATACAATTTAACAGTGTTTGATGAATATTGTCAAAAGTCAAATGTAACACTTACGCTGAATAGGAGTTAGTAGAATCAAAGAGAGCGAGTAAATGAACTGAATTACCTTGTCAGCACGACGTTGACGGAGCTCAGGAACAAGCTGTTGCAATTTGGAAACAAGTTGAATAATTTGATCATCACTGATTCTTGAGCTTCCTGACTGTCTTGACCTTCTACTAGACATTATATTGTCTTAATTTGTATATAATCAACCTAGTAATTGCCCAAAACCCTTTGCTAGAAAATGGCTCTAACACTAAGCTTAA
The DNA here is from genome assembly GCA_019425755.1 of Amaranthus cruentus. Classification (NCBI taxonomy): domain Eukaryota; kingdom Viridiplantae; phylum Streptophyta; class Magnoliopsida; order Caryophyllales; family Amaranthaceae; genus Amaranthus; species Amaranthus cruentus. Next base: position 8,764,566 of record CM033460.1, read on the forward strand.
GGACTTAATTTGTTAGGTTCCTTCTTGTAATGGTGACAAAAAAAAGAAAGAAAAAAATGGGTGTAGGAAAATACAATAGATTCTTTGACAAAGAAACTTGATATGCTTTTTGTTTTATGGTATAAGGATAAAGACCTAGGAAGATGAAGAAGGTTATAATATAAGCTAAGATAAAATAATTTAATTTATTTTTTATTTTATTTATATAAATAGATAATTAAAATGTTATTTATAGTGAAAATTAAAAAAGGAAAAGAAGAGGATGATTAAAACTAATAAGAAAAAGAAAAAAAAAAAAGGACCACAAAGAGAAGAGACATTGATGTTGGTAGTGAAGAAGGCATGTGGTTTGAAGAAAGAGAGGGAATTATACAAGTATTTGGGTGTTAGTTTATGTTCCCAAGTTGGGGTTTAAGGTCAAGTGGGTTTAAATACAATTGTTTGTAAATAAGCAAACAAAAGTGGGCCTTAATGGTGTTAATGAATCAATGGTTAGACAAGTTCCTCATCCCCATGTGATCATTCAAGACAAGGTGGGAAGGACTAAATAAGAATGAGGTAAGGAAAGTAAATTAGGGTTATATATTCATCATTTTCTCCAATCACAAGGTTTAGATTTCAATGTTTTTAGGCACAAATCAAAGCATGCCATGAAAATATTTGAACATTGCATGATAGGAATTTAATAAATATTAAAGGTAGGCTTAAGGTTAGGCTTTTCTTACTATTACAAGACCTAGCTAGCTTACATTTAGGGAGATCAAGGAAGAAAGTTGCCTAATTATTTCCTAGATTTAAGGGCATTTGATTTTGGCAAGCATGGTGGCTAATTTGGAAGAGTATTTATTTGTATTACTATGTTAAGTCAAACTTACACATGCCATGCTTGCTTGGAATCAAATTATTTTACTTTTGTAATACTCATCTTAAATGTTAATAGAGTATTATACAAAACTTTTAAAATAGGTTTTAAATGAATTAACAATTTATATTATTTGTTTGACAAGGACATTTTTGATATAAAATCTTATAAACATACAATGTTAAGGGGTTATTGTGCATAAGAATTTGATTTGAATTATTGGATTCAAAATATTCGGTATTTAATTTAGAAAATCAGGTATTTAATTTGAATCTTTGAAATCGAATAACTCGAATTGAGTATTTGGTCTTTTAATAACCACATATCGAATCTAGATCTAAATCGAAATTTTTATAAAACTGGATATTCATATATATATACGATTTTTATTAATTAATTAATTTTTGGAAAAATTACCTAGAATAATCCAACCTTTTCATAATTTTCATACAATAATCTCACCTATTAATTAACCATGAATAATCCCAACTTTGAGGAATATTTTCCTGGAGCAAACCCATTAACCGGATGACTTGTTATAACAAGTTTTAATTTTAAAAAAATAAATATTATTCTGTAACTTTTAATTTTTAATTTAATTTTTTTGAATTACCTACTATAGCAGGTCATCGGGTAACCCAAGTTTACTTTAGGCAAATACCCCTAAAAATTGAGATTATTCATTGTTAATCAATACACAGGAATATATTAGAAAAATCATGAAAAAGTTGGATTATTCTAGATAATATTTTTCTTTAATTTTAATATTCGAATTGAAACCGCATCGAACCACATTTTTACAAATCAGATATTCAGATCGAATCATATCAAATCTGGTATCCGACCTTTTAACACCTCTAGTTAAGCATGATTTGCTTACTTTACTTAGGGCATGCTTGTATTTAAAGGAATAAAAAAAGTCAAACTAATAAAATGAAGTTAATAAATGAGAAATTAGTGAAATTTGATTGTTGTAGAGGTGGAAGAATTGTTGCAAAGTAATAAAAAATGAAGGGAGCTCTCAATTTTGTGAGGTAAATATTTATCCTAGGGGAGGGTGGGGGAATGTATTACCTCCATAATAGGAGAACTTATCTTCTTTTTCCATCATTGTTTTTATTTTATGCTCATTTTACCTTTTTCACAACTATCTCAATTACTTCAAATGCATCTCTATTTGATTTCATTTCATTAGTTTGACTTTTTTACTCTTTTAAATATTTACACCCAATACAAACATAATGTGAAAATCCCCTCAAACACGTATCTTCAACTCTACCACATCAAAATTTCACTACCTTTATTCAATTTTTGTTATTAAGACGTATACAAGACACTTTCTAGTTTTACAGAATGCTCATTTCATATTTGTTTATCATATCATTAAATTAAATCACTATGATTTGTTGTGAAAAAATCTTGGAACCATATCATATATTTTCAAATCTAGTGATTTTCTTAATACTCAAATTAAGCTATTAGGAATAAACACATCTTTATACTCAATGGCAAGCCCACATTGGAGCCTATAATATATTTTCAAATCTAGTGATTTTCTTAAGAAATATTCTAAAAGAAAAAAGTTAAAATACATAGTAAAAAAAATGTTAGCCCTCAAATTTTATATTTCTTGTTATGATTAATTTTGAGGACCCTCGATTAAAAAATTAAAGGTTTGTCACTGCTCATATTTTATTTTGACACTCCTATGAAGAAAGGAATCTAATAATTCACTGATAAAATGTCATACGACATCTACAACAAAGTAACAATCGATCAAATACATAAAAATTCTAATCAAACAAAATTCTATATAGAAAAGTCACGATCATTATAAAGGAGATCTAACATTGAAATATTCTCTCTATCGCATCGTTGTTTGATACAACGATCTCCGAGATGGTATTTTGTTCTGGTGTGGCTTTGAAATAGAGATAAGTTTGATTCTATTGATTGTATTAGCGCAATTGACAACCATGATGACGTCAGGTACCTTTATACCATCGAATTGTAACAAGACTCCAAACTCTCGCTATTAGAGACTTTATTCTTTAAAACCCAATATAATATAGAGAAAATGAATTTTATTTATAACTAAAAAGAAAAGAAAGCAAAAGTAAAGAGATTAAGGGCTTGTCATCAACCATAAAGTTAATAGTACCCCTACGGCCCGTTTAGTATGTGGTAATAAATGGTTGCAATGGGAATGAAAAACTAGTGTAATTTTGGTTGAATAATCTCTTGGCTACCTGGATCAGGATGGTCATGTTTGTCCATCTTCAATCATCTCATTTTCTTCATGAAATTCATTCCTACGCATTTCTACTGGGAGAGGTGGTATTAGGTATGGTAATACAAATTTGTAAACAAAAAAACTTTTTTGTGATCAAAGTTTCATTACCATGGGAATGATACGGAACTTTTTATGAAATTTTACACTATAAGTCATTTACATTACGACCATTTAATACCCCTATCCAAACGGACCGCTAAAGTTAACAATGGAGGCTAGGTTTTTGTGTGAAAGAAAGTTAACATTGGAGGTCTTACCGTCAGTGCTTAGACTTTTGACACCCTTATAAATGACTTTTGATACTTGAAAGTAAATAAAAAAAAATTAAAAAAAAAGGATAAAAAAAGGTCAATGTTATTCAACTTCTCTCTTTTAAGAAAAAGTTGTTTCAAAATCAATCTTGTTTCTCTCCGTCTAAGCTTTTTTTTTCTTTCAACTGAGACATCATAAAACAGTTATTCTTTAATGTTTGAAGTCCTTTTTATGTTACAAATGCTTTTGTCACAAATCAAGACCCCATTTTTGCGTAGTATCCAAGGCACACAAAACATATGATAACAAAGGTAAGGTTTTTTTTTATAGGAAAATCCTATTTGAGGTTCAAGGTAAAAACACCATGATTACTACTTCATTTATTTATATCGATAACGCGAATGGACGTACATACATCAACTCAAAGTCTCTAATCTTTTAGGGTTGTTTGCTATAATGTTAAAGGGATTCAATTAAGACATCTATTAGATTATGAGATTGGGTAAAGGTAAAGGTGAAGGACATTTTCGGTATCCCGCACAAGGTAGGGTCTAAGTAGGGGTTTTTTTGTTCTTGAAAGATGCGGACAAATCGTATCCGTACCCACACAAGGAGGGAGTAAAGATAGATGCGCGCAGTTAAGAAACTCCCTAATTGATACTTGCGCTAGTAGAGGTCGAACCCTAAACGTTCTGCTCCACATGCAAATGCTCTATCTATTGAGCCACAAGCGCTTTTGGTTAGCTCAATTATTTTGTTAATGGATATCTCCATATTATTACCACTTTTTTTTACTACAAATTAACTACCTTTCTTTTGTTCTATCTCTTACTTCTCTGTTCTCACTCATGTTCACGTACATCTCTTTATACCAAATGATTAACACAAAGTCTTGTGAGAGACGGTCTATTTTGAGAGACCATCTCTTATTGGGTTGACCCATAAAAAATATGAACTAAAGGTAGAAAATAAGCTTTGATGGACTGGGCCTGAGAGACGTCTCTTTGAGAGACGGTCTCTCAGGAGACTAGCTGAATGATTAATAGTGTAGTTGGTCTCCTGAGAGACGCCGCTCATGAGGCCCAACCCATTATAATTACAGTTCATTCAGCTAATGATAACGATTGGTGGTAATAGAAATGATTTATAGTATAAATTTTCATGTTATGTATCATGTCACTACCATGGTAATAAAAGTTCTAATTATAAAAAAATTTTGTTCAAAATTTTTCATTACCATCTAATACCACATGTTTAAGTGATAATGCATTGGAATGAATTTTGTGATGAAAAAATGTGCTTGTTGCAGGAGATCAACAAGTATGATCATTAAATTTATCAACAGATATTCTTACCAAAATCACATTAACATTCTACTACTATTCCCACCATTTAGTACATGTTACCAAATAGTCCATGAAATTAAAAATACTAATTAATTTATGTAGATATTGTTTAAACTGCAGGCCTCCCAAAAAAACACCCAAATCTTGTCGGTACTAACATTTTAAAACTACCACTTAAAATTCTCTTCAATTTTCATCTGAAATCAAATTGAAGATTTAATACTAGAATTTGATCAATTTTCATCGCAAAATCAAACTGATCAAACTACAAATGAAGTCTCAGACATATTGATTTATAAATACGATTCGTAACGTATGTTTTTACTAAAATATTTTCTAAAAAATTGATAAAAAATCACAATTCATATTTGTGATTGTTGAAACAGTTAATCACTTCTTAAAGTTTTTATCGAATTTGATGATCAAAATAAGATTCCAGATGAGCATGGCAATACCGTTTAATATCATAACTCAAGTTGTATTTATAACATACAAAGTAGTAATTTAGAGTATATAAAGTTGGTTTTAAGAGTATATCAAGTAGGAATTTAGTGTATGTAAAGTAAGCGTTTAGTATACTTTAATTAGGCATTTAAGGTGCCTTAAGTTGGGGTTTTAGATACCTCAGTATCCCTTTAAGGTACCACAATTATGGATTTAGGATATCTCAAGTTGGTATTTTGGATACCTAAGTAGACATTTAAGCTACCTCAATTAGCGGTTCTTTAAGGCTACCTTAAGTATACGTTTATAGTATGTCTAGTAGGGGTTTAGGTTCTACTCAAAAAAAAAAAAAGTAGGGGTTTAGGAAATGTTAAGTAGGCATTTTGGGTACCTAAAGTAGGCATTAAGGATATCTCAAGTAGGCATTCAGGATACCTCAAATAGGGGTTTAAGATACCACAAGTAGACATTTAGGGTGTGTTTGGTATTGGAACATAAAATATAATGGAAAGTGAAATGATAAAGAGGAGTAAGGGTAAGGGTATGGGTTATACTTATATGTTGTTTGGTATAAAAATATAAGAGAAACACTTATTTGATCATAAAAAGAGAATTTATTACTTGACATAAATATATAGTAACAAAATAAGGGTATCCATTACCCTCAAAAAAGGGATTGGGTTAACCGTATATTATACCAAACAAAAGATGTGGAATAACGGTAATTGAATCCCTTACTTGATATTATAAAGTTTGTACCAAACACCCCCTTGGTGTAACAACCCGTATTTCTAATAAGAAAAGGTATGTGAAAACAACCTTTAAGACGGTTGTCACTTACTCTTTAGAAAGTTAAAACTAAAATATTAACCTCATAAATTTCAAAATAAAAAAAAATAAAAAAAATCTTGAAGATTCTAAAGCTTATTACACCTTTAATAGAGCAAAAATCCTCTAAAAGAAAAGAAACAAAAGATGTATGGTCTATTTGTAAGACTCAATACGAGAGGAAAAATCCTAGAGTCCACTTGTAACACCCCTGAATTTCTGCAAAAAAAGGGGGATAATAATAATAATAATAATAATAATAATAATAATAATAATAATAATAATAATAATAATAATAATAATAATAATAATAATAATAATAATAATAATAATAATTATTATTATTATTATTATTATTATTATTATTATTATTATTATTATTATAATTATAATGGATTGGGCTTTTCTACGGGATATGCTAATTGCTTTGAACTTCCCCCCTCATGTAGTTAGAATCATCATGGTTTGCATCACTTCTACTCAGTATTCCCTTTTAGTGAATGGAGTGCCTTCTGATATCTTTAAGCCAAAGCGGGGTCTACGGCAGGGTGATCCCATGTCTCCACTCCTTTTTGTGCTAGGGATGGAGTACCTCTCTAGATTGATGATTATGGTGGGTTCACATGCGGGCTTCAAGTTTCATCCTAGATGCGGGGGTTTGAAGCTTAATCACCTGGCCTTCGCTGATGATCTCATGCTTTTTTGTAGAGGAGAGCTCCACTCTGCTAATCTGCTATGCCAAGGGTTAAATTCTTTTGCTGCTGCTTCAAGTCTATGTGCTAACTCCTCCAAATCAGCAATATATCTGGCAGGGCTTCCATGTGCAGTGCGTTCCCATATAGCTCAGCAACTCCATTTCCCTCTTGGCTCTCTCCCCTTTCGTTACTTGGGTGTCCCTCTTTCATCTAAAACGCTCTCTGCCTTTGATTGTGATCTCCTGGTAGACAAAATGACGGCTCGAATTCGGACTTGGTATTCGAAGAACTTATCCTATGCAGGCCGGCTTCAACTTGTCAACTCTGTTTTGATGAGTATCAGTACATATTGGTGCATGATCTTTATTTTGCCTAAATGTATTATAAAGAAAGTGAATGATTTGTGCAGGTCTTATCTTTGGAATGCTGATATGAGTAACCCCTCCCCTGGTAATGTTAGCTGGAAAACAGTGTGTTGTGGGAAAAAGGAAGGCGGTCTGGGTATTAGAAATCTTGAAATGTGGAATAGAGTTGCTATTGGTAGACTTTCATGGCACATCTACAACATGCCTGAGTCACTTTGGGTTCGTTGGATACATGGTGTGTATACTAAGGGAGCCGATTGGATGCGTTTCAATCCCCCTCCTACTGCTAGCTGGTCCCTTAGGAAAATCTGCAGTATTAAGAATAGCCTGGCTCCTTGGATTAAGAAGGAGCAATGCAAAATTGCAGTGGTCTACAAAGAGTATTCACAACAACTTGTTCGGGTTCCTTGGAACAACCTTGTATGGAATAGAGCCTCTATTCCGAAGCATCGCTTTACCCTTTGGCTTGCTTGCCATCAGAAGCTCAAGACAAGGGATACTTTGGTGCGATTCGGTATTATACATGATGGTAGCTGTCCTATGTGTACCTCTACAGCTGAGACTCTTGAGCACATTTTCTTTGATTGTGTATTTAGCACTCAATGTCTGACTATGCTTTCAGATTGGTCGGGTATCCAGATTTCCTTCACTTTAGAAAGAATTGTCAGAAAGAGATGGAAAATCTCCAAGATGAAACGAAAGATTCTTATTACTAGCATCTGCTGCTTATGCTACCATATATGGCGGGCAAGGAATGATGCCGTCTGGCACCTTAGATTGAGCACTCCGATTGCTGTGCTACAAAGGGTTCGACAAGACATGACATGGAGAGTCAAGACTTTATACCCAGCTTTCTCTGAAAACTAGTTTAGGCTGTTTTCCTCCTAGGTTCCCTTGTATAGCATTATTTTGTTTATAAGGTCTCTCCCCATTCTTGCACATGAAGAGTGAGTTAGAGCAACCCTTCCTAGAAGGTGGGCTCTTTCTTCATACTGATGCAACCAAAAGGATGGTGGCGGTTAGGGATGGGCAAGGGTCCAAGACCCTATTAGGACCCTGTTGGACCCTACCCTTTTTTAAGGGTAAGGGTCTATTTTTTTTGGACCCTAAGGGTCCGGGTCCGGGTCCGGGTCTTAAAAATATTATAAGGGTCCGGGTTCGGGTAGACCCGAATTAGACCCTTAGACCCTTTTTATTTTTTTATTTTTGTCTTGGAGAGCATTTTAGGACCCTAAGTTTCTCTCTTTTTCCAGTTTCCACTTTCTCCTTCCTTCATTGAGAGAGAAACCAAACCAAGCCAATCTATTCTCTCCTACCTATCGGCCATCGTTTCCATCTATTCTCTCTGCAGTTTCTATCTTAAAATATGGTACTATTCTTTCCCTTTGTTCTTATCATTATTAATTGAATCATGTTTCTATTTTCTAAAATTGTATCTTAATCTTCAAATTTCGTATATTAATCTGATTTATTCCAAAGTTTCCGAAACTTTGATGCTTGATTTTCCTTGTTGAATATGTTTACAGTTCTCCTGATTGATGTATTGTTAATATTGATTAAATTTAGTCATGTATTGAGGTATTTAATGTGATTTTGATGCGTATTTTTTGTTTTTAGTTTTTCTTCGTGTTATTCTGTTTGATACTCGAATATATTCCGGGGATGAAATTTCATTTTTGTTAGGGTTTATATACCATATAATATTTTGATATAACTGATAAGATAATAGTTTTAATGTGTTTGCCATCATAGACTGTTAATATAATGCAAGCAATTCCTTCTTAATTTGAAGATTGATATAATTTTCTTACAGTTGGATATCTTTTTAACAGTTTTGTTATTGATTAGATTAGTTTATTGTAGTTTGATGCTTTGAAATCATCAGAAATTGGATGATTGGAAATTTAAGAATTAGTAATAATAATATGCACCACAGATTTTGAGACCAGTTTATTTTGATGACGGAAGTAAAACTATGTGATTTGGGGTGCATTTGGCTGATGTTGTAAGGTTTTAATCTTGGATATTATGTCTTACATTTCTGAATTTCTTTGTTGTCCTCTTGCGTTGGTTTTGCCAGAAATAATGGATGATTTGCAATCTCAAATCGGTTCTAAAGACTTTGATACATATGAGAACATTGCCAATTTAAGTGCAGACCAAGAGGTATATGAAGAAGGATTCGTCAATGTAAATGATAAAGTGGATAATAATACAACTTCTTCAAAGTCTACATATACAAGTGGAACATCCAATAGGAAAAATATTTCATCTGTATGGCAACTATTTGACAAGATCATGGTCGATGGTGCTTTGAAAAAGGCAAAGTGTAAGTATTGTCAAGTCGAACTTACAGTAGGTGGTAATAGGGGCACTTCACACCTTCACAAGCATGCTACGAAGTCATGTCCCGGGAGACACTTACGACTTACTCCTACTAGCCAAACACAATTGAAGAAAGATGGATCAAACTTGTCAGAGTTAGGTAGTATGAAGAAAGATGTATTCAATCAAGATGTATCGAGAAAAGACTTAGCTCATATGGTCATTATGCATGAGTACCCATTGTCAATAGTGGACCACATTGGGTTTAGGCGATTTGTTTTTGGTCTCAATTCTTCTTTTAAGATGATATCTCGAGCAACATTGAAGCGTGATATCATGAAAATGTATGATGAAGATAAAAAAGCACTTAAGGCATTATTGGAGCATAACGAGAGTAAGGTATCAATTACTACCGATATGTGGACAGCCTCCAATCAAAAGAAAGGCTATATGGTTGTTACTTCTCATTTTATCGACCAACAATGGATCCTTAAAAACCGTACTTTGAGGTAATAAGTCAATTTCTAATTTAGGATCGATAATTTATTTACTATAATCTAAAATGTTGTGTGTTGTTTTATGAAATTCTGAAATATTGTTTGCTTATATATGTTATATATAGGTTTTGTTATGTTCCATGTCCACATTCTAAAGGAGTTTTAGCTAAAGTTTTGATGGATAGTTTGTCTCAATATTCTTTAGAGAACAAAATTTCTTCTGTGGTTGTTGATAATTGTAGTACTAATGATGCTATGATGAGAATCTTATTGGATAAGTTTGAGAAAAGTTCACTTTTATTGGGTGGAAAGTTTATGCACAATAAATGTAGTGCTCATATTTTAAACCTTATTGTGCAAGATGGGTTAGATGTGATTAGTTCTGCAATTGAGAAAGTTCGAGACTGCGTTTCATTTTGGATGTTAACACCAAAAAGAATTGAAAAATTTGAGGAGGCATGTCGCGTTTTGAATTTAAGTACTAGTAAGAGGCTTATTCTTGATTGTAAGACTAGGTGGAACTCTACATTTTTAATGCTTCAAGCAGTTTTGCCTTTTAAAGATGTGTTATTGAGTTTAAAACGTTTAAATAAAAGAATGAATGAGGATTATGAGTTACTTAGTCAAATTTCCAAGAAAAGGGTACCTGTGCAATCTTCTTCCAAGAGTGGGTGGGATTTATGGGCGCAAAATAAAATTGCTAAGACTACCACAAAGAAAGTAGACCCAATCTTTGAAGTGGATCATTATTTAGCCGGTGAACCACTACCGGAAGATGAAGAATTTGATGTTCTTAAATGGTGGAGTAAGAATGATAAATATCCAATTTTAAGAAAGATTGCAAGGGACATTCTTGCTATACCCATCTCGACCGTGGCATCAGAAAGTGCTTTTAGTACGGGAGGAAGAGTAGTTAGTCCACACAAATGTAGACTCCATTCCCATACTGTAGAAGCACTTATGTGTTTGCAAAATTGGATGACCGAAGACCTTAAAGGTAATACACTTTCTACTTTATTTTTCCTCATTTTTTTCTCAATAAGTGCTAGTGTAGTTGTATAACATTCTTTCATTTAAAGGTACATCAGAAAACGTTCATGGTTGTTCAACTATAAATGAAGATTTTGATGTTGAAGGCGATGGTGAAGTAGTTGATATCATAAATTTGGTATTTTATTTTTAACATAAACTTTATAAAATATATATAAATATACTATTTTAATTTAAGTTTTTCATTTCAAATTCGCTTTCTTATAAATGTTTATAGGATCTTGATGACGACCCACATGATTAGAGGAAGGAGTGCAGCATTTAGAAAATGGTTAAGATTCTGGTTAACAGGTTCATCTCTACATTTTAGTTAGAATTTTAACACAAATCAATATCTGTTTGATTTGGTTGATGGTTTGCTTTTGTAGGCTTAGTACTCGTGAAATCACAAAGAGGATTGAAAATTTACAAGGATGATGAAACACTGAAGTTTGCTTGATTTGGTTTAATGTTTTTGTATTTTGGATTTTGTAACTTGAATTTAAGTGCTTTAGAAAGTTTAATGTTTTTAAAGTTTAATGTTTTTGTATTTTGGATTTGGTTTAATGTTTTTAAGTTTGGTGTTGAAATTATTATTGCTTTAGAAAGTTTCAACTAATGATTTATGGATTTTAGGAACTTAGACCCTAAGAGTCTCATAAGGGTTCAGATTAGGGTCCATATTAGGGTCTATTTTTTAGACCTTTTAATCTCACTCAAAAAATAAACTTTTTAGGGTATGGTTTTAGACCCTAAGGGTCCGGACCCAGACCCTTAGGGTCTGGGTCTGAGTCTAATTTTTTAGACCCTTAATATTAGGGTCCGGGTCTGGACCCTACCCTAAAATTAGGGTCCGGGTCTGGGTAGGGTCCAGACCCTACCCATACCCTTAAATGCCCATCCCTAGTGGCGGTGTCCTTCTCTTTGACTTGTATATGTCTTTGTTTTGGTGCTATGGAAAGTTTTTTCATTTTCCAAAAACAAAATAATAATAATAATAATAATAATAATAATAATAATAATAATAATAATAATAATAATAATAATAATAATAATAATAATAATATTAAACTTTAAAATTATGAGTAGAAATTTCGACAGCATCTCTACTAAATTTGAGGATATCATGTAGGTCGATAAATAGAGCAATTCAACTAAACTAATCAATGGTATCAAAGCCACCAAAAGATATCACGACGGAATGAATCATCGTCGGCTCATCAAATCATCAACTCTAATGCAAATCATGGTCCCAGTGTTAACGCATCGGTTTTAACGGATACTAAAGAAGTATTCTTACTGCCATACATAAAAAAACTACGTAGCGAAACTATGGATCATACAAGGATATTTCACATGGCTCTATACAAAAGACCTATACAACTCTAAAAAGAAACTTTACAAGTAATGTAAAAGCTACAAAGAATTGGCTACTAGTAAAATGATTACTATGATCGTAATCCGTTCTTTCCCCCAATGCAATGCACAAGAAACTCTTATACTTGTTATATCAAACTATGATCCTCCTGCTGCTCAACATAATGACCATAGCCAAATGTATCATAGCGGAAACATCATAGGGAGTCATGAACAAACAACAACCAACACATACACGTCAGTAATCAATGAACTTATAACGGTTAGAATCATAGAACAAAGGATAGACAATGATATAGCACAACAATAACGAATCTACTCATCTGTCTAGATACCTTTATTTACTCAAGATTTCTCTTTCAAACTACTACTCCCTATAAGTATATACAAAGGTAGTGGATCTTTTCTCTATTCATGGCAAAGTCACACGGCTAGGGCATTATTAGCCACCCAGCGCCCATGGTAAAGTATGAGCTCATACCCCCTCCAACTGACCCTCTCGGGTCCTACCTTCGAGAAACTAATACAATGGGGTACCAATCCAGTAAAGAGGCCGCCATATTGGGGCTTGTAAGGCCCGCATGGTAACACCTTGGTCAAGGGGCGGTATCGGCCACCCGATGCCCAATGACAAAAGTATGCTCATACCCCCCCTTATGGTGATCCCGTTGAATCTCACCTAGAGGACTACTAGATCAACCGGACATAATCCAGTTGAGTTACGCCAACTAATCATAATAAGGCTCAATAACTAGGAAATCACTTCGATACCACACACCACCATAGTGCGTTCTCTACTATTTAGAAATGGTTCTCATAGTCTCCTAATGCTTTCATTCTACTTGCCTATACTAGTATTGTGACTATTCGATAACAAAGTTTACTTTCTAACGCTCTAAAATTCTAATACGATGTATATAATCATGATATATTGATAATACCTTTAAACGATAAAAATGATATTTAATTACTGCGTGTACGTACCTGCAAGCGTCACTACACGACCAAAAGTTACAAAAATCACCCAACTGAGGTTTTACTTTCCTCTTATGAACTGAAAACCTAACCAAGTTAGGAATAAAATTAATAAATTTCCTTAACTACTTTGTCATACCAACTAAATGCCCAAGTAACCTCTATCAACCATTCAACATAAGTTTTCGATTACTCTAGCATGCACATAACTCATCCATACAAGTCAAAAATCATTAATTCATCAACACAACATAAATCTTTTCACCAACTTGAAAGTAAAAGCATATGTGAATAGTTTCTTTTCATCAACTAATTTTGATTATATCAGTTTGCTATACTGTTATGATAATCATGAGTCAAAGTATAATCCTTAATTTGTTCTAGCCACCTCCTTTGTCCCATGTTAAGTTCATGTTATGTTGAAGATATATTTTAATATCTTACACAAAGCGTCGTACAATTAATGTTTTCATAATTTTAGTGCAAACATAGTCATAGCTAAATCGCGATTATTGTTAGTAGGATAATTCCTCTTATGACTCCTCAATTTTCTATCGTATAAATTTAAAACAATATAAATAGGAGTAGTATCTATCTAACAAAGAATAGTGTCGTTCCTGACAATTTTTGGATCATAGGCGAAAAATAAAAAAGAGCTCTTATATAAATTTTAAACAATATAAATAGTAGTATCCATCATTATGATGGGTAATAACGACGTTAAATATCTTTTTTGGTCTACGTGTTGAAAATAGAAACATAAGTACTTGTTTCGATCGAATTTCCGGAAAAGCTACCCCGTAACGATAATCGCGACGTCCGTTTTTGAAAAATAATGTTATAATGGGTTAAAACGACGTTAAAATGCTAAAACACAAGAGTGTTATTGGTAATTAAGAAAGTCAAAGGTGATTAGGGATAGTCAAGAAAAGTTAAATATGATTAGTAATGGTCAATGGTTAGCTGGTCAAACGTCATTTCAATTGGTCAACGGTTACTTGGCCTAAATTGTGTAGACTTTGATACTTTGGTGGTTGTTATTCGCAAAAAATAAATTTTGAAGCTCTAATTTGCAAAAGCTCTAAACTCAAAGATTGCTATTCTCAAATTACTCTAAAGAAAATTTATTAATTGTTATGTACAACCCTTGGGGCTGTAAATATTATTATTACTACTATTCTATGAGGTTTGAATAACAGGCTACAACTCCTATTAAAAAAATATTAATTATACAATTTGAAAACTACACAATTAATTACTCACAACAACCATTCATCTCAATCTAAATGCTTTTTAATTAAATGGTATTTCAAAAATAATATACTCCCAAGAATATCTTTCAAAAGTCCAATTTTAATATTCAAATTTATTAAACTACATAGTTTTTTTATTAGGTAACTTTTCTTAAATGTATAACCAATATTATTTTTTTAACCTGATTTTTATCGTTCTATGCAACAAAAATCTATAGTTGAATAATAATCTCAACTATCGCTTAACTATGAATAAACCTATCATTTATTTCATTTAATCCGGAACGTTGTTTGGTTTTCCATGAATAATCCTCTTCTTTCTTCTTCCTCTTTAAATACTCCTTATCTCCATTGCTGCACCAATTCTTCAACATTTATCTTTTAATTTTTTCTCATCAATTTCTCTCGTTCCTTTTTCATGACATGAAGATCATCACCAATTCTCATTCTTCTTCAAGTAGTAGTTCAATTGGAAGGAAAACCTCAAAATGTAAACATGGTGTTCTTGCTAAAGTATAAACTGCTAGAAAATATATTTCTTCTTCACTGCTGTGTTGGAGACAACCGAGTACAAGCTTCAATGGAGGTCCTCTTCAATGGCGGGTTTGAAAGAAGAGAATAACTGAATAAATGAATGTTTGGAAGAATTAAAAAGGTGTTGATGGTTAAAGTAAATGTTAATTAGTAATTTAAGTAAAAAGGTAAGGAAAAACGAAAGAAAATTAAATAATAGCTAATACAAAACGGTAGTAATTTAACAATATTTCGGGTTAAATGAAACAATAGATGAGATTATTCATGGTTAATCGATAGTTAGATTATTGTTGAAAAATTGTGAATATGTTAGATTATTCTGCGTAATTTTTTTTTTTAAAATAGTATATTACTTAGTATAACTAACTTTTAGGAAGACTAAAAATAACAGCTTGATTAGTTTGATTTTTCATGTAAGTCAACATCAACCATAGCATTTTTCTATCTAATAAAGCTCCACAAAAATGATACCTGTAATTTTTCAATTTGTTTATTTAATTGTATGAGTTATAGAATTCATTTGAAAATAGGAAATTTAAATTTAACATTCAAATTTAAGAATTGTAAATGACACCTGTATACATGGAATTTGTAAATTTTGATATTTGACTCATTGTACATTATTGTGGGAATTTTATGGAATTAACACAATTTTAATATTTCCAAATTTAAAATTTACCAAACATAGTATTTGGGCCAATTGAACATTTAGAAATGAACTTCAAGTCCAAACACCGGTTTAATTTTAATCATACACAAATTCTTACTTGAGACCGTCTTTTATAAAGAAGACTCTCAAAAGCCCAGTAGAATTCTAAATATATATTGTTACAACTCTAAATATAGATTTAAAGTGGATTTTTTAATGATCGTCTTTACGAAAGACGGTCTCGAGAGCAGCCGTTAATCATATAGGAATACATCGGTGGATTATATTGCATGGCGGCAATAGTAGTGACATGGTTTTATCCTATCGAAAACAATTAAAAATCGTAACCTTGTTTTTCTCAATTCTCTCATAAAGTTTTTAGATAAACATCTGAATTAACCTATTATTAATACGCCATGATTTTATTTTAGCGCTAATCAGAATGGACCTCCCCATTAATTATCAAAAGTTTATTTTGTTATATTATAATCTTTCATAATGTTTTCAATTATTTATAATTTTAATAATATTAGTCAAAGTCCTAACTCTCTTTTTCTCCAAATATTTTCTTTAATGTTTCCCGTAATCAAATTTGACCATTATTTTATCTTCAAAAAAAAAATTTTGACCGTTATTTTTCCTTATGACTTATTATATTTTTATTTCTATTAGTATTTTTTTAAGCACGGGTATGACGAGGTAATGGTGTAATTAGGAGTCACAAGGAAAAATAAAAATATAATAAAGCATCATCATCATCATAGTGTATCCCGCTCAAAGAAAACTATGATCAGGGTCTGGGGAGGGAGGAACGATGGCATGCTCATACCCATAAGGAGAGTGCGATCAAAGAGTCCCCCGGCTCGAGAACGGTCTTCTAGCAAGAGGAACCTGCAGTTGGCAAATAGAATAGAAGCACACACACAAAAACAAAGATAAGATCAAAGAAACAGGTAAAAAGCGACAAAAAGGCAAAGGATAAAGACGAACGAGGGGGTAAAGGGACAGATTTACTAATCTAGGACTTGGATAAGGCACCGCCAACTGGCCCTATCCCTGGTCAGGTCCTTGGAGAGGTGAAGTTCATGTATATCACTTTTGATTTGTTCCTCCCACGTTCTCTTAGGTCGTCCTCGACTTCTCTTACCCTCCACTATGATGTATTCGATCCTTCTTACTGGGGCGTCATGTGTCTTTCTCTGCACATGCTCAAACCATCTCAACCTGTTCTCCCGCATCTTTGCGGAGATAGGTGCAACCCTTAACGTCTCCCTGAACTCCTGGTTTCTTATCCTATCCAACATAGTCTTACCACACATCCACCTCAACAGTCGCATTATTAATGAGATTTCATTAGTCATTTTTAGCGCCTAATTTTTTTTCCTTTAATATTTGTCATTCACTAATTAAAATTTAATTAGTGATGGTAGAAATTTGAAAAATTTCTACGATGATTAGAAACTTGTTAATTCGTAACGTGGTTATGAATCGTAACAAGAAACGTAAACTTTCACTACAAAATATGTTGCATATAGCCACACTTAAAAATGCAAGTAGCCACACATATATGTGTACCTAAAATATTTCCCCACACTTAAATAACTGTGGCTATGGATGTGTGGGGAAATATTGCCCACACTTAATAAGTGTGGTTAATTCATAATTGGGTTACACTCATAAGTGTGGTAAAATGCATCTCTAGTTACACTTATAAGTGTTGGTACATCTCTATACTTATAAGTGTGGGAAGATTGGTACTAGTGAATTTTTTGTTCTTCATCGTTTCCACTCATATAAGCGTGGGGAATGAAGTTATTAACAAACTGTAGCGCCAAATTTAATATTTTTTTTCTTACTAATACTATTGTTGTTGTTCATTATTATTAATATTAATATTATTATTATATTATACTACTATTATTATTATTAATTATTTATTTATTAATTAATTATTATTAAAATTAAAAAAACAAAGATAAGATGAATAATCTAATTTTTTGAACAAAATTTATTATCATTGATAATAAAAAAAAAAGAGTACCCAATTTTTCGATTCCAAAACATAAAAAAATCAAAAAAAAAACTATCATTGTCATGAATTTACAATCAATTATTAGCTCGATTGCTATAGTTTAAAAAAATACAATCAATGCCAAAAAAGTAACATAAATCATTCAACGTCATCACAATTGATTTTCGATGCTTGTGTTTAGAACTTGTGGCGGTGTATTTGTTCCATGGTTAGCCACCTAATATAAAAAAACATAAATGTTAGCATTAGTTAATGTCATTACAAAGAAGAGTAACCCTACATTGGTCAAATTGTTTATACCGCAGCAATAATACGGATGAGACTTACTTGTTTTTCCATCTTCTGTAATCTAAACTTTAGCAACTTGTCCAATATTTCTACATTAGCTCTTTTTTTAGACTCATACATGCCTACAAAAAGAAAATAAGATTTTAGGAAATAAGTTCAAGCACTTGATGTAGAAAAAAAAAATCAAAACGTGATAAGAAGCCCATTTACCATGCCAGCTAGAAAGCAAAGTGACATGTCCTTTGTAATTTTGTACCAATTAAGAACAACCAAAAAAATTAAGGACCTCAACAAAGAAATTTCACAA
This sequence comes from Amaranthus cruentus, assembly GCA_019425755.1. Taxonomy (NCBI): domain Eukaryota; kingdom Viridiplantae; phylum Streptophyta; class Magnoliopsida; order Caryophyllales; family Amaranthaceae; genus Amaranthus; species Amaranthus cruentus. Next base: position 8,782,917 of record CM033460.1, read on the forward strand.
GTACCGCCTTTAACCAAAACAACGAGGCTATTTGAAAGTGCAAATACCTGACAGGCCTACACCTTGATAAGCATAACTGTGAAACAACTTCAATATATCAACATAAATTTGTGTTAGAAGCATCAAAAAGCTACTGAAAATCATATCAACAAACATAAAAATTTGGTAGCTAAAGAATGTTTACTTAGGGACAGAGATAAACGAGACAACCTCAAGCACCAACATTGTTCTAGTAAATACAGAGTCGGAGGATCAAAAACTTCTGTCAACAAATTAAAATTTGAACTGAATCAAACGACAATAAAAACCCATAAAAACTAAGTCATCACTGACATATAAATCACTTAGCATAAGAAAATGTAGCACCAAGCAACAAAATAATTCAATTTAATTTACATTTGAGAAAAATTATTGTCTGTCAGCATATATGGAACATGCAACAAGATACATACAACAAAATCAACTAATAAACTAATTCAAACTCAAATAAAATTTCAAAACCTATTTGAATTAATAGTTCACATTTCACATTGTTTAAATACTTTTTCTTCAGTAAGTTCCCTACAGACTGATAATTCAGGAGTACCAAATAAAGTTTTTGGTTAAATTTTGTCAGGCAAACTCATAAAAGGAATTAGACAATGAATGAATGATACTCCAAATGAAGGAGCTTTGCTACTACAAAGATGATAATTACCAACATAGGACAAGCGACAAACACACCAGCTCTAACATATCTGATCCTCTAATTTAACCGAGAAAACCTAAATACCTGTAAAAATTCAGATATAATAGTAGCATAAAGGTAGAACAACCCACAAAAAAATTGAGAAAAAAAAAATGAAGATCATCGTACTCAGTTGAGAAAATTTGTTTCATTGCAATCCAATTCTCATTGGACTTCAACAAAAAAAGAAATAAAAAGAATTTACATTACTTTAAAAAATTACTCAAAGAAACTGACTTATACAAGTGAAGGATGAACCGATCTCAGCAAACCAATCAAACTGAAGGAAACAGCAAATAGCAAACTAATTGATGAAGCAGACCAAGAATTGAAGCAGGAATTGATGAAGCAGACCACAAACGAATCGAAATGAAGCAAACAACAACAGATTGAAACAAATAATGAAATAAACGATGAGGGAATTTGTGCAGTTTTTGAGAAATAAGAAATTAGGTTTTTTAATTAGGAAAACCGAGCAAAAATATAGCACGATGAACCAAGCAAACGAATTGACGAAGCAGACCACGAACTGAAGCAGGAATTGATGAAGCAGACCACGAACGAATCAAAATGTAGCAAACAGCAGGCAATTGATACAAATAATGAAATAAACGATGAAGGAATTTATGCGGTTTTTGAGAAATTAGAAATTAGGTTTTTTAATAAGGAATTTGTGCAGATTGATACAGCAGCACGATGATGGATTTTTGGCAGTTTCGTGTGAAGGGAGTTGAAGGAGGAAGCAGATTGATGAAGGATTTTGGGCGATTTTTGAGAAATAAGAAATTAGGTTTTCTCATTTAGAGTACCTGTAAATGCAAAATGGGTAGTCAATTTTTTTACTAGGTTTTTAAATATTTTTCAAATTTTTTTTAATTAGTCTTTTAGTCACACTTATATGTGTGGCTATTTGTATGATTTTTTCTCCACACTTATATGTGTGGTTACATTATAACTATATTTTTATTTTCTAAACTAGCTTTTCCCCACACTTATAAGTGATGTTATTTTCTCCACACTTATTAAGTGTGGCTAAAGTTATTTTACCTATAAGAGCTTTCAAAAATTTACCACACTTAATTAAGTGTGGCTAATTAAGTGTGGTTAGAAGCAACATTGTTTGTAGTGTTTGGAGGTAAAACTTAAAGTTGAGAACCATGATGGGAGTAAATTAAATATTTCATACACATATACAAGTGATTTTTAAACATATAGTATAAGTCACATAACTTGTTACATGTACAACAATTTTTACCCAAACTTTAAACTATCTTAGATAAACATTTCCTACACTATAATAGATCAAATGATGGACAAAAATCATCAAAAACATAGCCCCAACCAGCCATGCTAAAGCTGTCCTAATCCCTCTTATAGCTCTTTCTACACTTACACACACAAGCTAAAAACTCTACCCAAGAACCCCTTTTGTTCTAACCTATGTTGGGCATCATTACATGCATGCAAAGACCAAATACAAAGGCCAAAAACATCTGATTTTTCTGTAGAAAATCAGCCCTCCCATCATCTTCATTTCACTCATAAATTGTCACCTAATACACCCACAAACTCATTCAAACAACTTCCCTCAAGAATCTCTATAAGTCCTACATGTTTCTACTTCAAAACCTCACTAAAACGACTTGAAAAACACACATTTTAGTGCATAATAGTTGCTGTCCGGATTATTAAATTCTTCATATACTCCTTAAACTATTCATATAAGCACATACAAGGTCATCTCTAACCATCTCCAACAACAACACTTTCATTCCCGTACAAAACCACTTACAAAAAGATTATCTATATGAAGTTTATGAACATAAAAACTTCATAAAAATATTATTCATTTTATCATACTTCATCCATACCACTTTGGAGCATTCTTACAAGGTAGCCTAAATTCAAATTACAAGCTTTGTTTTTACAACTTATACTAGAACAAGTAAATATAAAAATGATTTTTGTATAAAATCTTTCTCATAAATCAAGTATGTTATAAAGATATATTTTATGACTAAAAAGAGGAAAAATCATCACTTGTATAAATGTATAAAAAAAAAATTGGAAACTAAGAAAATGTATTTTCACACTTATAAATTTTGTTACTTAAAGGATTAAAGTAAAATTATGGGACTTGATTAAGTATGTTGCTCAACATAATAAGTATACTCCAAATATGTTAAAATCATCACAAGTATTAGTTTAACAACTCCAACTAAGGAAAGTTAAGTGCATGTTAGAAATCTAAAATTTTTATTGATTTTTGGATGAATGCAATATGTTTAGTTGAAGAGTTGGAGTTGAGACTTGAAGGGCAAGGACCCGAAGTTGGAACCACTTCTAAGAACACATCGGAGCTTACGTAGGAGCTTACGAAATACTTATATAGGCTTGGAGTCGAGGTATGTCACATGGGGTGATTTTTAAAGGGTTTAAGAACAAGTTGGGAAAGTTTTGTATAAACTTTTTTTTTTTTTTTAAAAAAAAAAAAAAAATTCCCAAAGAGAAGTTCTTAAATCTTGAAAAATGATATCAAAATGATAATTTTGAGTATGCAATGATTTATTACATGTATTATTATTGTGGGCATCATGCATGTTGATTTTAACAATTGTTGTATGTTTAAAGGCATGATTTACACTACTTTGTGAAAGTAATTGTGATGGAAATGGTTTTATGGACTTAGAAAATATTTGAAATGAATTTTAAGAGTAATTTCCAATAGCTATATGTTAAAATAATCTCTTGAATAATTTTGTTGAAATTTATTCGTTAAATCGATATTTTAATGGGTTTTAAGGTGTTAAATACTCTTATTATGAAATATGGTATTACATAAAGTCTTGATCATCAAAAATAATTAATAAAATCATATTATAATGTCTCCAACAAGATTTGGCCAGAATATATTTAATTTGGAATTTTTCATGATTTTTGAGTAATCGTTAAATCGTTTATCGGTAAATTGTTAAATAGTAAAATATAAAATAATTACTAAATGAAGACATATGGACTTGAAATTTTTGTCACATACTCATATGGACAGTAACTAAATTTGGTAAACTTTTAAGAAGATTTTGTTGACGTTTAAGGACCTTAATAATTTTTACTCGGTTATTAATAATCGGTAAGTTAGAAAATGGTAAAATACAAAATAAATACTAAATGACGTCTTTTGAGCATGAAAAATTTATGAGACACTTATGTAAACAGTATATACATGTTGAAAAATTTATATGGATTTTCATGACCATATATGGACTTAAATAAATTTTATTCGGTTTATCGGTAAAATAACAATATTAATTATTAAAAATACCCCGCACAGTTTTTAATGGTTATTTAAAATTTTATATTCCTTAAAATAGTTTCTGGAACATCATAAAAGTTTTTATATTAGTTTATTTGGACTTAAGTAATTTTAAACCGATTTCATTGATTTATCGATAAAATGTCTATATTAAAAAATATATATATATTATACATGACATTTATAAGTTAAAATGAGCTAATAAAAGTATTATATGACTTCTATAACTTTGGTAAAATTTTATTAAGCTAATTATTAATTATTTACTAATTTATCAAATTAATAAATATTGTTTAATTATTTAAAGGTGTAATATTGTTAATTAAATTTGAGTAAAAATAGACCTATATCAAAAACTTATAATTTTGTTAGTAACCTACTGCCTCATAGTATAAAATAAGTTTTACTTAGATGGTTTATAAATTTTATGGATTTAAAACATCATTTAAATAACGGTAAAAACCTAGATTGTCGAAAATAATCGTAAAATCATTATAAATTGGCATAACCAATTATAATCTAATGGGACAACCTTAAATTCATTTTAATTAAGGTATTATAATGACTTGATTAATTTGGGCCTTGTTGGAGAATTAATATGTATTTTTCTATAAATCAATTATCGATTTTATAACCAGCGAAACTATCTCGTATTTAAGAAAATAATGTTTTATGAAATCTTTTGTCATAATGATTTTATAGACTTATGAACTATATCATACTTGTTTTGAATGAATTTCAAAACTCTTTGATTGAAACAAAATATTTTAGTGGTTTCCTTGAAAAATCGTGTTGAATTGTTAATCACTTTTTGTTGCGATGCATTTCCACACATGCTAATGATGCCCCAATATAATACAAAGGTTATGTTTGATGATATGATTATGTTAAGCATGTTTTACCCATGTGGGAAATATTATGATTTGATTTTTGCTATATTGTAAAGAAAGTATGTTTTGCTATGTTGCAAATAAAAGATGTTTATCATAAGGAAGAAGTTAATATTTTTGACTTTTCAAATGCTATTGAAATTACAAGGTATATATTATATACAAAAATGTTTTAGCCTAAATGGCGGGTACATATGCCGCAGCAAATGTTGTGTGCATGATTAAACGGTTCACCAATGCTGAGCGCTTATTGTTCACAATACCATTGTGTTACACTTGCTGGACATGTCGCGGACGGTAGACTGACTACTAAACGAGTCACAGGATGACTCACAAAGTACCCATGCAAACTTATGATATGAGTTTGAAATTGATTGGATCCATTGAGATCTTAAGATTTATGATGAAAATTGAGAATTTGAAATTACTATAGAACCATTGAACTAGGTTTGAATGATAATATGATTTATCAAATGAAAAGCATCTTTCAAAATGAATTTACTCAAATCGAAAAGGTTTTTAATAACTTGTTTGACGGACACTAGTGTGTTTATACTCAGCCTTTTTGCTGATACTATGCTTTGTATGTTTTTCAATGGTTTTGTTTTTAGAGTAAACCCCTATGACACCTCGACGAAGAATGGATATGCGAGCAGAAGATGAACCCGAGTTGGAGTATGACTCCCCTTTTGTTTAGATCTCTTTATTGTATTTGAGAGACTATTAGTTTGGTTGTTTAGGTTTGGACTATTTTAAGGATGTATTTTGAACTTTGGACTTATTTCGGTTTGGTTGTAATTTTCCTTTATTTTAGACAGTTAAGACTTCTGTTATATTGCTTTGGTTGTGGTTCAAGTATTCTACTTGGACATTGGTTTATCCTTTAAGTAATCCCCTTTATTGTGCTGGCAAAAGCAAGCTTCCGCTTGATTAATACTAAATTCCAATTAGTCTTTGCCTTCATAATTCAGGGGGGTTACAGTTGGTATCAGAGCCAAGGCTTTGGAAGCTTGTCTAAAATATTTGGAAAATTAGATAACTAGTCTAACTTAGAGAAGTTGAAGTTTGGGGTAACTAATGAAAGTAATTAGGAAATAAACTTACATTAAAGATTATTGGTAAAGAAAAAATTTAAGTTGTAAGTCTAACTTAAATCAACTAATTTACTAAGTACCATTAGTAAACTAGAAGTCTTAAAGGTTCTTAGTAAGCATGTGATGATCTAATTATGTGGCTAAGTAGCCTAAGCACGACGGTACATTAAGTTGAGAGTAAAGTCGTCATTAAAAGTGTTGAAATATCGAATGAGATGGAAATTGACAAGTCAGTAAGTTACTAAGTCAATAAGAATTAAGAAAGAGTGTTATGCATGTGCATACCTATTTTTCTTAAAGGCATAATTATTAATTAGTTATTACCTCATGGCAGGAACCAAGAGGAAATTGGGGAAGGAATGGATCCCCAAGCTCAGCTGAATATCTTAACAGAGCAACTTAGAGTCATACAAGAGACCAATGCTCAATTAGTTCAGCTTATAGCTAACCAACATGCTAGTGTGGATGGCGAGACTAAGTTCTACAAAAGGCTTGCTACACACAGGCCTAAGACCTACAATGGTGCTACAGATCCAGTTGTCCTTGAAGATTGGATCAATGAAACTGAGAAAATTCTTGAGGTGGTGAACTGCCCAGAAAATCTGAAGGTTAAACTTGCAGCATTCTATTTAGTGGGACCTGCAGAGCTTTGGTGGAGATCCTTAAAGGGTGTCTCGTCTGCCTCCACATCTGCTGGTGGAGCAGCACAACCCACAAGTTGAAGATGGGAAGATTTCTTGAAGAAACTAAGGGAGAGGTTCTACCCAGCAGCTCTACAGAGACAAAAAGAATCAGAATTTCTTTACCTAAGACATCATTCTCTTAGCGTTACTAAATACGCTAACAAATTCTTAGAGTTGGCTTGATTTGCTCCAGATTATGTGCTTGATGAGAAGAAAAAGATGGATCGTTTCTACAATGGTCTTAACTTCAGCTACCAAAAGTTGATGGGCCAATATGAGTCTTTTCAAGCTATGTATGAACATGCTGTGGAGAAAGAAATGGTCTGCAAGAGAGAGGAAGATATGAGGAAAAAGAGATCGGGTGGAAACCAGGGAGGTCAGAGCAAGAAGCCCAGAACTGAGGGAAACTTCAAGGGAAATCAGAACCAGAACCTCAGAAACTTCCAAAACCAAAACCGCTTCAGCAACAACAAAAACCCGCAAAACTCCAATCCGCTAAAAAGTCAATTGTGTGACAAATGCAAGAAATGACATTCAAAGGGAGTCAACTGCGAGGGTAAAGCTGTGTGTCTGAATTGTGGAAAATCAGGTCATTTAGCTCGAGATTGTTGGGGCAAGAACCGGGGAAACCCCGGGAATGGTGGAGCACGTTACTCAGGAAATCAAGGGAACCAGCGTAACAACTCTCAGCTCCGCCTTGAATATAAAGGCGGCCATAGAGCCTCATCTTCTGGAAGCCAAGGGAACCAACGCCCGGGAGGAGGAAAATTCTTTGCCATTACTGCAGCGGGGGAGCCTAACACCTTTGTTCCTAAAACAGAAGGTAAAGTCATTTCTGGATTACTGTTATTGCTTGGTAAGTCCGCCCGAGTCTTATTTGATACCGGGGCCGACAAGTCTTATGTTTCTAAGTCATTCGTGAGATCCTTGAACTGTTCTGTTAACGTATGCCCTATAATGCATAGAGTTGATTTACCCGATGTATCAACGGTATCATGTAATACATAGTTGATTGCTTGCCCATTAGTAATCCAGGGTAAGGAGTTCCATGTGGACCTGATTGTATTTGACTTAGGAGGGTTTGATGTTATTTTGGGAATGGACTGGCTAGGTAAACATAGGGCAGTGATTGAGTGCTATGAGAGAAATGTAAAGATTGGGAACAATCCAGGGGATCGAGTAGCTTTTAGTGATGAGACCATACCTAATATTGAGCCAGAGATGATTGAGAGGCTTACCACCTTTCCAAAGAGAGGTGGGGAAGCCTATGTCTACCACATGAGCGAATCAACATACAAGGAGGTCGACTTAAGCTAGATTTTGATAGTGCGAGAATTTTCTGACGTATTCCCCGATGATCTATCTGGGTTACCTCCAAAGAGAGAGATTGATTTTCATATTGACTTAGTTCCAGGGTCAAGTCCGATATCAAAGGCACCGTATAGAATGGCACCACTTGAGTTGACTGAACTAAAAACCCAACTCGAGGAGTTGCAAGACAAAGGGTTTATCAGACCAAGTGTATCACCATGGGGAGGTCCAGTGTTGTTTGTGAAGAAGAAAGATGGGTCTTTGAGGCTATGTATTGACTATCGGGAGCTGAATAAAATCACAATCAAGAACAAGTACCCACTTCCTAGAATTGATGATCTATTTGACCAGTTGAAGGGAGCCGGAGTTTTCTCTAAAATTGACTTGAGATCTGGTTACCATCAGTTGAGGATAGCAGAAGAAGACATACCTAAAACTGCTTTTCGCACCAGGTATGGGCACTATGAGTTTAGAGTGATGCCGTTTGGGTTAACCAATGCCCCTGCAGCATTCATGGACTTGATGAATCGAACATTCCACGACTATCTTGATAAGTTTGTAGTGGTTTTCATTGATGATATCTTGGTGTAATCTAAGAAAGAGAAAGATCATGAGGAGCACTTAAGATTGGTATTGACACGATTGAGGGAAAGAAGCTTTTATGGGAAGTTGAGCAAGTGTGAATTTTGGTTGGATCGAGTTGTCTTTTTAGGTCATGTAATCTCAAAAGAAGACATAACGGTGGACCCCGAGAAGATAAAGACTATCATTGATTGGCCAGCACCGACTAGTGTAACTGAAGTTAGAAGCTTTATGGGTTTGGCAGGTTATTACCGAAGATATGTTGATGGGTTTTCTAATATCGCACTACCGATCACCAGTTTGGTCCGAAAGAATACCAAGTTTGTGTGGCACAAAAGTGCGAAGATGCTTTCCTAGAATTGAAGAAGAGGTTAACAACGGCTCCAGTGCTAGTATTGCCTGAGGATGGGAAAGAGTTCACGGTATACAGTGATACATCTTTAGAAGGCTTGGGTTGTGTACTCATGCAAGAAGGGAAGGTGATTGCCTACGCATCGAGACAATTGAGGCCAAATGAAAAGAACTACCCGGTGCACAATTTGGAATTAGCAGGAGTTATATTTGCCTTAAAAATTTGGAGGCATTATCTCTACGGCACTACTTGCAAGATCTACACCGATCACAAGAGTTTGACTTATCTGTTTACACAGAAGGAGCTTAACTTGATTAAGTATGTTGCTCAACATAATAAGTGTACTCCAAATATGTTAAAATCATCACAAGTATTAGTTTAACAACTCCAACTAAGGAAAGTTAAGTGCATGTTAGAAATCTAAAATTTTTATTGATTTTTGGATGAATGCAATATGTTTAGTTGAAGAGTTGGAGTTGAGACTTGAAGGGCAAGGACCCGAAGTTGGAACCACTTCTAAGAACACATCGGAGCTTACGTAGGAGCTTACGAAATACTTATATAGGCTTGGAGTCGAGGTATGTCACATGGGGTGATTTTTAAAGGGTTTAAGAACAAGTTGGGAAAGTTTTGTATAAACTTGTTTTTTTTTTTTTTTTTTTTAAAAAAATAATAAAATTCCCAAAGAGAAGTTCTTAATCTTGAAAAATGATATCAAAATGATAATTTTGAGTATGCAATGATTTATTACATGTATTATTATTGTGGGCATCATGCATGTTGATTTTAAGAATTGTTATATGATTAAAGGCATGATTTACACTACTTTGTGAAAGTAATTGTGATGGAAATGGTTTTATGGACTTAGAAAATATTTGAAATGCATTTTAAGAGTAATTTCCAGTAGCTATATGTTAAAATAATCTCTTGAATAATTTTGTTGAAATTTATTCGTTAAATCGATATTTTAATGGGTTTTAAGGTGTTAAATACTCTTATTATGAAATATGGTATTACATAAACTCTTGATCATCAAAAATAATTAATAAAATCATATTATAATGTCACCAACAAGATTTGGCCAGAATATATTTAATTTGGAATTTTTCATGATTTTTGAGTAATCGTTAAATTGTTTATCGGTAAATTGTTAAATAGTAAAATATAAAATAATTACTAAATGAAGACATATGGACTTGAAATTTTTGTCACATACTCATATGGACAGTAACTAAATTTTGCAAACTTTTAAGAAGATTTTGTTGACGTTTAAGGACCTTAATAATTTTTACTCGGTTATTAATAATCGGTAAGTTAGAAAATGGTAAAATACAAAATAAATACTAAATGACGTCTTTTGAGCATGAAAAATTTATGAGATACTTATATAAACAGTATATTCTTGTCTGAGCGTTTATTGTTCACAATACCATTGTGTTACACTTGCCGGACATGTCGCGGACGGTAGACCGACTACCAAACGAGTCACAGGATGACTCACAGATTACCCATGCAAACTTATGATATGAGTTTGAAATTGATTGGATCCATTGAGATCTTAAGATTTATGATGAAAATTGAGAATTTGAAATTACTATAGAACCATTGAACTGGGTTTGAATGATAATATGATTCATCAAATGAAAAGCATCTTTCAAAATGAATTTACTCAAATCGAAAAGGTTTTTAATAACTTGTTTGACGGACACTAGTGTGTTTATACTCAGTCTTTTTGCTGATACTATGCTTTGTATGTTTTTCAATGGTTTTGTTTTTAGAGTAAACCCCTATGGCACCTCGACGAAGAATGGATATGCGAGCGGAAGATGAACCCGAGTTGGAGTATGACTCCCCTTTTGTTTAGATCTCTTTATTGTATTTGAGAGACTATTAGTTTGGTTGTTTAGGTTTGGACTATTTTAAGGATGTATTTTGAACTTTGGACTTATTTCGGTTTGGTTGTAATTTTCCTTTATTTTAGACAGTTAAGACTTCTGTTATATTGCTTTGCTTGTGGTTCAAGTATTCTACTTGGACATTGGTTTATCCTTTAAGTAATCCCCTTTATTGTGCTGGCAAAAGCAAGCTTCCGCTTGATTAATACTAAATTTCAATTAGTCTTTGCCTTCATAATTCAGGGCGGTTACAGCCGGCCTAATCGCAACGCGGTAAAATTTACCTTTTAATCGCCTCGGAAACTTTTTATTACAAAGCACCCCGGTTGCTGCTCGCCACTTTAGCCATCCCGCTTGTATACGATTAGTAACGTCTCCATAAATCTCCCCGTCGCTCTGAATCACAGAACCCAAATATTTGAACTTGGACGTACACGCAACAACTTCACCTCCTATGGTTACCTCTGGCTCCCCTAGCGATTCTATCCCATTGAAATTGCATCGCAGGTATTCTGTCTTTGTACGGCTTATGCGCAGCCCCTTTCCCTCCAAGGCTTCTCTCCACTCTCCCAATTTACTATTATCCTCCTCCTTGGTTTCTACGGCCAAGACTATATCATCGGCGAAAAGCATGCACCATGGTACGGTCTCCCAGATGGATTTAGAGAGCTCTTCCATAATGACCGTAAAAATGAAAGGACTTAATGCTGATCCCTGATGTAGTCCCACATTAATTTGGAAAGACTCAGTCATACCCGCCGGTGTATGTATGTTAGTCGCCACTCTATCATACATGTCCTGTATTACCTTGATGTATCTTCGTGAAATACCTCTATTCTTGAGGCTATCCCAAACCAGGCTTCGTGGTATGCTGTCGTACGCTTTCTCCAGATCAATGAACACCAGATGCAAATCCTTCTTTCGCTCCCTATACTTTTCCATCAATCTCCGCAAAATATGGATTGCCTCGGTGGTTCATCTTCCCGGCATGAATCCAAATTGGTTCTCCCTAATTACCGTCTCTCGTCTAATTCTTTTCTCGATCACTCTTTCCCATAGTTTCATAGTGTGGCTTAGAAGTTTGATCCCTCTATAGTTCTCGCAACCTTGTGCGTCACCCTTGTTTTTAAATATTGGGATAAGTGTGCTAACCCTCCATGCTTCGGGCATCTTCCTGGTCCTCAGGATAACATTAAAGAAGTTAGTAAGCCACTGAATACCCTTATCTCCTAAACTCATCCACACTTCAATCGGAATGTTATCCGGTCCGACTGCCTTTGATCTCCCCATTTTTTTGAGAGCTTCTCCTACTTCCGCCGTGGTAATATCGATACTCGACCCATGCTCCTGTGCTCTTTGGAGGTATGACGCTTGTTGAATTTCCTCCTCTCGACCCCTAGTCTCATTGAGTAGTTGGGAGAAATATTGATGCCATCTCAGCTTGATGTCCTCTTGTCTAAGCAGTACTCGTCCACCTTCATCTTTAATGAACTTCACTGTCCCCAGGTCCTTCTTTTGCCTAGATCTTGCTTTTGCCAACTTATAAATATACTCCCCCTCTTTGGTCTCAAGCTTTTGATACAAGGCTTCAAACGCTTGATCTTTTGCCTCAGCTACTGCTTTCTTAGCCGCCCGTTTTGCTTCTTTATACCTCTCCTTCTTATGTGTCCTATCCTCCTCCTCCGTGCAAGTCATGAGCTCCTTGAAAACAACAAATTTCCGACTAGCCAAAATAGTCGGAATTTAGTCGATATACTTGTATACCGACTAAGTAATTTGGTCTAGTCGGTTCATTTTAGTCGGAAACTTAAAACAGTCGGAATTTTAGTCGGAACTCCGACTACCAAGTGGTTGGTAGGTATTTAGTCGGAATTCCGACTACCCACACTGGTAGGAATTTAGTCGGTGTACTCCGACTAATCTCCTACTAAGACCTAGTTGCAAAATACCAACTAACATATTAGTCGAAGATTAGTCAGGATATTTAAAATCCTTATTTTCTTGGTTTTTCAGAAAATTAAATAATAAAATATTATTTTTATTTTTCGACTATATTCCGACAAATATTTGGTAGGAATTTATTCGGTAAAGTCAAACTTCAATTTTGAAAAAATCTGACCCAAATAAGGCGGCTGTCAATTCCGACTATTATTTGGTAGGAATTTAGTTGATAAAGTCAAACTCTAAATTTGACTAAACCTGACCAAAAAAAGGTGGTTGTTTTTCTGACCAACTTCCTACCAGTTTTAGTCGTTAATTAGTCAAAATTTTTATTATTAAAATAATAAATATGTTCAAATGTGGTCAATATTATTGACCACGTTTGACTAGATTTGTTATTTTATCGATAAACTAGATTAACTATCAAACAAAACAAAAACGCATTCGAAATAAGATGAAATAGGGACGAAAAAAATTTATATTACATATATACAAAAAATATCAAAGTAATATACTATACAACACCAATTTGTTTCAAATTAAAATTCAAACAAAAAAATCAAAAAACAATGGCTCAGCTGGTCGGTGGAGGCGGAGGAGATTGTTGGTAAGCCGCGTTCGCCTGAAACAACGTGCGCACAAAGGCGAGCAGATCGTTGACCGCATGCCTCGTCTTGTGTTGCTCCTCCACAAGGGCATCATACTCCTCCCTTGTAATGTTGTTGAGCCGGACCTCTAGTCGGTCAAGGATCCCCTGAAGATGATCCAACCTCTCGTTGAACATTTGGGTCGGGGGAGGAGCGGCCTGGTGTTGGGATTGCGGCATCACAACATCAGCATAATAATGTTGTGCCGCGTCACCAATACCATAGACGGCCTTGGAGGGATTCTTCTTCCTCGGCACCTGTGATTCGGTGTTTTTAACGACCTGAAAATAAGCGTCGTTAGTCTTCTCATCAGGCGCATCAACAAGGAGAAGTCCAATGAGACGCTTGTATTCGTCTTAAACAATGAAACAATGAATTCTATAAAAATTTCGACAGAGTTTTCTCTGTAAATTAACAAAACCAAAACGTAAGTAACCCTTGAAATATAAACCAATATAGATATAATGTGTATCTACTTCGAAAACAGCTACCAAACTAGTATTTCCTCAACTTCCAATATCAGATATCCTAATGAATGTTCAAAAACAGCTAACGTACCAAAAACTAACCTACCAAAAGCTAAGCTATGTTTCACTGTTAACCGAAAATGCTAACCAAAAAATAAGGTAGATTAGAGGTTAAACTTACACTTATAGCTTTGGACTTCTCGTTGACCCACTGCAACTCGTCCCTTGTACGCACTTTATAAGTTTGTTAAAACAACTCATAAGAAACCGACGTCCTCTGTTGCTCTTGCTCCTTCAATGAATTTCAACAATGGTTATCGATTCCATGTTTATATGTGTGTGTGTATGTGTGTGTGTAGAGTAAATAAATAAAATTGTAGAAGTTGAAAGTTATACCAAAATGCGTAACAACCTGCGCGCAAATATCGAACTGCCGGTATGGGTAACTTCAGTCGCACCCTCTTCCTCCCCATAGTGGCGGTTCCTCCTCCCTCTGGACCGATGGGATTAGAACTCTTCGGACTTCCAGAAACTTACCAATCATTCCCAAATCTCTCTCGACACCCAGCTCTGCTTGTACGAGCGAGTGTGGTACATTTGCGACGACATCATCACGATGAGGTAGAAAATAATGAAGTGTATCAGGAAAAGTATTCGTTGCTCCATCGTACACCATTTGTGCATACGACTTTGAATCGTGTTCTACTATTGCTCTACAGGAGTCAACTCATTATTAATTGGTGCACCGTCAGAACATTTGTGTAGGAACCAATCGTGGTAGTTTTCGACAAAGCCCTTCTTTAACAGATGATCTGTTACGACATTTGGAGCCCACAGTCTACGGTTATGACACCGTTTACATAGATGTCTAACCACATCCAGATTTCTTTTCAATGCAAATTGTATAAATTCTTCGATCTCTTCTGAATATCTAATGGTATAAACTCGTAAGTCCATTGCTCTGCGAAATAATAAGTACCGTGTTTATTAATAAAACGAAAATCAGACAGTCAAACAGCTTTTTCAGTTACTGACCAATTTGCGACTAAAAAATAGTCGGTATTCTGTCGGCACCTGAAAAGCTGTGCCTATTAAAAAATCTTGTTAGAGTGCTTTTTAACTTTGTTCAATTTTGCAAATTGAAATTTCGACCAATCTGCGACTGAAAAATAAACGGAAATTGGTCGGTAGCTGTACAGCTGTTTTCAACAATTAATTCCTGTCAGAGCACTTTTTGACTGATCTTTGAAATTCTAAATAGTGACTAATTTCTGACTAATTTTTAGTCGCTATTGGTCGGTATTTTTTTAAAAAAAAAATTAATGAGCTTTTAGGACGGCCAATTTTGGGTAAAAATTATAGGTACTAAATTGAAATAATGGTTTTTCTTAAATATTTTCTCATATGTACTCTAAAAAATTGGAAACAAATCTAACAAAATTCAGCATTGTAAATTTTACTTATTGATTAACATCAAAATTTACTAAGAATACTTTACGAATCGCAGCTTATTGGTTCTCCAATAGTGCGATTTACAGCCTTACAAAATACATCATATAGGCCGTAATTAGCACTATTGGGGAATATCAATAAGTTGCAGATCGAAAGTTATTCTTTTTTAGTAAGATTTAATTGTTGCAACTTAGTATAAGTAAAATAATACGATGCTCAATTTCATTAGATTTGAGGAACAATTATAATTGTTTCTAACACATTTTTATAGTCCATACAAGAGAATTACAAAAAATGACCACGCCTAAAAGCTCAATAAAAAATTTTTAAAATTAAATATAACATATATTATAACATAATACATAATATATATTATTAAAAATAAAATTTTAAGCACGGCCATTTTTCCGTAAAAATATACGTACTAAATAGAAATAGTTGTTTTTCTTAAATATTTCCTCGTATGTACTATAAAAAATTTAAAACGTTAAATATGTGTTTGTCAAAGGTAACAAAATTCAGCATTGTAAATTTTACATATTGATTTGGTTGCAACATCAACATTTACTAATAAGAATACTTTACGAATCGGATGCTTGTTAATTCCCGGATAGTGCAATTTATAGCCTTACAAAATAGAACATGTAGGCCGTAATTAGCACTATCGGGGAACACCCACAAGCTCCGAATCAAAAATTATTATTTTTTAGTAAGATTTAATTGTTGCAACTTAATATAAGTAAAATAATACAATGCTGAAATTCATCAAATTTGAGGAACATATTTTAATCGTTTCTAACACATTTTTATAGTACATACGAGAGAATAATTAAGAAAAACAACTATTTCGGGTAAATACTCATAATTATCAAAAAAAAATGGCCGCATCGAAAAGCTTGTTAAAATCTCTTTTAACAAAATACATACATGATGCGTCAGTTTTTTCGTGGATCATAGAGAATATTGATACTGATTTGGTTAATCAGTACTTGGATTACCCAACTGCTTTTGAACTATGGAAGGGCATTGAAATGATGTACAGCAGCGGAAAATTTGGCCTACAAATCTTGGATTTATTAGTCAAAGCCAATACTCTAAAACAGGGAATAGATTCAATTGAAATTATTTATAGTAAACTCGTAGCCACACGGAAAGAAATTGACAGAAGGGTTCCAAATCCAATGAAATGCCCAGAGGACATAACCATGTACAATGAGATAATGCAGTGTAACTCAACTGGTCATAAGTGTCACATAAAGATTTTAATACAAAAGGTCTTAGGTTCAAATCCTATAAACTACGGAAATTTTACAAAATTTCAGTGTCCTCACGTACTGACAAAGCATCCAGTTATTAAATTATTTTTTGTAATATTCAAATCTTTCTCATATAGTATGGAGTATTTGTTTGTTTGTTTGTTAAATTATTTTTTCTGGTTATTGAGAAAAACGTTGTACGTAGATTAGAAATGTGACTGATGATTGAAAAGCTTGGCTATCTCTTCAATGTCGCAAATTTCCTACAAATCTGGTGCATATATTAGTGAGGGTTGATTCTAGATTGTCAAATTTCATGTTACTTTACATGCTTTGCCCCACTTGTCGATCACCAAATGTCACGTGCCATGTCTCATAAAGCCTGCAACCTTACCTTTTATAACTAGGATTATATTTATAGTATGGTGTTAAAAACAGACCCATAATTCGATCGAATTCGATTTTAAAAATGAAACTACATGGACATAAGATTCGACTTTTAACTGCTGAAATAGTACTTGGTCTAAAATAAACCAAATAAGCCGAATGAATATCTTTATTATTTATATAACAGCCTGATATACATGGCCTCACGTTATAGAGTATAAATCATGTATTTACGATCTTAATTATCAGTTTGATTTTTCAATTGAATTGATGTCCTATTGTGATGTAAGAAGCTAATATGGAAAAATAATTATAGGTTTGAATCTTATTTGAAATTTTATCTCTTATTTTAAGTGAAATATACAACCGTAAATATAATTATATATAACGAGGGTTTTGATTAAGTTGGTATTTTAACACGTATAGGTAAGAGAGTTTTCTATTATTTAATTAAGAAGACTTTGTGATTGATTTTCATCGGCTTTTGTAGCTCTTTTCTGTTTAAAATATATCTTTTGTGTTTTTGGTTTTGTTGCTTACAAGTACATTTCAACTCATAATATGTCACTATTAATAGAATTATCAAAGGGAAAAAGGAGTAGTACATGTATCATCCTGTAAATATACTATATTTAGCTTTTCCTGAGTGTTACTTAGTGAAAAAATATGCTAAAAATAAGTTGATGAATAAATGTCTAGATACAATGAATAAAAAGTTTGAGTATATAAATGAGATTAAGAAAAATTATATGGATGATCATAAATAGTAAACGGGAAAAATTATTTTTTCGACTTGAAAAATGACTCGAAATCCTTTGAAAAAAATTGGGTTGAAATTCGGAAATTTTCAACCCAAAATCGGGAAATCCGTTAAACAACATGTCGCGCGGTTGGACTCGTTGGGTTGTGCAGCCTTTAAAAAGGGGTAAAATTTCTCCATTTTGGCACACAAATAATAGTGTTTCTTTATTTAACATGTTCTTTAAATTTAAACTTTTAATATTTAAAATTGTTGTATTATGTTTAAATCAATTGGATATCTTTATTGTAGTATGATATCATGCATTGTTTGATCGTCTAAAAATTGTGCTACTATTTTATCATGATTTGGTTAAGTGCTATAGTAAATAATTTTTTCGAAATTTTTTTTATCAATTTTCAAATTTCGATGATAAAATAAGAAATCCCACAAATTTTTTAAAATTTAACGCTGGAAAAATTAAAATAGTAACTTGTTGGGTCAAGCTGATGTCACCCGAAATACGGAGTGACCCAACCTGAAACAAACCCGTTTCGTAACTGATTCGATTCGAAAATAACCTTATCGGAACTGATATGACCCGAATTTCCACCAATTGACCTTTTTCCAAACCTAGTAAATAAAGAGATAGAAAATTGAAAGGGAGAAATAAATTTATAAATTTATAAGTAATATAAAAAGGAGAAATAAATTTATAAGCCTGCTAAAAAAATGCTTGATTAATTAAAAATGTACACTGATTTCCTTGGTAAAATTAAGAAAAATTGCCTTGCATAATCTAATATTAATTTCATCTATAATATTTATCTTTATATCTCATCATCATCATACCCAGTGTATTCCGCTCATACCTTTCTTTAATAAAGAAAAATTAAAATAATAGAAAAATACTAGCGGTTTAACCTTACATAAATATAGATTTTGTACAGATCATGTGTTCCACCCAACATTGCCCGTTTTCTTTAATGAAGCATGGTGCGCCAAACAAAATACCACCCGGAAAATCTAAACAGAAATACCGACCCTAGCATCAATTAATGACTTCAATTATTGAATACCAAACTTTAGAAAATTCTAGTCCATTAATAATAATGGATTCCTGTTATCCTTTTTTAAAGTTTTTTTAAATAATCACTATATTTTTTTAGGAAATTACGAATTAAGCTTATAAACCGTTTTCATATTGTGAGTTTTATCTCAGTTATGAATTATATTTTTCTATAATATATGAAGTTTTCGATTCAGTTGATTTCATGATATGATATCTGAAGTCAATGTGATAGAAGGTCATGGAGCTAGAATCTCATCAATTCCTTATTATAAGTGAAATATTGAGCATTGGGTTATAAGAAAGGTCTATTTAAGGGTATGACATGTCGTCTTTCATACCTTTTCAAACCTTAATCATAGCTTATACAAGCGGAATAAATTGGGTATGATGATGATGAAGGTATGTGCTTAGGGATGATAGACCAATTTGAGTTGAGGTCTGACTAGTTGACTTCAAATTGAATTCGAATTGAAGTCGGATCTTTAAAACTGACACTACAAAAAATGTTGCATGTACCCACGCTTAAAAATGCATTTAGGCACACTTATATGTGAGGCTGATAGTTTTAGCCACGCTTAATTAAGCGTGGCCTCTACATGTGTTACTAAAATTTTAGGCACGCTTATAAGCGTGGCTAAAGGTCCCTATAAGCGTGGCTGGAAGTACATTTTAGCCACGCTTATAGGTTACCAGCCACGCTTATAGGTATTGAAAACTTCCCTCACTAATAAGCGTGGCTGCTTGAATCCATATCTCATTGTTTTTCTTTGTGTTTTCTCACACAATTAAACGTGGCTATTGAACATAAGTAACATCTTAACTAATTTTAGCGGGAAATTAAATTTGATTATTATTATTATTATTATTATTATTATTATTATTAGTAGTAGTAGTAGTAGTAGTAGTATTTATTTTCATTATTATTATTATTATTATTATTATTATTATTATTATTATTATTATTTATTAATTTATTTTTAATTATTATTATTTTTTTGGCAAATAAAAAATTTTCATCCACCAGAAACAAATACAATACAGGGCAAGGAAACTCGATTTTTATTATTTGCATCAGTGTGGAAACGAGACCCACATATGAAAAATGAGGTTAGCTACTAAAAGCAACATAGCTACTAAACCCTAAGCTTACTCAAAGAAAAATACAAATGATACAGCAATCTAAACATACCAATTTAGCCCCTAAAGCACTAATATTAAAGTCTTCAACATAAATGCAAGTAAACCAGCATATCATAGTAGGCATCAGCACAAGACAATCATAGTAGGCAACATCAGACAGTAGCTCAACAATCTTCACAGCAAGCATTCTCAACCCATGACTTTCATAGCAATCAGTAGCCTCTTCAACCTCTAGTAAGCCCAACTAAGCACACCACCAACATACAGGCATCAAATTCAAGTAAACCAGCATATCAGGGGAGCACTGAGCAGCAAAAACGAAGCTGAGCAACAAGAGTGTGCAGCAACAGATAAATGAAAGCCATCAACAGACAGCAGCAACTCAACTCAAGAGTGTGCAGCTTCAATATGCAGCAGGTTAGCATCACATCAACACTGCATCACATCAACAGAGAGCAGCAACTAATTGTGCACATCAACAGACAGCATCACATCAACAGACAGCAACAACCAATTGAATCAACACTGTTGGCCCATTTGAGTTTTGATGATGACGTAGCTTTTATAAACAAACAAAATGTTAAAGATTGTATTGTAGGTCATATATCCGATTGTCAAGATCGTAGATGGTACCTAAGAAGACTTGGTGAAAGAACATTGCATGTCAAAGTCAACGTCAACTTTTAAGAGTCAATCTTGAGTGTCAAATGATCAAGTCAACTGTTCCAGTTCCAGGATTGATTAAGTTTAAGTACGTCAGATGGAAACAGCGTAGTGTTCCTAACGCAGCAAGTCAGAGAATAGGGTCAACTAAAATAGGAAAATAAGTTTTCTTTTACTTAGTTGATTTGTACGAATAAAACTAAAGGTTGCACAAGGGTCTTAATTGGCGGAAAAAATAACTAAAAAGGAGTTAAAAATAAATGTCCAAATTGAGCTCCACTTAAATAGGGATTTGTTAAAAATAGATATAAAACCGTTAAAAGAGCCGTGGGACTTGGAGTAACCTCCAAGCTTCCTACCCACCTCCCCACATCATTAGATAATGGGATCATGGGTGTGATGCACGGTTCTAGCTCTTATAAAAAGAGTATCATAACCGGCCATGGATGCCGAGTGTGCCCTAATCAAGAAAAAGAAGAGATCAATTCAAGAAGAGGAAAATCTATTTTGTTATTCATTCGCCAATCAATCCCAAATAGTTTTCCTTGTGCTTTCTTTGGTTCAATCCAATCTAGAAAAATTGTGTAAAGGGTTTTTGAGTGTGTAAATTAGACTTGGGGAAGTCTATGGGGAATCTTGAGCAAGTTTTTGTAAGAGAGAAAAAGAAACGAGAAAGAGAAGAGGAGAATTAGGCCTAGAAGAGAAGAGAAGAAATAGTCTTATGTAATTGAGTTATAATTGCTTAAACCTTAATAAGAGAAGTTAAAATCCGAAGTGGTCGTGGCTTTCTTTCTATTAAGGCTTAGAAAGTTTTCACGTTAAATTCTTGTGTTCTTTTCATGTTTCTTTAATTTGCTTTGAGTATTTTATTAGATTGAAATTCCGCAAAAATAGGGCATAAATACTCTTTAAGGCAACACAACAATTCATCCCCCCTCTTGTTGCGTTCATATTCTTTAAGTGTTTCTACAATTGGTATCAGAGCCATGTTCCTCATTTGATCAGGAAACCCTGAGAGCCGTATCTTGGTATATTAGAGATGTTGAAGATGAATGAACGTATGGAAGAAGGTTACTCTACTCAGAGACCGCCAATGTTCGATGGAAAATTCTACACATATTGGAAGAATAGGATGGAAATCTTCATCAAGGCCGAGAACTATCAAGTTTGGAAAGTCATCGAAGTTGGAGATTTTGAGGTAACCACTACCAACTCCAATAACGAGACTGTTCCCAAACCAATAACTGAATATGAGAAAGAAGATTTTCAAAAAATGGAGATGAATGCTCTTGCCATCAAATTACTTCACTGTGGGCTTGGACCGAATGAACACAATCGAATTATGGGTTGCAAAACAGCCAAGCAGATTTGAGATCTGCTGGAAGTTACCCATGAAGGAACCAGTGAAGTGAAGCGCTCCAAGATTGAGTTGCTCATGTCAAAATATGAAAGATTTGTTATGGAACCTAGAGAAAGTATTTAAGAAATGTTCACTAGGTTCACTAACATAACTAACGAACTTGTCTCACTTGTAAGGCTTATTCCCTCAGATGAACAGGTTAGGAAAATTCTCAGAAGTCTACCTCAAGATGATCGCTGGAGAGCTAAGGTCACTGTCATACAAGAATCTAAAGACTTCACCAAATTCAATCTGGAAGAGTTGGCTGGTTCCCTGATAACTCACGAATTACATCTAGGAACAACGGACAGTTCCAGAAACAAAGGCTTGGCTCTGGCAGCGAATGAACAAGAAGAGTCAGAATGCGACGAGGAAGAAACTGCCATGCTGGTTCGAAAGTTCAAGAAGTTTTTCAGTAACAGCCGATATAACAATCAAAGAAACAACAAAGAAAGAGGAACGGCAAATTCCAAAACCAACTTCGAATGTCACAAGTGTGGAAGCACTGACCACTTCATCAAAGAGTGCCCTCAATGGAAGAACGAGAAGGGCAAAGGGAAGGTAAGGGAATCAGGAAGACAACCCTTCAAAGGAAACTACAACAAAACTGACTTTCGCAAAGCAATGATAGCGGCATGGGGAGAATCTGAAAGTGATGCTGAGACCGAAGCTCCAGCTGAGGAAGAAACCGTTAATCTTTGTCTCATGGCAACACATGATGAAAAGTCTAAAGGAAAAGAGGTATCGTCTTCTAATTCATTTCCTAATTACCTATTTAGATTGGATAAACATGAATTAATTAAAATGATCTTGGAGATACAAAATAATCTAGAAAAACAAACGGCCACCTGTCTCCAAAAAGAAAAAGACCTTAAAACCAGTAATGACCTAGTATCCTACCTAAATTCTTTTAGGTCCGATGTGCAAACTCGAATTTTTGATTTACTTGATAATAATGTGATGTTAAAAGAATCAATAGAAAAGGTGAAACAAGAAAACATCATGTTAAATATTGAACTAAGTCAATATAAATTGTTAGGATTAGAATTAAAAACCAAATCTCTTCAAGAGATTAATGATGAATTTAACAAGATAAAATTAGACCTAGAATCCACCAAAAATGAAAATGAAAAGCTTAAGCTTGAATTAAATTCAAGAGGAAAAGGGAAAATCAAAGAGGTTCCCAAATGGATTCTAGAAGCCAAAACTAAAGGAACTGAAGGTCTAGGATACAATAAGTACAATAAAAAGAAAAAGGTCTATGTTGATCTCCCTAGTAGTAAGATCTGTTCATTTTGTGGCAAAACCGGGCACCTGAAATATCAATGTTTAAAAAGGGAACAACATAACAAAACGAACCAAATATAAGTCGATAGGATTTGGATTAAGAAATATGACTCATGCATAATCGACATGGAACCCAAGGTTGGCTGGGTTCCACCCTCTAACAATTAGTTCGTTTTGCAGGTTCTAGTGAGGGGGAACAACACATGGTATCTCGACAGTTGCTGTTCCAAGCACATGACAGGTGATAGCTCAAAATTTCTCTCACTAGAAGCCTATGATGGAGGAACTGTGACCTTTGGAGACAACATGAAAGGCGAAATCATTGCCAAAGGAAAAGTAGGATGGTCCAGTTCCAATGCAATTGATAATGTATTTTTAGTCGAGAATTTAAAACACAATTTGTTAAGTATCTCTCAATTTTGTGACAAAGGTAACTCTGTAAACTTTACTTCTGAAAAGTGCATCATTTCTAGGAATGACACAGGGGACACCATTCTGGAAGGAATTAGAAGATGACCCTCTCCTCTGGCATGAACGACTAGGTCATGCTAGTTTCTCATTGCTTAATACTTTACGAACTAAAGATCTAGTTAGAGGACTACCGTCCCTTAAATTTCAAAAGAATGAAGTGTGTGATCCTTGTGCCAAAGGAAAACACGTAAGGTCGTCCTTTAAACCTAAAAATGTCGTGACCACCTCAAAGCCACTTGAATTAATTCATATGGATCTTTGTGGACCAATGAGAATCCAAAGTCGCAGTGGGAAGCGATATGTATTTGTTATAGTTGATGATTACAGTAGATTTACATGGACGTTATTTTTATCTAGCAAAGATGAGGCCTTTGATGAATTTGTTGCATTTGCCAATAAAATTCAAAAATCCAGTAACAATCAACTTGTCCACATAAGATCGGATCATGGTAAGGAATTTGAAAATTCAAGATTTATGGATTATTGCAACGAGCATGGTTTAAGTCACAACTTTTCCGCACCAAGGACTCCACAACAAAATGGTGTGGTGGAACGTAAAAATAGAACTCTAGAGGAAATGGCTAGAACCATGTTTATAGCTAGTGGTCTCCCTAGAAACTTTTGGGCCGAAGCCGTTAATACTGCATGCTATATTGTAAATCGTGTGTTAATAAGACCAATCACTTCTAAAACACCCTATGAACTGTTTAAAGGGATTAAACCTAACATTTCATATTTTCGCATATTTGGATGTCGATGCTTTGTGCATGTAAATGGAAAAAGAAATATAGGTAAATTTGATGAAAGAAGTGATGAAGCAGTATTTCTTGGCTACTCTTCTCACAGTAAAGCTTATAGAGTCTATAATAAGAGAACTATGTGTGTTGAAGAATCTGTTCACATTATTTTTGATGAAACAAATTTTATGATAAGTGAACAAGAAACAGGTGATTTTAAGATAGGTCTTGCTAATCTGGAAGATGATGAGAACATACATAAAGAGCAAGAACAAGACGCAAATGAAGAGCAACAGGTTCAAACTGATGAACCCAATCAAGAACAGGAACAGCAGGAAAATCAGGACCAGCCAGATGTTCCTGATCCAGATGTTCCCAGAGCAGTACAAAATGAAAGAAATGAAGCTGAGCACAATGAAAATCAAGTCATTGAACCTGCTTCCACATCAGTCTCCACAAGAGACTTCGTGCCTAAACCGTGGAAACATCAAAAGTCTCACCCACTTGACTTGATCATGAGTGACTTAAGCAAAGGAATACAAACAAGGTCCCAGATGAGAAACTTCTGTGCACACTCTGCATTTCTCTCAACAATGGAACCCAAGAATCACGAAGAAGCAGTACAAGATTCAGATTGGGTTGTGGCTATGCAAGATGAACTTAACGAATTTGAGAGAAATAAAGTGTGGCATCTGGAACAGAAGCCCAAGAACAAAAAGATAATTGGACTAAAATGGGTCTTTAGAAATAAGCTGGATGAGCATGGAACAATAGTAAGGAACAAAACAAGGTTGGTAGTCAAAGGGTACAATCAACAAAAAGGTATTGACTATACTGAAACATTTGCTCCCGTAGCAAGGTTAGAAGCTATTAGAATTTTAATTTCTTTTGCTGCATTTATGAACTTTAAATTATATCAAATGGATGTGAAATGTGCTTTCTTAAATGGCTTTCTAGAAGAAGAAGTCTTTGTGGAACAGCCACCAGGCTTTGAAAATCCATCCTCTCTAGATCATGTTTATAAGCTTGATAAAGCTCTTTATGGGCTCAAACAAGCTCCTAGACAATGGTATGAGAGATTATCTAAATTTTTGATTGAAAACAAATTTATAAGAGGTAAAATTGACAAGACCTTATTCTTTAAGAATAGAGGTTCAGATATTTTAGTTGTCCAAATATATGTTGATGACATTACCTTTGGAGCCACCAATGAACTATTATGTAAAGAATTTGCTAACCTAATGAGTGATGAATTTGAAATGAGCATGATGGGAGAATTAAATTTCTTCCTTGGTTTGCAAATTAAACAAACGGCTAACGGTATCTTTATACATCAACAAAAATATATAAAAGAACTTCTAAAGAAATATGGTCTTGATAATGCTAAAACGAACCACACACCTATGGCCACTAACATTAGATTAGATGAAGATGCGAATGGTACAAGTGTCGATCAAACCATGTATAGAGGCATGATAGGATCTTTACTATATCTAACTGCTAGTAGACCCGATATTTCGTTCAGTGTTGGTTTGTGTGCTAGATTTCAATCAAATCCTAAGGAATCACATCATACGGCAGTAAAGAGAATTCTAAGATATTTGAAGGGAACAGATGACTTGTCCCTATTTTATCCAAAAAGTGACGTCTATGACTTGAAAGGTTTTAGTGATGCAGATTATGCATGAGATCTTGTGAATAGAAAGAGTACTTCAGGAATGGTACAATTTCTTGGCTCATGTTTAGTATCTTGGTGTTCCAAGAAACAAAACACAGTTGCCTTATCCACCGTTGAAGATGAATATGTGGCAGCAGCAGCCTGCTGTTCCCAAATGCTTTGGATAAAACAACAGCTAAGAGATTTTGGTATTAAATTTGAATGTGTTCCTATTTATTGTGATAATACCAGTGCCATATGCATATCAAAAGATCCCGTGCATCATTCTAGGGTTAAGCATATACATATTAGACATCATTTTCTTAAGGATAATGTGGAGCATAAGAATATTATTGTCAAACATGTCAGTACTAATGAGCAAGTTGCAGACATAATGACTCAACCACTTCCTAGAGAACAATTTGAAAAGATGAGGTTGGAGCTAGGTATGATCAAGCTTCACTAAAGTTTAATGCTAGCAAACCTCCTCAAAGCATCGTGAAAAATGGAAGGGTTAGGTCAACCACAACTACCATGATTGAGAAATCAATTATTGCGAGATTTAGGTATGCAACTATCTCAAGTATGTGCCATGAATATTTTCTTGATTGCATGCGTAACTAATTAGACCAAGTAGCATAAGTTTACTTTACCGTAATTATGTCCTCCTATTAAAACGAAAAAAAAAAACGAGGACATATGTTTTTCATAATTTTATTTTATTTTCTTTTTCACAAAATTCCAGCATTTTATTTTATTTATTTTTCGGTGAGTCAACTTAATTAAAAGTAGAAGACGGATCATCGGGGTGTTTCGAATTAACCCGCGAACTCTTCGTTGCACTCCCTGTTCACATGCAAAAATGAAGTCCTGAAGTAGTACAAACTTTTCGTGTAACCGTCCCTTCACCCCATTAAAACCCACTCTCTCTCACGTCCCATCCATCACTCACACCATCATTACCCCTAAGTACTACTTCTTGCTAAAACCCTCTAAAACCGTCAAACACTCCAATCTCTCTCTCTTCCTAAAACCTCCATCTTCATCCTCTCCACACCATGAAATCACCCAAATCATCATCAACCAACAAAGGGAAAAGCCCAAAAGTTGTTCAACCTGAGCCCTTACAAGTAATTCTCCCTTCGCCAACTGAAGTCCACCCGTCATCATCCCAAAAACGCCAAAAAACACCTACACCCAAAGCCATGCAAGGCGGCACAAAGAGATCTCAATCCAAAGGGGCCTCATCATCCAGACCATCAAAGAGGGCCAAGCTACTGGACCCTAACAGTGCTGAAGAAGTGGCAAAGGAGATGTCTATAGGATTCGGCTTAGACAAATACTGGTATGAATCCAATTCCTTTCCTCAACTGCATGCCATTTTAAGTAATCAAGGTTGGGAGGTTCTAATGTATGATTATTCATGCAATTCAATATACCCAAATCTTATGCGAAAATTCATTCACAATTTTTCAATTGATAATGGTGTTTGTTCGAGTACTGTTAAGGAGATCAAAATAGAATTTAATAGTCTCATGCTGGGTGAATGGTTTGGGGTTCCTGCAATTGGGTTCGACACTTATTATGTTGGTTCTAAAATTATGTTTTCGGGCATTAATGAAAAAATGGTGTTAAAGTTTTTAGGGATTAATGATAAGAAGCGTTTCAGTCACAACTCACTGTCTCCACTCCACAAATTGCTGTACAATATTGCTAGGAGGTTTATCTTGCCACGTAAATCAAAACGTAGTGAGGTAAATCTTAGAGATGCCACCTTAATTTACAGCTTAGCCAACCACATTAAAATTAATTTTCCTTCATTGATGATTTCACATTTGGCTGACTGTATTGAGAAGAAAACAATGGTAGGATATGGGGGCTTGTTGACCCACGTGTTTAAGAAATTTGGCATTCCTCTAGAGGGTTTGGAATTTCCCATAAGTACTAACAATAAGATTGGTGCAAAATGCTTGAACAATTTGCGCCTTGCATTGAATGAGAAGGGAATACTAGAGGATGTTCTGGAGAATGTCGAGAATGTGAGTTCTGATGAAGAAAAGGAAGAAGAAGAAAAGGAAGTAGAAAGGGAGGAAGGAGAAGAAGAGAATCAAGAAACTGTTCCTACTGCCACTACTGAGGCAGAGACTGACAAGGAACAGGGGGAAGCTGCAAGTAAGGGGAAAACTTCTGAGGAAGAGGAAAACGCTGAACTGGAGGAAGTTCAATCCAGTTCAGAGGACGAGGAAGTTACTGAGCCAATCAAGAAAGAACCTGTGCTCACACCAAGGAAGAGCAGCAGGTTAGCGTCAAAGCGTTCTTCGTGCCTGGATGATGATATAGCCTCTCAGACCCCTCCTTCACCAAAGCCAGATACACCTCCACCATCCCATATTCCATCACCACCACCATCACTTATACCCACTTCACCACCACCAACCTCAACTGGTTTTGATGATGACCAATCAGCTGTCCCTCCTACTACTCTTGATCTTTTACTTACTAAGCTTGTTGATTTTCAGTTTCAGTTACATGCTTTTCAAGATGAGGTTCGTGTTTCACTTGCATCCATCACTGACCAGTTCACCCAGATGGAGTCCCGTCTAGGAGCTAAACTGGACACGGTGGAAGTGCAAACCGAATTCATAGATGAAGAGACTGCTCAGTGAACCCTTCGTCTACTTACTTAATCAGTTTATGTATTAATTTAACTTTGTTGGCCTCACTACTTATTTCTCTACAAACAATTAAACTATTTTCTTTTGAGTACCGCGCTGGGGTACGCCAATTTGTATTTCTCTATTCTGCTACTATTTCCTTTATGCACAATCTCATTTCGGTCTATGATGTTTAAATGCTGCATATCTTGACTATGTTTTGGTGCTTGCTGTTTTGGTTTGCTGCTTACTTTCTCAATTTTTCTAACGCTTGCCTTAGTGCTGTGGTTTGATAAAACCCCTACTTTTTGATTGATGTCAAAAGGGGGAAGAAAGGCAGCAAACTTAACCTGAAACTTGTGAATGCTTAAACTCTTAACTTAGTCTTTGTTTGTTTTCTAATTAACTAGCTAAAGGTTATGCTTATAGGATCATGGTTTTGATATTGACGTTTTGATATATAGAATTGCTTAAGGTATTTCGTAGTGCTTATGATAACTGTTTAAGTTATTAATATTTTAAGTACTGTCTCTAAATATTTGGTTATTTGGATTATGGTTATCACTCATGTTTCGTTTGAATATTCTTACATCTTCACATTAATAGAGTTGCTTAAGTTATTATGTTTAGTATTTTCATTATCATGCTTATTTTTGAAAACTTAAGTCATGTTTAATCACATGATTTACGATAAGTTTCAAGAAAATTATTATTTTAGAGTAATCTGTGCTAATAGATGTTTAGTAAATTATTTTGTAATGATTTAGTATGCTAAATATGTTTAGACTTGCTTTAATCTCTAGCATGTTCTAGTTATTTATTTTACTCTATATTTTTAATTAAGTTTGTTTATAAAGTTTGCCATCATCAAAAAGGGGGAATTTGTTGGCCCATTTGAGTTTTGATGATGACGTAACTTTTATAAACAAACAAAACGTTAGAGATTGTATTGTAGGTCATATATCCGATTGTCAAGATTGTAGATGGTACCTAAGAAGACTTGGTGGAAGAACATTGCATGTCAAAGTCAACGTCAACTTTTAAGAGTCAATCTTGAGTGTCAAATGATCAAGTCAACTGTTCCAGTTCCAGGATTGATTAAGTTTAAGTACGTCAGATGGAAACAGCGTAGTGTTCCTAACGCAGCAAGTCAGAGAATAGGGTCAACTAAAATAGGAAAATAAGTTTTCTTTTACTTAGTTGATTTGTACGAATAAAACTAAAGGTTGCACAAGGGTCTTAATTGGCGGAAAAAATAACTAAAAAGGAGTTAAAAATAAATGTCCAAATTGAGCTCCACTTAAATAGGGATTTGTTAAAAATAGATATAAAACCGTTAAAAGAGCCGTGGGACTTGGAGTAACCTCCAAGCTTCCTACCCACCTCCCCACATCATTAGATAATGGGATCATGGGTGTGATGCACGGTTCTAGCTCTTATAAAAAGAGTATCATAACCGGCCATGGATGCCGAGTGTGCCCTAATCAAGAAAAAGAAGAGATCAATTCAAGAAGAGGAAAATCTATTTCGTTATTCATTCGCCAATCAATCCCAAATAGTTTTCCTTGTGCTTTCTTTGGTTCAATCCAATCTAGAAAAATTGTGTAAAGGGTTTTTGAGTGTGTAAATTAGACTTGGGGAAGTCTAAGGGGAATCTTGAGCAAGTTTTTGTAAGAGAGAAAAAGAAACGAGAAAGAGAAGAGGAGAATTAGGCCTAGAAGAGAAGAGAAGAAATAGTCTTATGTAATTGAGTTATAATTGCTTAAAACTTAATAAGAGAAGTTAAAATCCGAAGTGGTCGTGGCTTTCTTTCTATTAACGCCTAGAAAGTTTCCACGTTAAATTCTTGTGTTCTTTTCATGTTTCTTTAATTTGCTTTGAGTATTTTATTAAATTGAAATTCCGCAAAAATAGGGCATAAATACTCTTTAAGGCAACACAACAATTCACCCCCCCTCTTGTTGCGTTCATATTCTCTAAGTGTTTCTACAAACACCACATCAACACTCAAAGCAATGAATCAACACTACACCATATAACCAATTGTGCACAGAAGCAATGATGGGCAGCAGCATCACATCCCAACTAAATCAACACCACATCAGTCGGAAAAAAACCAACAGCAGCTGCACACAAAACCAGAAGCACCAACAGCAAATGACACATCCATCAACTAAAAGATCCTCAACAGGACAACCCAGCAACATCAACACAAAACTCATCAAATCAGACCACAAAATGAAACCATTAGCAAGAAAAGCCCACACCAAACAGCATCAAAACCACCAGCTCCTTATGCAACCCATAAAAACAGCAACAAGCAAGTAGCTTGTGATTACCCATCAGTAGCTTCGTGAAACAACCCAGCACACAAACTTAGCTGCACCACAAAAAACCAGGAACTGCACATAGCAGCAGGACAGCATCAACACATCTGTACCAAGAACACCCATCTACCACAACCAGAAATCAGGCCGTGAGCAGACAGCAACAACAGATCAGAGTGCAAACAGCAGCAACACATTAGCTATTTCCCCTGTGCACAATAACCGGCAGCAACACATAGAAAAAAACAGCGAGCCAATCATGAGAGTGAACACTAACAGTAGCTACTAGGCACAACACACCACAAATCAACACACAGATCATGAACTATGCACAATCAGCACCACACACAGCAAATCAACACACAAATCATCAACACACAACATTTGTTGAGATCAAATAGTTTCTATTAATCATAGCCAAAACAATTTACAAAGCAAGGTATCAACTCAAATATCCGGTAGTCTGATGTGAATAGAGCCCCAGACGGCTATACATCGAAAAGACTACACCTATATGACATATATAGGCAAAAGGTCCAAAGACAACCCTAACCAACACCAAAAAAAGTTATGGAAATTCACAAACTCAATGCACCAGCAAGACAATATCAAAACATTCAGTAGTCTAATACACACTACAGTCTTGGAAAGTACTTCATTCCTTGCTTGCATTTAACAGTTGTGGTTGTTGTACATGTTCCTTGTTGGCCACCTAAACACATAAATGGTAGATTTTTGTAATTAATATGAATGATCTCAACAAATAACAATTGCGAATGAAATGTACCTGCCTTTTTCAACATTTGTGTATTGGCTCGTTTTTTGAACATATACATTGCCTACATAAAACGTATTTTGAAAAGCAAATTCAAATAAAGTTTTTAAACATTAAAAGGTAGGTAACATGTAAAAACTATATATACGATGCCAGCTAGATGACAATGTGACATTTCTCTTTTATGCTTGTCTCCACGAATAAATTTTTTAACTAGTTCGGGATTCTCCATAAGTATTTTATCAATCACTTTCTCCAACTCTTGATAAGTCAACTATCAATAAAAAAATATTAAAAATCACCAATATGTGATAAAGTAGTTTAACATCATATATACATTTTATAATGAGTACTTAATCGCTTACTTCAGCTTTTTTGAGTCGTTTGAGTGGTCTGATTTCAAGTACTCCACTATTATTAGCTTGAATCTGTTCAGCGTTTCTCTAAATAGAGGAACTACGTAAAATATATATCAAAGTTTTAAAACAAAATATTATTAAAGGTTAATAGTTCCACACCTTATGGTTTGGTTGTAGAGCAGGATGTGGATTAGTTGCACCACCAAGGGATATAGGTACTGGTTGTTTAGAGAGTGGTGGAATACGAGTACCTTGAGCAGCTGTAGGAGCATATTCAATTGGCATCCCTATATTGATTAATAATATATAAGGTATTGACAAGTATAAGTGAAGTACATAAAAAATGAACATACTATTCATTACCTGATTTAGAAACTTGAGCATGATGAGGAGTAGTTGCACCACCAGCTCGGGACATAGGTACTAGTTGTTTAGAGAGTGGTGGAATACCAATACCTTGAGCAGTTGTAGGAGCACATTCAATTGGCATCTCTATATTGATTGATAATATATAAGGTATTGACAAGTATAAGTGAACTACATAAAAAATGAACATACTATACACTACCTGATTTAGAAACTTGAGCATGATGAGGAGTAGTTGCACCACCAGCTCGGGGCATAGGTACCGATTGTTTAGAGAGTGGTGGATACGAGTACCTGTATTGCTAACTTGAGCTGTATGTGGAGTAGGTGCACCATTAAGGGACATAGGTACTAGTTGTTTAGTGAGAGGTGGAGTACGAGTACCATGAGTAGTTGTGTGACCATAATCAATCAGAATCCCTATAGAATTATAATATTAAAAGTATTGATGAGCATAAATGAATTACCTAGAAATGAACTTAACACTACCTGAATTGTTAACCGAGTTAGCATCCCCAAGTGCTGGTGACACGCCGTTTTGCCTTGTGCCTTCTACGGAGTTACAATTCTGTACATAAACATATGTATAATTATCACTATCAATTGAACACATGATAAACTATTTACACAATTAATTATATTCTTACTGATCCATGTTGAGAAGCTTGTTCGGCAACTTTAGCCTTTAATTCAACAATCTCATTCTTCATGGTATCCATCTTTTTCATAAGATCTATCATGAATTGAGATTCATTTACATAATGCATGTTATGTATGTCTTTAGCAGTCACTCCAGGACCATATCCCATAACCCTTCCCTTGGTCACTTCGCCCATTAGTTTCTTATAAGTGAAATTCTCAACATTTGCAGTTGATTCTGAGAAAACAACTTCTGATTGCCCTGTCTTCCGTTTTATAATATCCAACGCGGAGTCCTAATTTCATTAAATAACATACAATATACTTATCATACTTTTTCTTGGAACGTATTATTATTATTATTATTTACAAAATATTTCAAATACCACAAATTGTTGGGTGATTGTCTCTTGGAACGTATTGTCCTTTATTTTGAAAAATATCACAACGAAACAATACCACCTTATTATCTGAAAAATAATCCAATTCAATTATATCATTTATCTTTCCATAATATGCCTTGGATTCTTCTTCAACCATCACTCCAAAGTTTTGAGATTTTTTAGACTTATCTCTCCTTTGAGTATGGTAACGAAATCCATTGATAATAAATCCGTTCACCCTCTTAACTATTGCATTAGGACCACGCCCTACTATCCTTATCAAACTTGTGTCAAATGTGTAATCATCAAGCTTGGACACCTAAAGCGTACATCGATGACATATACAATATGGTTAGAATAAATAATATATTATTTAGCCAAAGTTATGTTATATTTGAAAAGATGTGGTTACCATTTCTTGCAACCAAGTAAGAAATTCTTCAACCAACCATTTTTGCTTAACTCTATCACTCATCTCTCGATCATAAACAGCCATGCGTTCATTTAAAAAAGACCTGAACGAATCATATTAGCCAACATAATCAATATGTCTAAAACAGTATATGAGGAGACATGTGTCAAAACCTGTGATATTGGTCAATGTTATCAACATGAAGAAGTACGTATCGATGAGCTTGTTGAAAGCTTAATTCATCCATTTCAACCATTTATATATTTCCTTTTGGTCGACCAGCAGTCCCAAATAAATAGATGTCGTCATCGTTTGGAGTATCCTCATTTCTCTTAGGTCGATTAAAGACAGTTTCCACTCCATCAAAGTATCTAGAACAAAAGGTTATACATTCTTGTGCGATATAACCTTCTGCCATTGATCCCTCTGGTTGTGCTCGATTACGCACCTTGGCTTTTAAAGACACCAAATACCTACAATAGCCATATAAATATGCTCACTTGAAGTACTAAAAAAGTACAATGATCCTTAAAAAAAATGCTAACCTTTCAATGGGATACATCCATCTATATATCACGGGCCCTCCAAGCTTTGCTTCTTCAGTTAAATGTACAATAAGATGAACCATAATAGTAAAGAAGCTTGGCAAAAACACCTTCTCCATCTGACACAATACCATCACCACATCATTTCCAAGTTTATCTAGCTTCTCCACTGATAATTCACTCGCACATAATTCCTTAAAAAAATGTGATAATCTAGATATTATATCTAGAATATCAATATCTTTTGCAGCCCTTAAGGAAATCGAAAGTAAATCATGCATCAAAATGTGACAGTCATGGGTTTTGATATTGCACAACTTACGCTCCTTCAAGTTAACACAATGAGAAATATTACTTGCATACCCATCTGGAACCTTGATATGCTTCAACACCCGTAAAAATCGCATTTTCTCTTCAGATGACATTGTGTAAGGAGCATTAGGAAGTTGGAATTTACCATTAAGCATTTCTATAGGATGAAGCTCTGGCCTAATCTTCATAACTTCAAGGTCTTTACGTGCCTTATAATTGTCTTTTGATTTCCCCGCTAGGTTCAATAAAGTTCCTAAAAGGTTATCACATATATTCTTTTCAATATGCATTACATCTAAATTATGTCGAAGCTTGTTGTACTCCCATTATGGTAGATCAAAGAAAACACTTCTTTTTTTCCATAATTGTTTCTCATCCTTTTCATCAACCTCATTAGATGAGACACGTTTTCCATATGTGAAAGTTGTTTTATTTAGCTCAACAAGAATATCACTACCACTAGATGGTATTGGAGCATACCTAAGCTCTACATTACCATCAAATCCAACATCATCATAACGAAATGGATGGTCATTAGGCAACCATTTTCTGTGCCCCATATAGCAAAATTTATGTCCATTTTCCAACCACAAAGAATGTGTTTGGTCAGCACATGATGGACATGCATAACGACCCTTTGTACTCCAACCAGATAAGTTTGCATATGCTGGAAAGTCATTGATGGTGGAATGAAGAGCTACCCTTAACTTAAAGGTTGTCTTGTTGTATGCATCAAACGCATCAACTCCTTCCCACAATTGTAACAATTCTTTAACAATTGGTTGCAAGTACACATCAATATCATTACTAGGAGCTTTTTCCCCAGGAATTATCATTGATACTATGATCGATGATTGTTTCATGCAAAGCCAAGGAGGTAGGTTGAAAGGAATCAATAACACAGGCCAAGTA
Source organism: Amaranthus cruentus (assembly GCA_019425755.1). Classification (NCBI taxonomy): domain Eukaryota; kingdom Viridiplantae; phylum Streptophyta; class Magnoliopsida; order Caryophyllales; family Amaranthaceae; genus Amaranthus; species Amaranthus cruentus. The sequence goes on from CM033460.1 coordinate 8,818,763, forward strand.
CTATGTGTACTACTCATGACACGAAAAGGATTAAATCCATCGCTTGCAAGCCCTAACCTAACATTTCGTGGATCATATGCAAAATTAGGGTATCGCTCATCAAAGTCTTTCCATGCTTTACCATCTGCTGGATATCTAAGAATTCCATCATTAGTCCTATCCTTATGGTGCCAAATCATATCCTCGGCTATTCTTGATGACTTATACATCCTAAGTAGCCTTGGTATGAGAGGGAAATAACGTAAGACTTTACTTGGTAATCTTCTATCGTTATCCTTCCATCGTGATGTATGACACTTGTCACATTTATCTTGGTTTTCTCTTCCATCCCAATATAAAATACAATCATTTGGACAACTATGGATTTTTTCATATTGAAAGACCAAATCCTTATTCAATTGCTTGCAATTATTCCAGGATGACGGAAAAGGAATTATATTAGGAAAGACTATTACCAATAAAGTCAATAACTGATCAAATGACTTGTTAGACCAACCATACATGGATTTCAAATGAAATAGGCGCAAAATAAAAGAAAGTTTCGAATGACTTGACCCCGGATAAAGTACTTCGTCAGCCATTTCTTTGACCCTTTCATATCCAGCAACCTCATGATGTTCTCTCTCACCCACTCCATCGTTAAATTGAAAACCATTATTTATATCATCATCTTTATCTTCTCCCTCTATAGGATCTCCTATCTCGAAATCATGACTATGATCATTATTCTCGACACATTCTTGTCCAATAGTGTCAAAAATATCATTCAATAATGTTGTAGTATCAACAAGACCGTTTATCTCATGATCGCTATTGATCAAGCTAGTTCTAGAAGAATTGAGATTAGATGATATTGGCATGTAAATTGTTTCCCCGTGATATATCCAATCTTTGTAGCTACGCATAAATCCATTAAACATCAAATGACGTGTAACAATATCTCTACTAAACCATGCATTTTTTCCAACTTGGCATTTATTACAGGGACATATTATAACCTTAGGTTCTAAAGTGTGAGGAAAAGCAAAATCAAGAAAAGATTCAACTCCCTTTATGTATTCATGAGAGGTCCGATGCATATTAATCCAGCTTTTATCCATTATTTTTAAGTACGCTGTAACCTAAAAGTTAACATTTTTGGTAACTCAACTAGATTAGTTATACTATCATCTAAAATTTCAAACAGTTAGCTATACTTAGAATTATAATATCAATACCGTCCAGGTTCACATAAACTATGACATTAAATCATAAATCCCACACCCATTAATTCCTCAAAACTTGGAGAACTAACAATTACTTGATTATTTTTTTATCCCTTATTTATGATGATTAGGTACTTAATTAAATGAATAGAACATTATTATATTAACAAGACTACAGAGTTATGCTTATATTAACAAGACAACAGAGTTATGCTTATAAAAATAACCAACTCAATCAACATAGAAAGAGCAAAAGAAATTTTACATACACAGTGACAAAATTATGAGCAAACACAGTGATTGTACTCTCACGAACCAAACACAGTGACTGTACTCTCACGAACAAAATTATGAGCATACACAGTGTTAACATCAAAGAGTTATACTGTAGTCTCACGAACCAAACATAATGACTACTCTCACGAACAAAATTATGAGCATACACAGTGTTAACATCAAAGAGTTATGTTGTACTCTCACGAACCAAACATAGTGACAACTCTCACGAACAAAATTATGAGCATACACAATGTTAACATCAAAATCAGTTATACTGTAGTCTCACGAACCAAACATAGTGACTACTCTCACGAACAAAATTATGAGCATACACAGTGTTAACATCAAAGAGTTATGTTGTACTCTCACGAACCAAACATAGTGACAACTCTCACGAACAAAATTATGAGCATACACAATGTTAACATCAAAATCATTCAAACACAGTGACGAACGGAAAATAAATAATGAACCCATGACGAACGTGTAGCCATTAAAATTCATCCTTAATAACTTCAAACACAGTGTTGACATCAAAATTATGAAAATTATTCAAACACAGTGTTAACATCAAAATTATCAAAATTCTTCAAAATTATGAGCATTCACGAACCAAACACAGTGACGAACGGAAAATAAATAATAACTTCAAACAATGAGCAATGGTAATGTCGTGAACCCGTGATGATGCTCAGATTATTCAAACTATTCATAATTTCCACAATTCAATAGTTAGGGTTCTAGGGAAGAGAGGGGAGAGCCATTAAAATTCATCTATAATAACTTCAAAAAAATAACAACAATAATTCATAATTTGATTACATACCTTAGAGAGATGAACCCACAAGATAGATTGTATGTAGATTTTAGAAGAAGGAAAATGAAAAAATTAGGGTTACTATGCCGTCGAGTGGGTAGAATTCAGAAGGGAGAAGGAGATGAATGGTTTTAGTGTGGCGCGCGAAATTGGCTGCTTCAAATACCTCTATTATTTTAATTTTTAAATTGTGTTTAGCCACGCTTTTAAGTGTGCCTGATTTTGTTGATAATTCTATTTCTAGTTGTGTTTTAGCCACACTTATAAGTATGGCTGAATTGAATATATATTTTCTTAATTGTCGTTTAGCCACGCATATTAGTGTGGCTGAATATATAATATCTTAACATTATTTTATTAACGTGTAGCCACGCTTATGAGTGATACTATTAGTCTCACGCTTAATAAGCGTGCCTAAAATGCAATAAGCGAGTCTAATTGCAAAAATATCTGCCACGCTTAATTAAGAGTGCCTAAATAAGTGTAGCTACATGCTACATTTTTTGTAGTGTGATTATCCAATACTTGAATCCCCCACTGCAACATAATTTGCTTTTAATGGGATTATTTAGCGACATTTAATTTAAATGTCGCTATTTCTAATTTCTTTTAGTGTATATAGACGATTTAGTGACATTTATTAGACCCTTTAGCAACATATTAAAAAGTCACACGAAAGCTTTTAGCGACATAGAATCTAGTGACATTTCTCACAAATGTCACTATAGACTATAGTGACAATTACATATGTCACTAAAGACCAAATTAAATGTCATTAAATCACTTTATGGTGGAAATTTAAAAAAAATTAATAATTATTACACTAAAAATATGAATTAGTGGCATTTTTTTAATGCCAATAAATCCAATGTCGCAAAAAGCTAAAATTTGTTGTAGTGCCCTCCAACGTAATTGAACCTGACATTCAGCTTCGACTTTAATTTTGTCCCAATATTTAAGTTTCTAGCTTATTATAGTCAAATTTTTATATTTTAAAACTGATATTATAATGTGCTTATTTCGATTATTTTTTCATCCTTCATCATTAATGGTAGACAGTGGCGAAGCCATACACCGGGACCTACGGGGCCACGTGCCCCTAGGCGTTTTTTTAAAAAAAATAAATTAAAGTTGACTTTTCTATTGATAAGAGTAAAAGTGTAAAATTAATACTGAAGTCTTTTGATGTTAAAGACTCCCTCATTTTAGTAATTTTGTCTTATTTATTTATTTTCTCTCATTTTTTTAATTAGGTCAGTTGATTTAATTTGTTCCATTTGCTTTTATGATATGTTATATTTAAAATTTTAGCAAGTAAGGGTAAAATAGTTGTTAATTTTACAAATAAAACTCCGCCGATCGAATTTCGTCTATTAGTTGGTACCCCTAAGACTCCGAACCCTGGACTCGCCTCTAATGGTAGAGATATAAGATATCATCATAGATTACTTCTCCCTTAGACTTCGACAGAAAAAAATGTCGACGTGCCTTCAAATCTATTAGCGCATAAACTCAATCCTAATTTTATTTATATTTGTGTGTCACAAGACTCACAACTCACAAGCATGTTCATATGAGAGATTACATGTTGATATTATTATGTTATATTTTAAAATTATAGAGTATGCAATATCTATGTTTGTTCAAGTCTTGATAGGGTCGATTATGAGGGTAGTTTTGAGGTGTAATAGTTCAGGGCCCAGCTCATGGAGGAGCCTAAATTGAGTTAATCCTTATTATGAAAAATTAGCTCTTTAATTATATTTTTTTACCATTATATATTAATTGCTTTTGAGTTTTAAATTCATACATTTGAGATCGATGTGATGGAAAAAGAGAAATTATATGATGTATAATTGAAGAAAAAAAAAAGTTTACTTATGCAATAACCTTTTTTATTATTTATCTAGGGCCTAAAAATTATCAGGACCGACACTCATTCTTAATTTCCACAATCTCATTACAATTTGTGACAAAATTTCTTTATAATGAAATTGAGAATTGAAATTAAAATAGAATATAGTGGACAAAGTCTAACCAACGGAGTATTATAGAATAGGTCAATAATGTCCAAGCATAACAAAAATCGATCATGCAAATTTACATCATTCAATAAAAACAAACTTGAGTCATGGTTGATCAAGTTTGATCAAGCATAACAAAATTACATTGTTGTCATTGCCATAAGAAGAATTATAATATTATTGTCATTGCCATAAGAAGAATGTTCATGTTAATTAGTTTAGTTATTCGAATTTAATGAATGGGTTACCTTAATTTGATGAATGTAATTCTAATGTTATCTTTAATTTTATAGGTCTCCGATATAGACTCATTATACACTAGCTGATGAGAAATTTATTTAATCGCAAGTGCACGGTGTACATGTAGATGCGGGTCGAACACAAGGAAACTGGGAAAAATAACTCGCTAATTTCTATTCACTATATTACTTGAGGAGAAAATGATTGATTGGTTTTGTTCTAGTAAACTAAGAATGCAAAGAAAATTTGTCTAAAAATATATGATAAAGAGATCTAGGGTGTCAGGTATCCCATAAATTCTTGTATGATCAAACCTCAATCAGTGTCTATAAAATGTCGGATTAATTATGTGATTAAATAAGGTCTTGTTAATCTCAAACTCTTGCTCTGTTGATTAACTATTAGATTTAAACCATATTAATTCAATTCTCATCATTAGTTTTATTGAACAAATTTATTAAAAATTTAACCAAAATTTACCATAAAGATAAATTAATCCTAATCTCACACACTAGCTCTATATTGATTAGTCCAACAAAGCGTAATCACTTAAGGGTTATTAGCACAATTGAATAATCACCTTAATCCTAATTTTATAGACACTTTCAAAATCCTAAAATAAAACTAAGCATGATAAAAAATAATAATAATAATGAAATTTGTAAGGAAAAACCAATAATTAAACTATGAGAGACACAATTAAAGATCTAAGAAAACATTTAAAGTTTGATAAAAAAAAGCTTAAACTAATATAAGTTTTGATAAAGAAAGATTAAACTAATAATGAGAAAGTAAATCGAAGACAAGAATTTAAAATGACAAGAATTTAAAGCTTACAAACAAGAATTAAAAATGGTGTTTTACGGAGGAAGATGAGAGACGAATTAAACAAGATCTCATACGACTATGTTTTAATGAATGAATTAAGAATATATACAAATAAAGAGTGATTGATGAATAGTAAACCAAACATGTGTAGGACATTTGAAAAGAAATGAAGGGAGTACAAAATTAAAGCAATTGGAAAATGTTTCCACGAAACAAGCCCAGATCTGTGGGAGCGTGAGTTGGGCTTGTGCCCAGGGCGTACTTTCAAAAGTTAGAAAACCATTAAAACCCTAATTACAAATAATTGCTATGCTTATAAATTAAGAAGTCAAAAAAGTACTCCCTCCAATTCATTATTAATGTTTCATTTGCTTTATACACTCTATCCAATCCACTTATTCAATCATTAATATTTCTAAGTGTGCATAATTAAAAATTATGTAAAAAGTTAACATAAATAATTTCTGCATTGAGACAAATCAAACAAGATCTCACTTGAATATGTTCTAACTTATAAAATAATAATAAAATAAAAATTAAAAATAAGAGATGAATAGTGTTCAAAAGACAAATAAGACATTAGTAGTGAATTGGAAGGAGTATTAAATATGAAAACTGGGAAGGGGGTCCTTAAAAAAGAAGAAAGTATTAATGAGTTATAGTAATAAGTCCAAAAGTCTTTACATATTATAACTCTAAAAGGTGACATCATGGCCTCTCGCCATCTAGGCAGCATCATACAATAAACTAAAAAGACTAGAAAATTCCATGTGGCGTTCAAAATTAGCTTGCCACATGGAATGACCATATTGGTAAATTATATGGACAATACTTTAAACAAATTTCTTTACTCTACAATTAACTAAATAAGGCAAAAAAAATTTGCAGTATCCGTTTAGGTCATTAAACCATACAATAAACTAAAAATACTAGAAAATTCCATATGGCGTTCAAAATTTGCTTGCCACATGGAATGACCATATTGGTAAATTATATTGACACATTAAATAAATTTCTTTATTTTACAATTAACTAAATAAGGCAAAACAATTTTGCAGTATCCATGTAGGTAATTTAATAAGTTAAAATAAAAAATTTGATGATATTGTTTTTTAATGTCAAATCTCACAAAATAATTGCAGGATTTATATTTTTAAATGTTTAATATTTTATATCATTATTTATTTATTTCTACACTTAGATTATATTTTTACATATAATATTGCTAAATATTTCGTGCATTGCACGAGATTTTATACTAGTTGTATTATAATTGGCAAACCGCAAAGGTAACTCCATTTTTAATTCATTATATTTATTTTATTATGCTTAATTCATAATCATAATTTATAATTTATTAAAAATTTGATTTTAATTTTGGCAATTTTATTTTGATTTTAATTTTATGTTTAATTCATAATTAATGGATATATCACCATTTAAAATTTCATTTTTAAACTAAAACCTAATAATCACAACTGACTTATTTGAGTAATTTTTATTGATTAATTTGATTATTATGTTAAAAAAAATTTTAATTTTAATTTTGTGTCAGTGTGTTACTGTTTAATTATTCATCTATATTATAATGTTATACTTCTGATTTAGTAATTTTTCAATGATAAAACTTTTATGAGTATAAAAAAGAACTTTTTGACTAGTCTTTAATTAAAGTTTTTATATTGAGAGGTATATAATTGAATTTCTTAATTTAGACACTATTCTTAGTGATTTTGTATTGAAAAATGCTCGTAAAAATATTTTTTATTTGATTATATATTTATCATTGATGCATACATTTTTTTATTACGACAATAAAATATATAATTTTTTTATGTCTATATATTAGTTAAGGGCTTATAAATATATTTCGCCCTGGGTCCCCAAAAGCTCAAGGTCAACCCTGCCACAGAATTCCAGAATCAAAAGCCTACTTTGCGTCCACTTCCACTACCAGGAAGCCGAGTCGGTATTTTTGGCTGACAATTTCAGCAAACTTTAAACGATCATCATTTCTTACTTGGTTATCGAAAGTGAGCATATAATGAATAGCAGTTAAAGTCTAGTTTCCAATGCTGCAAACTTTGCATTAATTCAATCTTTTTATCAAAAGTTATGATTAAAAGAGTGAATATGTATCAAATTTCACCTCAAAACGTTTTCATTATAAACACTTTTATACTCTTTTTCTCATCTTCTTTATAAAACATTTTCAATAGATCTAAAATCTTCTTAGTATACTCCGTCATCATTAACACTAAGAATTACACCTTAAACAATCAAACCACTCAAAATCAACATGAATAACCAAAATGAGTAAAGTAGCATAAATCCTAAAAATGAGCATGAAATTACTAACAACGACCATCATTAAAGATTATAAAATGATATAAATAAGTGCATATAATTGCACTAATCAAACTCTCCCATGCTTAACCTTTGCTCGTCCTCGAGCAAATCAGCGTTGACAATGAAAGATAAAGGTTAAGACACGGTCTTCGAATCCTAAACTACTTCTTATATCTCCCTTTCCTAAACTCCTCTAATTCTCTAGTGTGATCAAGTGTTCCAAGATAAACCATATCACTTCTTCCCATACTTGTCACACTATAAACCCAAGAACAATAAAAGGCAGTCCAAGATAAAGCACCTCAAAACCCTACTGTTCAAGCTTCTTATAACTCCTAGAGAACATGAAAAATAATAATACAAAAAAAAAATAAATTTTACACTTATTCCTCCAATGTGGCCTACCCAAATACTTGCTTTATAGCTCCCATTTCTTATGTCGCTAGTTCTAAGTACAAAATGAAATACCAAAGATTTACAATCTCTCTTTATCTCTCATCTTGCCAAAGAACTCATTTTTGAGTTTTCTTCCCAGCCACTCTTTAATTTTCCATGTCGCACCTACTCACCCACTCAATGCCACTATTTTGCGTAAGTTGCCTTTCGAGTTTTCAACCAAGCCGGTCTTCACTCTTTTTATTTTTTCTTTTTCAAAATGTATCTTTTTTTCATTTCCCCTTTTTCTGCATATGAATACTTAACCTTAGCATAAATAATTAAAATAAAATTAAAGTGCATGCTAAAAGCATACTAAGTGAATAAATAATAGGTTGTTCAGCAACCCTTTATAAATATAGGATCTTTAGCAATTCTGGATATTACAGATTAAATCCCAAACAGGGAATGCATGGCTAACTAATAAGCTCAAATGATGAACTGAGATAACATCACCGGTTGCATCACTACCTCTTATGACATGAAACACCAGTTCTCCTTATGACTCCTCAGAAGTAAAAGACTTTTTATTTTAATCTCCTTTCTCTCTCATAGAATGATCTCACTTTGTATACCCATAAAAATCCCAAACTCCTTGTCGACCTTATACCCAGCTCAACACAACACCACCACAACCTCAACATAATGAAACCAAACAAACACCCAAACTCCAAACATTGTGGCTCAAACAGTGGAATAATGAGGATGGGGGCTAATTTTTAGTACAAATTTTTAGCTCAAATTAGCATGCAATGGTTGATAAAAGGTGATACGCGAGAATCTAAGTTAGATTGCCAGGTTTTTCAAGGTATGATAGTTTAGTAGAGCAAGGATTATAGAGAAGATGAGGATAGGGATAGAAAATACCTACAAGCGTCGCGACAAAGGATAAACAAAAATAGCAGCTGATTTACACTCACTCACCTCTTGCCTAAAACTTCATAGGTTATCAGCTAGCATACTCTATTTTTTGCATTTTTCTTTTTTGTATTCCATTTTTTCATTTTTTTAAGGGTAAGGGTAAACAAAAAATAAACAAAACAAAAGCAAAAAAAAAGCAATAACAAAATTAATGAAGTCCTACTCCAAGAAAACATTAAAATCTACAACTAAGAAAGCATTAAAATCTACAGCTAAACAGGTGTAGACTCTCCCATGCTTATCAGAAGCATTGTTCTCAATGCTTTACCGTGTAGCAAAGGAACAAAGACATGTTATCACAAAAGCACACAGATAGGGAAAGTCTAAAGTAAAAAGAACTAAAACAAAAATAAAATATAACTAAAAGTAAGAGTTGCCTCCCGCAAAGCATTTGTTTAATGTTTGCAGCTCGACTCTTGTGCTCAATATTGAACATCGACAAAGTTCTTAGCATCTTATCAAACCCCTCTGAAAAATTTAAACCAAAACAATAGAGGTAGTTCAAAAGAAAAATAACAACAAAAATAAAGGTGAGAACCCTTTTCAACTTGTCAAACAGTCTAGCGGCACATTTAGGAAAAGCATGAACATTAATCCAATTTAGCACATGTGGATCATGGTCAAAGAGATTATAACAGGAGAGTTCATCAATAACATAATTATCATGAATAAAATCAGTATTAACAAACTTTATAGTACTCTTATGACTTAAGGTGGTGGTGATGCAGTCACTTCCTTATCAAGAAACAATTCGAGACATAAAGAATCCTTGAGATGAAGAAACTCAATATCAAAACAATTAGCCATTACTAATGTTTCTTCATCATAGACTTCGATGGCATTGATCCTCGACAACGACACCAAAAACTTGATGTGAAATTCCACATGGTAGCATCCAGTTTTAATGAAATGCGTAGCACTTTTTTAAGAAAATTCCACATGGTAGCATCCAGTTTATGCACTATCTAATTGCTGTAGCATTTTCCGTTAAGTTCTTGTTAAATTCCGTTTAATTCATCATTTTGTAATTTTTTTCCACATGGTAGCATCCAGTTTTTGTTTAATTCACCATTTTAATGTTCAATTCACCGTTTAATTCATTAACGCCCATAAATGTTTAATAATTTAATGGAAAAATTATAAATGTTAAATAATTTTATGGAAAATTCATCATTTTAATGTTTAATTCACCGGTCGAAACAAGTACTCTTTCGAATAAGTACTTGTTTCGATCGAATTTTCTAAAGAGTCATCCCATGAAGAAAATCGCGACGCCCGTTTTTTTCAAAAAATATCGTTTTGATGGATAAAATGACGTCAATTATGTTTTTCGGTTTACGTATCGGAAAATAGGCGAATAAGTACATGTTTCAACCGAATTCTCGAAAGAGTTTCCCAATAAAGATAATTGCAACGTCCGTTTTTTGAAAAAAAATCGTTATGATAGGTAAAAATGACGTCAAATATTTTTTATTTTTATGTTGTTAATTTATGTGTGTTAATTTAAAATTATTTAAAAATACGAGGATAATGAGATATTGCCACATAAAAAACTTAACCTTTCAATATATCAACTAACGTTTTCCGTGAAGTGGTATGTAGTCATTTGCAGAGAAATATATTAGATTAGGTAATTTTTGTGAAAAAAAATACATAAGGTAGTTTTTTGCAAATAGACCTATAGATTAGGTAGTTTCTTATAATTTTTCCATAAGATTATTAAACATTTATGGGCGTTAATGAATTAAACAGTGAATTAAACATTAAAATGATGAATTAAATGTTAAAATGGTGAATAAAACAAAAATTGGATGCTACCATATGGAAAAAACTTACAAAATGCTGAATTAAACGAAATTTAACAAGAACTTAACAGAAAATGCTACAGCAAATAGATAGTGCATTAATTGGATGCTACCATGTGGAATTTTCCCTTAATGCAGCAATGATACGCATGATTTATGTACAATTTATCCCTTAATTTTGAATCATATTCATGTGATCCTTATGCTTTATTCTATTGATTTAAGTCCATTTGTGCTTATTTTTAGGATTTTACATTTTTTGGTACGGTGTTCGTTGTTTTGCAAATTTTTGTAGGTTTTCCTTCCTACCGAGCCGTAATGATAAGTGCAATTATTTGCACTAATCGCTTACTTTTTTATGCGTCATTGAGGTGTTTAGAGGCGATTTAGGGTCATTTCGTTTGGTTTCACTCTATTTCGGTGTTTCATGGTCAAAGTATGGGAAGATGGGTGAATTATGCGCTTTTGAGTCATTTTTGTGGGTTTTTGGTGCTAATCATATATACATTGCTCAAAGAACGTATCAAGCTATCAATTTTGTCAAGCCATGAAGAGTAAAAGAGCAAAAGAGTAGAAAAGTGTTGTTAATGTAAAAGTTTTGAGGTGAAATTTGATACATGTCTACTCTTTTGGACATAACTTTTGATAAGAAAATCGCATTGATGCAAGGTTTACGGCATTGGAAACTAGACTTCAAGAGCTTTCCAACGGTATATTATATGTCCGATTTCGACAACCGATCAAGAAATGACGAGCGTTTGAAGTTTGCTGAAGCTGTTAGCCAAAAACGCCGACTCGGCTTCCAGGGCGTGGAAGTGGCCGCCGAGTCGCTTCTGATTTTTTTCGTGCAGTCTGTTTTAATTACTTTAATTCTGCTTCATTTTCTTTTATATTTTTTTAATTAACTTCTTAGGGTTTATTAGTGGGTAATTAGAGACATATTAGGTCAAGTCTCCTAAGCATCCTTGAGGGAGCATGAGGGAGGGAGATTGAAACCTTCTTCTTCTTCCTCCTTCCTCCTTAATCTTTCTCCATTGAACACCATTTTTATTCCTTGTAAGCTTTTAATTTCTTGTCTTTCTTATTAGTAGTTTAATCTTTCTTTATCAATTTTGTATTAGTTTAATCTTTCTTTGTTAAACTTTAATTGCTTTTACTAGAAATTGTCATTTATTAAAAGTAGTATTGTTCTTCATATTTTTTGGCTCTTGGATCTTTACTTGATTGTCTCATAGTTTAATTATTGTTTTTCCTTGCAAATTTCATTATTATCATCTTTTATCATGCTTAGTTTCATTCTAGGGTTTTTATTTATTGTTTTCACCATGATTAGTGAGTAGATCCATTTTCTAGGGTCAGGGTTTTGAACCTATTAGTTGAGTATGAATTGATTCTTGGATGTGTCTATGAAACTATGGATTAAAGTGTTTAAATTGTGCCAATTAACCCTAAATTAAATATGCTTTGTCGGACTAGTCAATAGAACTAGCGTGTGAGATTGAGATCGACTTTGCTTTAGGGTAAATTTTAGTTAAATTATTATTAATTCGTTCAATAGAACTAACGTGTGAGAATTGAATTAGTAGGGTCTAAATCTAATAGTTAATCAACAGAGCGAGAGTTTGAGATTAACAAGATCATATTTAATCACATAATTAATCCTACATTTCATAGACACTATTGAGAATTGGATCATGCAAGACTTTAGGGGATTCCCGACACCCTAGATTTTATCATCATATAGTTTAAACTCATTGTAATTATCGCATTTGTAGTTGTTAGTTCACAACCAATCAATCGTTTTCTCCCTAAGCAATATAATCAATCGAAATTACCAAGTTTCTTGTCCTAGCTTCCTTGTGTTCGACCCGCGACTACACGTACACCGTGCGCTTGCGGTTAAAATAAAATTTGCACATCACGTAACAAGCATCAATTATGTTTATCCTCTTACTCTCGGAGGCTTTGTGGCTTTAAGAACTAGGTTGGTGAATAAAGGGAAGTCAAATTAATGAAAAGAAGGCCAACCAAACCAATGCTATATTTTTCGATCATCAAATGCAAAAGGGTCCACTTATAGAGATCATACCCTTCACTAAACTTGAAATTTGGTAGATATTTTTATTGGAGATTAAAGTTGGGTTCGTTAGCTTCGAAAAGACTGGTCACATGCCCAATTCTGATAAGAAACGACCAAGTTATGGCATTTTAAAGACACAGTGCGCATCAGGTACAAACCAGTCGACTGGTCGACCAGTACCAGTTGACCCGACTGTTTCAGGTCTGTAGATTACTATTTTCTTTTTGGCCCGTGATATCTTGACTCAAGCTTCCTCCAATCTTTCCCCTTGTGTGCTTCAGACCTCCTACTCCTGTGCATCTGGTTCTAATGATGGAGGAGGTTGCTTGTTGGACCATCTCTACAATCATCATGAAGGCAAGTGGATGAGCACTTAAAATTGCCTATAAATACCCCAAGGTTCTCAAGGGAAGAGACGCCCATCAGCTCTTAGCTTCATCATTTCTTCTTTCTTTGCATATTCATCCTTAAATGTGTTCTAAGTAGTTCCTAAGTTCAGAAACTTGTCTAATCTTCATACAAACAATTTCTTTAGCATTTTCATTCCTTGTTTCAAGCTTTAAGTTGTAATTTAGTTCATAAGCACTAGTATTTAGAAGTGGTTTTCATTTGGTAATCAATCAAAGTACTTAGATATTTCAGAATTTTGTGGGTTTATGTTTACAACTTGATGTGGAGTATTTTATCATTTGAATATTGAAGCTCTTGTTCTTATCATAGTTGTCTTCAACCCCTCCATAGTTGAGGGTAGTAAGTTATTCTAAGCTCATACTTCTTTTAGTTTATTGAATCATGTATGCAAAGATAGTCTATGTATTTTGTTCCATAAACATGTGTGAGCAGAAATATGTACATGAAAGAATATGTGAGTTCCATGGTAAAGAATCGAAAGTCCATTTCGATCTCCATCCATGGACAATTTATGTTTTTTGATTGCTTGAACACTTGGGAAGTATGAATTCATGCTAGTAATGAGTAGCCCAGAAGCTAACTTTATTAGGATTCCTTTGAGGCCTAACCCGTTCTTAGGATGATGAACCATGCCTATCTTGTATGACTCTTTCTTGTTGAACATAAATTGGAGGTCATGAATGTATTAGGGAGTCATTAGTATGGTCGAGTTCTACGCCCAGAAGCCGAATCTCTTAAACCATATTAGCGACTATATAGTTCCTATGCCCAGAAGTTGTGGAATTAAATTAGAAAGACCTTTCTTATCATAAAACGGTTAAAAACATATTTTCAACCCATGCCTTTAGCAAATTAATTAGTTAAATTCCCCAAACTCTAGTCTTTTTATCCATTGTCCAAAACCTGAATTTAAAATTTATTTCCGTCATAAAACTCAAAAATCAAAAATCTCTTTGTCATTAAACTCTTTTTTGTCACATGAACATTTCCCTGTAGACCGACCCCTTACTTACCGCTAATGCTAGTCATTAGAGTTAATTAAGGTGAATAAATTAATTGCATAGGGCAGGCCTAGTAAAACATTCAACGACCTAGGATCCAAGCCGTCTATCAAGCAACCGGGGTGCTTTATGGTAAAAAGTTCCCGAGGAAATTAAAAGGTAAGTTTTACCGCGTTGCAATTAGGCCGACGCTGTTATATGGGACAGAATGTTGGCCCATAAAGAAGGTTTTCGAACAACGAATGGAAGTAACGGAAATGCATATGTTGAGGTGGATGTGTGGTAATACTATGATGGATAGGATAAGAAACCAAGAGTTTAGGGAGACATTAGGGGTTGCACCTATCTCCGCAAAGATGCGGAAGAACAAATTGAGATGGTTTGGGCACGTGCAAAGAAAGACACATGACGCCCCAGTAAAAAGGATCGAATGCATCATCATGGAGGGCAAGAGAGGTCGAGGAAGACCTAGGAAAACGTGGAAGGAACAAACTAAAAGTGACATGAATGAACTCCACCTCTCCAAGGACTTGACCAGGGATAGGGCCAGTTGGCGGCACCTTATCCACGTCGTAGATTACTAAACCCGTCCCTTTTACCCCAATTTCATTATTGTTTTTGTTTTTTCTCGCTCTTTACCTTTTTCTTTGATCTTACCTCTGTTTTTGTGCGTATGCTTGTTTGTTAACTATCAACTACAGGTTCTCTCTCAGGAAGACCGTTATCGAGTCGGGGGACTCTTTGATCGCACTTTCCTCTATAGGTATAAGCCTGCCATCGTTCTTCCCTCCCCAAACCCTGATCATAGTTTTCTATGAACGGGATACACTGGGTATGATGATGATGATATATATATATATATATATATATATATATATATATATATATATATATATATATATATATATATATATATATATATATATATATATATATATATATATATATATATATATATATATATATATATATTATGTGTAGTGTTTATCTTATATATATATATTTTATCATTTCATTAAAAAAAAAGAGAAAAAATGGCATCAAAAAAGCAAGATATGTGTATATAATTTAAAATTAAAACAAAATGTTAAAAAAATGTATGTAATGTTAATGCTTTTTATATTGAAAATGATCAAATAATAAACACAGGCATAATACAACTTGTTAATTTTGTAAATTTGTAGGATCATCCGATCCAATCCTACAATCCGATACCACAAGTTAATTTGGTTCCAACGTAGAATCTCGATCTTGACAATCTTGGCGCCATTTATCAAGCTGGCAAGATATAGTTCAAAGGGTCCTCGGAGAGCAACCTCCCGCTAGTGTAGTTTGGAGAGCAGGTTGTATAATACCTGGCTTAGCCTTCTCACACCTCCTTGAAGTTTCAGCGATGAATTATTCCGCATTTAATTATGCATTGACTTAAGAAAAGATCATCATTTATTCCATGTATTAAACAAACTATCAAATAAGTAGGGACAACAATGCTAAAAATACAACAAAATGTCATTAACACTCATTGAATATAGCAAATTACATAGTTTATTGATAGACTAATACCAATACCACCTAATATTACTTTTTAAACTTTCTTATGATCCTCTCCGTTTCTTAATTCCCTTCTACGTGTAGTGATGGCCACGGTCCGAGTTGGGCCGATTCCGTTCCGATTCCATCCGGTTTCAGTTCCGGGCTGTTTCAAACGGTTCATGAGGCGGTTCCAACGGTTTCAACTCCCGGGTCGGGTGGGTCGGACCATCGGTTCCATTCTTATTTTTTCTTTAATTAATTTTAATATAAAAGTACTATAATAATGCGGACGTACCTTCATTGATTACTTGATTATTAGCGAAATTCATTGTTTTTCATCGTTATTAAAATATTTACTAAAAAGAAGGAAAAAAATAAATTAATAAGAAACGATAAAGATGATTAATAAAAAAAGGGAGAGAATGGACTTGAACCTAGTATCCCGAAGGAATACTAAGCTTCCTACGTATCGCAAAGGAATCAAAGCTCACGTAGTTCTTTGTCATACCTTTTATTTGTAGTTGTTGAATGGTGATTGATCGTGGTCCAATATTCATGATCCTATTCGTCATCATCATCATCACCTGGTTGGTTAGAAGCTTCCGCTGACTCTCCTCCCGACGATGATGTAGATGTATCCATCATCACCCATGGATCATCGTCGTCTTGATCATCATCGTTCTTGAGTCCTTGTGTTTGGACCTCCGCTTGATCCCAATCTTTCTTGCAAACACATATTTGAATAGTATGTGGAGCAAAACGAGATCTCTTTTCGTCTAGAACTCTTCTACCTGCACTAAAAGCAGACTCCGACGCAATATTAGAAGAAGGAATTACAAGGATATCCTTTGCAATTCTCGATAATATGGGGAACTTTAATGATTTTTCTTTCCATCATTCTAAAATGTTATAACTACTTTGGTCGATTTCAAAGTGATGTTTAAGATAATTATCTAATTCTAAATATGATAATATTGAAATAATAATGTAATCAAGAAATAATAAATAATTAAAAGAATAATTATGTAATTAAGGAATAATTATGTAATTATGAAATAATTAAAAGACTAATTATGTAATTAAGAGAATAATTGTGTAATTAAGTAATTAAGTAGAGAGAGTAAGTAGAGAGTAGGAGAACAAATGAGTTGTGAATGGAAAGGTTGAAAGTGATGGGTATATATAGAAATTCTCCAACGGCTAGTTTTTGACCGGTTCCAAAGAACCGCTGGGCCGGGTGAATCGCACGGTTCCGGTTCCCAGTTCCAGGGAGGTTCCATGGGCCCGTTGGTCCGGGTGAACCGACCCACGATTCTTTGGTCCGGTTCTAACGGTTTTTTTCGGCGGTTTCACGGTTTCGGCATCTTTTTTCCGGCAGGTTCACGGTTCCGCGGTTCGGGCCGGTTCGAAAACCAGTTGCGAACGGTTACGATTTCGGGACCGGTTTGGTTCCAGGTAACCCGCTCCATGGCCATCACTATCTTCGTGTCATTAGGGGTGTTCAAAAGTACCCGACCCGTCGACCCGCTTCATAAATGGCGGGTCAAAAAATTTTAAAAAGTGAAAATTCCGGGTCGGGTCATGGGCCGATTAAATTTGATCCGGGTACCCGCTAATTACCCGGTAACAATTTTAATATATATCTTGTTTTTTTAGGGTTATCTACTTTCAAAACATTTTCCTGCTTGCCCAAATACCCAACTGTCTTAATCACATGGTATTTTTCAACAAGCTCAACCTTTATGAAATTGGCAATAGACATTCTTGATCAGAAGGACAACTTCTTCAATTGCTATTACTCTCAACTTTCAAGCAAAGCATTGAGTAAGCTGATTTATTTAAGCAAGTGCCTATGATCAAGTGAATATCTCAAGCAAGAGTCATATCATCAAAGGCTAAATGAAGTACTTGCAAGTTGTTAAGGATACTTTTGCTATAGAATATTAAAGGTACTAACTATACAATAGAAAAAAAGTTTGCTGACCGAAGTTTCATGCATTAATGCTATTATTGTTCCTTCTGATTAACAATTTTAATATATATCTTGTTTTTTTTCATTTAATTTTTCTGGAATTGTCTTATTTCTTGTATATTTGTATAAAGATTGTATCTTTAGGTTAACATTTCATCCAATTTTTTAATCTTTTTCATAAATGAAGTAGGGTTTCAATGTGAAATTTTTATGGGTTTGTAATTTTTAATTCTTGTAATTTGTATACTAATTTTGATGAGATTTTTTAATGTTTATAATTTCATTTGATTTGTCTTTGATGGGGATTTTGTCATTATCTTAATTTTAATGGTGGGTGGTTCACGTGTTAGTAAAATAATGAAGATTAAGGTGAGTTAATCCGTGTTTATATGTTAATATTAAAGATTTTTTGATAATTGTTTTATTAATTTTATTTTAAAAATTATAATTAAATCTAAAAAATAATCAAAAATAATAACCGGGTACCCGGTGTCCCGACCCGTTTTATCCTGTTACCCGCATTAAATGGGCCGGGATACGGGCCGTTAAAAAAGGTACCCGACTAACCGGGTACCCGGTAATGAACACCCCTACGTGTCATATTATCTGCTTGCGATTTTAGGTTGAATACCTCGTTTTTAAGCTCTTCTTTCTCTTCATCGAGCTTAATGATAATGTCTCTCTGCCATTCCCACCTAAAGTAGGTGCGCCTTAATTTTTTCATCAAAGTAAAATAGACAAGCAATACTGACGGTCGAGATCGAAGTCACTCCAATCTTGATCGTTTTCTACTTCATAACCACCTTGACGTTGTTATTCAATTGAATGATTTCTTAACATCTAATGAAAACATAATATAATAAAATTTATTAATATTATTAATCAAAATAAATAGCATAATTTAATAATCATTAGAACCTTTATAAATTAAGCTATATAATAAAAATATACCATATCTTTACCTTAAAACTGATTTGTATATTATTTGATAGAGTTTGGATAGAATGGAATTAGTTAAACACTTGTTCGCTGTAACTAACAACGAATCATAAACAAATAGTTTGACCAACCACAAGAACAAGGTAAGGAAAAAAGACAACCTTCTTAGTAATAGCGAACAAAGGTGGTCAGATCAAACAAACCAAACCTTTATTCGCTGTTAGTAACAACGAAGAAGGCTTGAATTTGTTTGATCATGTCTTCTTTGTTCGTTGTTACTAACAGCGTAATTTTGGCAAATAAACACTTGTTTTCATAGGCAGACCCAGGATTCAAAAGCATGGGTAGCACCATTCGTGATTCACCAACGTGTTGAAATAAATTACGGCTGACACTTTTGTTTATAAAATGAGCATTCTAAAAAACTATCATTGCTCTAAATTACAAGCTACAAATTACAATGAGATTAAACTCTAACATAGTGAAATACAAGATAACAAAATATAAAACTACAATTGTTGGGTCGGAAGGGAAGTTGGATTGAAATTATTCTCACTTTCTTTGCTCACGCGTTTGGCAAACAAATAGCAATACTAATTTCGTTTACTCTATTTATAGTCTTGCAAATTTCTGTCCACAAATCCACATCAAATCAACCAAAATTTATACATTTACTCTAATTCAAGAATCAAGAATTCAAGATGTTCAACAAATCCACAAATCCTTAAACCCTAAATCAATCCAAAATGTTCAATAAACACCAACATTTCAACAAACCTAAATCAAATCCATAAACGATAAACCCTAAATTTTACTACGCTAATCTCTCTTCACTTAATCTCTCTATATTACCATTTCTATTTACTACACTATATTTCTAAAAGCCAAAAAAGAACAAGCCTAGAAAGTAGAAACCCTAAATCCATGGCTAAACAAATTAACACAAACAACCATTAAAAGAACAAACACAATTACACAAACCTACAAAAAAAAACTAAAGATTTTAATTGTGAATCATGGATAAACTTATAGCACAATAGTACACTGTACAACACCATTAATAGAACAAATTAACACAAAACAACCATGGATAAACTTACATTGACAGCACAGTGACAGCCGCACAGCAATGAAGAAAGCGGACGCAGTCACGCAGGACGCCTCACGCCTGGAGTTCGTCGACGACCGGTGGACGGCGGCCTGGACTGCTCTGCGGTGACCGGTGGGCTATGTGCGGCACAGGAATCAGGATGGTTCAATTTGAAAATGGGGGAATTAGGGAAGGAGAGAGAAAGGGGAGGAAAAATGGTAATGGATAGTGACAAAACACGTGAAAACTGGGAAGAGAGAAAGGGAAAGTAGTCTGACAGCACAGCAGTACAACACTATTATTTTTTTAAAAGTAGCCTAGGCTACCCATGGTTACCAAATAGGTCCGCCCCTGCTTGTTTTAGGAATCAAAAGATTCTCAAAGCTTATTTTGATTTTTTTTTTATTTTTAAAAACCTTAATTTTTTCAATTTTTCCCGTAATTATCAAGTAAAGGGTTAAGGGCTTTCGTTGCTTAAGACTACATTAAAAAAAAGGTTTATTCTGTTCATATCAGTTCTGTATTTCCTTCATCTCCTTGCACCTTAACATCAGATTCAGGTACTCTAAATCTTCTCCTTTTCAATCTTTTGAATATTCGCTCTTAGTACGTCTATTCATGTTTTCAGCTGCAATCTTCATTATTTAACTTTTGCTTACTTTTGTGCTGAACTGAAAGTTTCATTTTTGCACTTATGTAGTTCGATCTAATCGTTTTATTTTAAGTTCAAATTGCTTACAAGTTGGTGGGTTAATTGGGTTATTGCTCAATTTTTGTGGGTTTGCTGTATTTTCCTTTGATCTATGGTTTTAATCTTTATTAGACTACTTCGTTGCTGAATGATTCCAGCCCTAATAGTCAAACCCTTTATATGTTCATTGCTATTTATTCTTTGATGGGTTTTGTAAAATTCTGTAATCTGTGATGTACTTTTTGAAATTAAAATGTGTGTCTAACAGATTGAAGGAATGGTTATATTGTTTACTGCTATTTTATTTTATTTTCTTTTCTTTTGTGGAATATTATTTATGTAATATTATTTGAACTAATCGTAATTCAAGTATTTTATTTGCATAAAACTGTAATTGGATGGGGGACTAGTAGAAATAGAAAGGAGGGACACAATTTTTTTCTCCTGAATTAGATGGTTATTTTGGGGGCGGGAATTACTGGGAGTTATCATCCTTCGCAATTTCATAAACCATATAAATCTTAAATTTTCAAAAATTTTGATGCAACAATGATAGAATTCATGTGAACAACTATCGGAACCGATGTATTTGTTCATGTAGTCGAGATAAGGCTGCGTTGTTGTTGTTTAGTTCTTGTTAATGCAACATCGATATTTTCTACACCCTCTTTCCTCTTTGATGTTTCCATTTGTTTTTTGTACAGTTTTCAACGCATTTGCTCGATACTCGGTAACTATTGACGCATTTTATAAAAAAAATATATAATGTATGTATAATTAAATTCTATATGCCACGAATCTAACAAAATTCCACATATATTCATGAAAAATCATCTACATATTTCTCTCCTTAATATAATATTCTGTATGAGAACATCAAAGGAAAACTGAAAGAGTATGGTGTTGCTTCTTTTTGTCTCTCTAAATCTTCACTTGTTTCAACCATATATCGTATTGGTGCCATTTTGTTTAGCTGAACAAACTCTATATTTCTGATGGATTAGTAAAAATGTCGTTACTGCAATTATTTTAAAATTATATATTAAGAATTTTAAGCTGAAAAACGTCTTCTATTTTCGTAATATCTTTTTCTTGCTATTTGAAGCAATGTGTTGTTCCTATATTGTTATTACAACTATTAAGTTAAATACATGTGTCAAGAGTAGGTAATCGTTCAAAAAAGTGTATCTTTTGTACTAATATAGTAGTTATCATTAGTCACTAGTAACAGGTTTAGCTTGCTGGATTGGTACTGCAAAGGAACTATTCTACTAAGATTTCGGCAATTCAAAATAATTATATTGAGAAGTAATGTATCCTGGTGGGTATACTATTGAGGTGACTACATTGTCTCCTAGAGCAACAGAGAAAGATTTGCGGGACTTTTTCTTGCATTGTGGGGCAATTGAACACCTTGAAATTATCAGGTATCATTCATTGATAACTTGCAACACTATTATAATTAGCTGTGATTATTTGCTGGAATTTGGTTAACATTTGACTAATGTTAACCCTCTGAGTGACAATATCAACTACACCTGAATTTTTTTTGCTATATTATGAAACGTTTTATCTACAGATTTTCATCTCTGTGTATGTTTTTTCTCCGTTGTTATATTGTTTTAGTACTTCAGATGTTCAAAATAATCTATTATAAATCTTGAACGTATATAACCTATGAAAGAAACAATAATGAACTAATAAACCTCTTGATTTACATAATCTAGGGATTAAAATTTTTGCATTGTTGTTTTACATATAGATAGACCGTAATACAAGTCGGTGATTGGGAATTGTAGTTGATCTTTCCATGATCATAATTGACGATTCATCAACTAAGTTGTACAAGGGTTTTCTCCACAAAGATACTTTGTACTAAATATTTTGCGTAGTGCTCTCCCAAAATCAACTATGAATATAGAGAGACTATAATGCACTCGTTCTTTCACAATCTTTGTTCTCTCAGTGTACCACTAAATGAAAGTGATAATGTTTCATGTGCTACTCTTTGACCATAAACTTTATCCCTTGACTGCTTTTAATATCTCCATCTCATGCATTAAAGTTTGAAACACATTATGAACAAAACTTTGCTTTCCCGTGGTGTATAGAAGGATTGATAAGACTTTGTATATTTTTTAACAAGTATTTAGTATCTTTTTTTCTCTCTATGAAGAAATGAAGGAAGCACACTATTGAGATCAGTGCACTCTTCTTCCAAACTTCTTTTTCCTCTTCCTTCAAATTATGTAGGTTTTGGGTCAAACGTTTTTATTCTACAAGCCTACAAGGTCTCCCTGATCAATAAACAAACACCAATTTCTAGTTTTCAGAAATCCTTGCTGTTAAAAGAGGTAGCACAGTAGCATCGTACTTAACCCATACTCACTGAGATCAGTATAAGGAGCTATCTTGACTCAGAGCTTTGGACCCTTGGTTCATTTGGAATCTCCCAAGTACGTCTTGGGGAATACAATGCAAGTGTCATCGATAAGTAGCTCAAGCAACATGAAAGAGTTGCCTTTGCTATACTTGTCCACTTGTGACACTCACTCCTCCCTTTCATTCTCATTTTTCAGAAAGGATGGCCTTCGATCAAAGTATATGACTGCCATTTTCAAGCATCTACTAAAAACCAAGATAATGAAGCTCCAAAAATTATGTGGAACTATGAGTGGATGAATAAACTTTTTTACTCTAGCAATGAAAACATAAACCATTACTTTGGGGGTTAGGAAATGCTTAGTTGAAATTTCCACCGCTAAATTGCTTGATATCTTTCATGCCTAAGGTACTATTTTGTCATAAGACATCAATTTATAAGATAATAAAGCTAATATACCTTGAAATGAATATGTATGTACATAGTGAAATGTAACATATTCTCATTAGCTATGAGAAACTTGAATGCCAACATAATCTATTTTGAATATGGATGAATAATTGTAATTCTGCAAAAGCTACTCCTCAAAACCTTAGGTGCTTTTGTTCAATGAAAGGAATTGAGAAAAAGATTAGGGGATGGGATCAAGAAAGAAAAACTGAGTATGATGTTAGGCTTGAGTGCAGGAAACTTAAAAAGTCATTTGCATCTTTGCAAATCCCTGTCCGCCTCAATTTCATCATGTGGCGTTGCCAACATGTTTTATCATGTGGCATTGCCAACAACACTTAGACCATCATCATTGCTCCTTAAGTGGAGATTGATCTGGGTTTGTGTTATATGGTCACATGTGTTAATGCTTGTTTAATGCATGCTTTTGCATTTTTTTGTTTTGTTTGGTCATTCATTTAAACTTTGTCTGGTAGATTAGTTTTTGCTATTTTGTTTTACACACTTATTTGTTGTTATTGTCGCGGTTTTGTTTGTGTATTATGAGGGTATTTGTTTAGTAGAGTACTTTTAAGGTGTTTAAGTTCGAAAATTCATTGTTACCTACCAAACAAGAAAAAGCATTGATAATGTATTATTGAAGTACAATTCGAAAAAAAGTATTTTTGAAGTACGTTTTAATAGCTGAAGTAAAAGGAGCAATGAGAACTCGACAAGATTTATGTCATGAAGGGTTGTCAAGGGTAATATAGGAATTACTTAATAAATAAGAATTAGTAATCAGTTACTTGTAGGATTCATATATATATAGAGAAATAGTATAAATAGAAGGAAAAATTATAAGAAACTACCTAATCTATATACCTTTTTTTAAAAAACTACCTTATATAAAAAATTTTGCAAAAAACTACCTTATATAATACAATTCTTTGCAAAACACTACCTTTTACTGATTTTCGTCAGTTGACTGTTAACATTAACGTTGACATGCACAGATTTGTATTATATAAGGTAGTGTTTTGCAAATATTGTATTATATAAGGTAGTGTTTTGCAAAGAATTGTATTATATAAGGTAGTTTTTTGTGAAGGTCAATGTTAATCTTAACGGTCAACTGACGAAAATCAGTAAAAGGTAGTGTTTTACAAAGAATTGTATTATATAAAGTAGTTTTTTGCAAAAAAATTTATATAAGGTAGTTTTTTAAAAAAAGGTGTATAAATTAGGTAGTTTCCTATAATTTTTCCTAAATAGAATGAGAAGGGAAAGAGAAATTCATTCATTCATTGGTTATAGATTTAGGATGAGTTTTTGACTCATATTGCAGAGCCACAAGCCTCCCAAAAGCTTGTACTATCATTGTTACAATTCATCAAAGATTTACGTTCTTTCATTATGCATTCATTCATACAATCATCTAACATACAAATTTATATATTCACACATTTTTCTTTGCAATTTTCCATACTATTCCACCAGATTCTTCCTAAGTTTGATCAATGTCATTTGAAAAGTGGGAAGAAATGTGGGAGAATTATATCAGACAAACTAAAGAGAGTAAGATTGAATATCTTTCTAAAAAAACAAGAGGATGAAAATGGTGAAAGTGATATTATAGAGGATGAAAAGGCTACTCCAGAAACTAAAAAAAATGATGGACATTGAGGAAGAAAAAGGCAATGCAATTAAAGATAATTCGATAACTGCGGAAAATGGTATACTAATGGCTGAAGGTAATTCAAGAATCTTAATTAAGGTTGTGATGGGAGAGGAGACTAACGCTATTTTTGAAACCTTCAAAAAAAAGAAAGAAACAATGGCAGCGAAATGTTCTAAAGAATTTTGCCATTTGTGTAGATGAGGTGGACCTCGTGCATGTTGTTTTCGGAAAATCAGGGAAGAAGGAGTATTTAGGGTTTCCATAAAAAGAAAACAAAGGAAAGAGGAAAAAGAAGGGGAAAAGGGGAAATGTACGAGTTGGTTCTCCGAGAAGCAGCTATTCTTCGAGAAACTTAAAGGAGAAGAAGTCTTAGCGAAGGTGGTGGTCGTGAAAGCAGTGAAACAGAGGAAGAGGAGAAGGCATTGCCCTTAACAAGAAGCAGATCCGGTGGAGGACCACGCAGTGTGTGAAAAAATGCAGTGTACATTCTTAGTCGGTCCAGAAAAATCTGAAGTAGGGTGCATAATATATATCGAGTTAAAGGTTGAGAAAATGGA
Source organism: Amaranthus cruentus (assembly GCA_019425755.1). Taxonomy (NCBI): domain Eukaryota; kingdom Viridiplantae; phylum Streptophyta; class Magnoliopsida; order Caryophyllales; family Amaranthaceae; genus Amaranthus; species Amaranthus cruentus. The sequence goes on from CM033460.1 coordinate 8,844,433, forward strand.
AGTGGTGAAGAGTTTGAATGTTTTGAAGAGGCAAAAGTGGAAAAGAGAAATGGTGATAGAGAGAGAAAGTCCGATGGAAGCAAAAAAATTTGACAGAAGAGGTGATGCCATCAGGTCATGGTGGTCAAAATTATTTAGGAAAAATGAAAGAGGTGGGTTTTGAGATGGTTAAGCAAAAGACCGGATCCTCACATATGCAAGGTGTTTGAGCCTTTGAAGAAAGCTTTGGAATTTTGGGTTAGGGGTAAGGGAGTATATAGTCCAACTAATGACATTATTGTTGATCCAATTCATCACTTTGCCTAGTTTCAAATGTTGTCCAACTTTCCCTTACCTTCAAAATATATATTTTTTTTTTGTTTTTTTTTTTTTTTTTTTGTTATTTTTTGGGACCCAAGAGGGCAATTATATTGTCATGTTATCAAGATAGTAACCCACTTCTGAACTTTTTCCAAGCTTGTTCAGTGACAATGCAACAATCTTTTTGACTTGAGTTATGTTCATCCCATCTTGAGGACAAGGTGGATTTATTTGGGACTGATATGTCATGAATGGCTCTGAGGGTAATATTGGAATTAAATAGTGTATAATATGTTGTAATTAGTTAGTTGGGGGGATAATATGTTGACAGAAATGGTATAAGTAGAATGGAGAGGGAAAAGAAATTCATTCATTCATCGGTAATTGATGTGGGATGAGTTATTGACTCATAATGGAGAGCCACAAGCCTCTCGAAAGCTTGTACTATCATTTTAATCTTTTAGGTTACAATTCATCTACAACTTACGCTTATCTTTCATTACAGATTCATTCTTACGATCATCTACCTTTTACATACAAACTTATATATTCACACATTTTTCTTTGCAATTTGCTATACTATTTCATTGGATTCTGCCTAAGTCAGATCAATATCATCTCTAATTATGTCAATCCATTACATTTTATCATTAAAGATCATGAACTTTGGATGCAATTATCTCTAAATTAGATATAAAGTATAAACTAATTACCATTAAAGACATTTATTGCTACCTACTATACTGGTTCAGAATATTTGTTATGTTTATTTGAAAGGAAGGCCAGCACTAAACAAGATGAGAACAAACAAAAACATGTCATGCTTGTATAACAATGCACAAGGTGCACTATTATGGTCCTAGAAAAGCATAGGTCGACATGAGGCACGCGTTAGGAGATTGAAAGAAAATATATTAGTGAACATGGGAAAAATAGTTTCAGTTTGCCTTTTGTGCAAGCGCATATGGTGCACCTGTTACTTAAATGCTTTTTTCCGCATTTGCCGTGCCATCCTTATTGAAATTGCCTCGCCCAGGCATGTTGTTCCTTGAGCCCCAACACCTAAGGCGCCCTCATATAAATACAGTTGTACGCTTGTAGCGCTGTCTCCAAATCGCAGTATTCTGTTGAGAGTTGGATATTTGGTCAATAATAAAAGAAATAGAGCAAACTTTCTTGTGTTTAAATGTCTGAACCTGGGGTTGGTTTTGCTTGTTTGTCTTTTGTGGTTTCTTTCTTGTACTTGTATTCATTTTATCATATCCCTATTACTTATACAAAGTGAGTTGTTATCTCTTGCTTAATTCTATTGTTTGCTATTGTAAAAACTATAGATTGTCACTTTCATGGTATGTTACGCGAACCCTCTTAAATGGGTCACGTATCCGTGTCAACGTTCGGGTCTTTCTGTTGGAGACGCTTGTTCATTATTTTTTAATAAATTTTTTAAAAATTGTTTTTTTATTATTTTCAATACTTGCATCTAGTTTATGGGGAAAAAATTATTTAATGCAGTGTTCCTGACTTCCCTGTACCCATGTTTGACATTTAACTGGTGTTGGGGTCTTCATAATTTTGGGATCTTGCTCTGTACGATGCCTAAATTTGTGTTCACGTAAAATTTCTTGTAAACATGTCTTAGATTTATCAACTGCTTCCTTCGTCCAGGTCTGGTGAATATGGATGTACTGCTTATGTGACATTTAAAGATGCTTACGCGTTGGAAACTGCTACCTTACTCAGCGTATGTATCTTTCTCCTAATGTTCGTGTTTGTTTATGAAACATAGCTATATTACTCATACTTTGTAACTCATATCCGACATGAGTATGTGTCCAACTGTCAAAATGGTCTTATTTATGGAAATTTTATTTTTTGGTACCTAAGGTAACATAGACAGTCGGAGTAACAAACACAAACTACCGTCTGGTCTATGTTCTTGGCTGTTGATACGTTTCTGGCAGCATTAATCTGTGAGTTTGGTTTCTCATTCAGTAGTGCTTTGCTTAGTTTTATAAGGTGCAAGGCACCCTAAGGCGCCAAGGTTCCGAAGTGCCTAGGCTGTAAGTGGGAGGCACACTAGCCTTGGGTGTGAGGCGCTCTAATATCCAAAAACAAAAAATTAAAGCTCCAAGAAATACTATAGAAGAGTTAAAAAAAGGAAAAGAAAAGAGAAAACATGCGGTAGGTGACCGCATCAAATAGGCTTTTTTAAGTCAAACTAAAGGCGCTGTAAGGCTTCTAACGCCTCTAAGACACTAAAAGGTGCCCTGAGCAGCTCACCTTGAGGATTCAATTTGTAACCTATCAAAGCGCCCAGCCGCCCAACTCATCACATGCTCGAGGTGCTACCCATAGGCTATGGGCGTTTTTAGAAAATAAGGTGCTTGGATTAAGATTATCTTCTATAATAACACGGGCTGCTCAATTTTTAGGAAAATCTCAATCAATTTTGAAATTGCACTTAGTTCTCAATTCATTGTCTCTAAAACACTGTCGAGGAAGCAAAATTGCATTTACATTGAACATTATTAGACTGATAACAAAACGTCTGTATTTTTGAGGATCATTGTGATTGGACAACATTGTAACTAGACCTTAAACAAACTTGACCTAAGGCTCGAAAAGTTATGACTCAAAATGACCATAATTAAATCAGGTACGCCCAGACTACATCGAACCTGAATTGGTCTAAACTATATCAACAAATTATTTATTCCCACTTGAAAGAATTGCTTCCATCTAATATTTTGTTCATATTATATTTTGCTGTTATCAACCTAAAATTCTTTGTCACTTTAGATTCAAAACTACCTCTATCCCATCCCAAAAAATAGACCCGATCTTGACCCAAAGCTACTCAGTTGACCCGTTTGCCAAGTCGAAAGTTTTGATTCGCCAATTTGCATTTCACTTAATTGAGGTTTGTTGCCGTATAACCAGGTGAACTGGTAGAACTTTTTTAGGGAGGGAGGGAGCGTCCTCCCCCTTCCTCCCTCAACTCCCAAACTTTTCCCTACTATTATATGTATATATTGTGATACCTTCAAAAATCGTATGAATATTGGTGGTAAAATTAATGTTCTATAATTGGGAGGCCAAGAGTTCAAATCTTTTCCTCATAAAATCCAATTATGGATTAGTCTTTGCCCCCTGATTTTTTCATTCGAGTTTCACCATTGACTGAGTGAATCTGTGGAGCAACCGGTGTCTTGGTATTCCTCCATTCATCATTTTGTAGATAGCTATTCAAGAAGCATAAAAATGAAATATTGGATAAGCTCCAAAATTGGACTGGAGAGGAATGAAGTAGTGTTGACGGTTGAGCGAAGAAACTTCATGGGGAATTATATGCATAGATTATATTGATTAGAATAAATCTTCAACTCTATCTTAAACTGATTTTGCGTATTGTTATCGTCTTAATTTTTCTTTTTTGATCGGTGTTTAGTTGGAGAACCCTCTATAAACTAAAGGGAAAGGAAAATTAATCTTTCCCTTAGGTGGTGAGAATCGTAGACTTGTCTTTAAGAGTGAAAGGTTAAAGACTGAAATTTTGAAACTACTTGAAATTGGTTTATGTTCTTGCTTTATATGTCTTTAACCATTGTGGAAGCATGTCATAAGGCATTAAACAGTCTCCTCAACTGCTTTGTAGTATACATCTAATATGTTGACATATCACTTCACATGCTTAATGCCTTCACTTGACTAATTATTGAATTATTCGGTGTTGTTTACTGTAGGGAGCCACCATTGTTGATCAACGAGTGTGCATCACACGTTGGGGATCATATGTAGATGAATATGACCCCTTTGATGCTTCTTGGAGAAGATCAGACAACTCCAATGACATGGTATGTACTGGTCGTTATTGGTATGTAAAGTATAAGCTTCGTATTTTCTCTTCATTATAGGTATCAAGTTATTTCTTTTGTTTTTGTCGGTATATCGTAGATTATGATATTTACCCCTTCGTATATACACCTTGGCTGTATTGGGGGTCACGTATGGCTCATTTAAATTATAATTGCAACGATAACAAAGACACTCATTTTTAGAGGTGTTCATTCAGGTCATCGGGTAGATTTCGGGTTAGGTGTTTCAGATTGGTTTGAAATCGGGTATTTGACCAAATTGTATTTTTCATGATTGTAAATCATTTTTTAAGTCGGGTTCGGTTACAAGGACGGGTAAATTTCAAGTCATCGGTGCTGTTTTGAACACGTCCTACTCATTTCAAAGAATTTTAATCTATACATCGACTTCACAACTAGCAAGTTTCGATGTATATTGACATTCTTATCAAATATGTTAGGGATATCAGAGCAGCGCATTTGTTTCGACCCCTGGAGAAGCGGTTACAATGGCTCAGGAAGTTGTCCACACTATGGTAGCCAAAGGCTATGATTTAGGCAAGGATGCCTTGACAAGGGCGAGAGCTTTTGACGAGTCTCATCAAGTTTCAGCTACAGCAGTTGCTAAAGTCGCAGAGCTGAGCAATAAAATCGGGCTTACCGGAAAACTATATGCAGGTATGGAAGCTGTTAAATCTGTGGATGAAAAGTACCATGTTTACGAGACTACAAAATCTGCTGCGTTGTTCACCGGAAGAACCGCAGCTTCGGCTGCCACAGCCGTGGTCAACAGCAGCTATTTTTCTAAAGGAGCTCTTTGGGTTTCCGATGCTCTCGGCCGAGCAGCGAAAGCCGCAGCTGATTTGGGTACTCCAGCTAGTAGAAACTAAATTTAAATGTTTTTATGTAAAAAATGTATAGCGTCTCCATATTTTAATTGAACGAGTACTGTTTGTCACCGATATTTGTGAGTAGCAAGCGAGTTGAACACAAGAAACTCTTGGTCGATATCGGTTTGCAAATCGCTATCGACTAGTCTAAACTACTAAAAACGAAATCGCTAAGTTTGCCGTTACATGGCACTATTAACAAATAACAGTGGTTAGCCTGTTCTATCTGTCTTTGATTACTAGCTAAGTATTTTGAATGTTGAAACATTATCATTATTTATTGGGAATTAATAAAAAATATATATTGGACATTTAGAGTGTTAAAGCTACCCTACTCGGGATTTTTTATAAATATCATAATCACTAATTTTTTATAAATTAATTTTTAAAAATAGGATTTTTAGATTATTGATTAGAATAATTATTATATTGATTTTAGAAATATAAGTATAATTATTTATCACTTTTTGTGAATGCCAACAATTACCGAGAGAACATGAGGTGCATATACTTCATAAGCTAAGGAGATATAACATCTCAAAACTATGTGACAATGGAAAGGTCTCCAATAGTTTATAGAGTGTGCATACCATCTTTAATTTACCGATGTTGAATAAACCATCCCAACTAAAATATTTATTTTGATCCATAAAATTTAAAAAAAAATAGTTGTGTATAAAACAAGAGAGAAATGGAATTGTTATAATTTAGTTGGGGTATAGTGAAACTTAAGTGAAACAAAGTCCAATAGTGGTGATTTTCCAAACAAAGATGATTTTTTCGACCATAAAATGATTAAAAGAAATAAAGTGTAAATTTTGGTGGTTAAAAAAACAAAATTAAAATGCAAAACCAAAAAAAAAAAAAAAAGCGTAGTCGGATTTTGGTTAAGTGCTCGTTTGAGTGATTCGTAAAATATTGTGTTGGGTCATTGAATTGGGGATACGACAATGTATAATGTTAGGGGTGGAAGTTTGGTTTTTGGTTTGGATTCGATACAAATTCAAATCAAATTGAATAAAATTTGGTTTTGATATTTTCAGTCCAAATTCAAATCATAATATTTTTAATTCAAATTGAACCGAATTGAATTTTAAAATAGCAATCCAAATTGAACCGAATAGACCGAATTGCACCGATTTGGATCTTTTGCACTAAAAGTCAAATTTGCATGTATTGTTTCAAACTTATTTTTTCCAAAGCTCCTAAATAAATATTATGAATTTAGGGTTTTTAATTTGAACAAGTAAAAAACATTTAACAAAAATCTAAAAATAAGGGCAAAAATTCAAACAAATCAAATAGAAGATATAACATGCCTTTAACATTTCGGTTTGTTCGGTTTTTTGGCTTTGTTGGACCCTAAACCAAGTCCAAACCGAACACCGAATTATAATAATAATTCAGTCCAAACCAAACCAAATTTAAAATAAAGTCGAACCAAATTACTTATTCGATTTGGTTTGGTTCGGTGTTCGGTTTTTCACCAAATTGCTTACAACCTGTGATTTTGTACTTGTGAGAAACACCAAAACTTGGCTAAGACCGTGTCAAATTAAGATTAAGAGTGGGCATGTTTAATTTGCGCTTTGTAATAATCTCACGTTTTCCTTTGTTTTTCCATTTTCTCGGCACTTTTTAATTTGGTACTTTAAAGGTATCAATTTTGACCTTAAAAGTATCAATTTCAACGTAAAGTAATAGTTAAACATATCAATTAAATTAAAAAATTTCTATTTGAACCTATAACCAATCAATTTTGACATTAAAATGATCAATTTCTATCTAAATATGGTTCTGTTTCACAATTTTAGAACGAAATTATATTAAATGGTATTATTCTATCCTATGGATGAATTTCAAACAACAAATTAATGGTCAATTAAACATCAATAATAGTGTTAAAACTATTAACATACTCTCTCCAATTCAGAACTATTGTCCCATTTTCTTATTGGATAAGTTCACCTCAAATGTCCCATTTTTATTTTTAGTCATTATTTTTTTTACATAAATATGCCATATTCACAAAAGTATTGACCAAAATACCCCCAGTTTTATTACTTATAATACCTAAATATGGCAATGGGTCAGACTTGGCGCGGGTTATATATACTTCGGTTTTGCTCCGGATAATAGTCAGACTTTTTTTTTTCAGTCCACCTCAACTCGGAGTCGGCTTATGCATACTCCAAGTTTGCCCCGATTCAGACTCTCGGACCTCCAACGGAGTCAGATTATTATCAAACAGTATCGTTGTGGTATTGTACTAATGATTTTAAAGCATACAAAATTAACAAAACAAATAAATATGTACTTTGAATTTAAGTTTAACGAGAGAAATAGTCCTGCTACAACAATTTAACAAAATTTTCTCGCATTATGATTTGACATATTTTATTTCTCTTGATAAGATTGTCGTATTTTGATTGATTAATCTAAATAAAAATACCAAGTAGTTTTTCAAAATCGAAAATTACAATAGTATGACAGAGAGCTTGAATTAGTCACGTCTAGAGTTTTAAAGGAACAAAATATTGGTGTAAATGTCAAATTCTAAGTCGGATTTCCTTCAAAGTCGGAGCCAGGTCGAATTGTCGGATTTTTAATAAGGTCCAACTCCGGTCCGTCTCTAACTCGGACTCGGATCGTAAAGTCGAAGTCGGATGACTTTTTCCTCGGACTCGAATCAAATTATTTTCCTCGGATCGAGTCGGACTAGAGTCGGATTCAGACTGAATTGTCATCCCTGATAATACCTCAACTACCACCTTCACAATTAATTTAATCAATTAAAATACATCAACTATCACCTTTTTGGTGGACTTCATTCCACTCTTAATATCCGTGCCCAACCAAATGGACAATAGATGTGAATTGGAGGGAATATTAAATTTGAACTAAATGCTATACAATATATCCATACAATTTGAATACTTATTTTAAAATGATAATTGAAGATTAGAAGTTCAAAATTGAGTTTGATTATAAAACATCATTGTTAAATTATATGGCATAATTTAACTATTAACATATTCAATTTGAACTAAAACCTATACAATATGTTTATAGAATTTAAAATACTTATTTTGAAAACGAAAATTGAAGCTTATACGTTCAAAATTGAGTTAAATCATAAAACATCAATTATCTTTTTATCATAATTTAACTATTAACATATTCAATTTAAAGTAAACTATTTACAAATACATATAAACGAGTTGAGAAAAGAGTATTATCACTATTATTGATCAATGATTAAATAGTACAAGTACTCTTATATTCCATTAGATTCATCATATTGCATTGAATAAAAATACTTGTATTGTACAATGTTGTTTAAAATTCATCCATAGAATGTTAAAATAATACCATTTTCTTCACTTCGTTCTCAAATTGTGAAACAAAACCATATTTAGGTAGAAATTGATAACTTCAAAATTGATCACAAATAGGTCAAAATTGAAATTGTTTTGTTAATTAATCTGTTTAAAGTTTACCTTAATTAGTTGAAATTGATACCCTTTAATGTCAAAATCGATACAAGATTAAAATTTGAAATCCATACATATATTTGATATGTACAAAGCTCATAGACAAAATCGTAGACACTATCAACGATCTTTATCAAAACCGAATATCACATGCACACAATCTCTAATATACAATCATTTATATGGATAAAATTTTAGAATGCAAAGATTTAGGAGGAAGTATTTTATAATTATTTAGTATTGTAAATCTTGTAGATTGACAAATCTATCTAATAGTCAAAAAATTGGAGAAGAGTTTTTGTTTCCTCTACCTCACTTAACCTTCAAAACAAACGATGGAATATATTCTTATTAATCTCTCTCTCCTCCTTTGGTTAATTTCCTTTTCCTTCCATAATATGATCCAAATAAAGTTTTACTCCTTTCGTTTTCTAATAATCTTTTTATTTGGAATATTGTACTTTAAGGAGAGAGAAATTTAATTAAGATTTTTGAGAGATATAAAAAAAGGTAAAACATATTCATATAAAATTTTATTAGATTCGTCATAATGTATACTTTCTTATTATATAATTTTTGTAATTTTTTATGATATGTATTTAGAGATATTAAAACTCGAAAATTACTTTGAAAACTATGTAAAAAATAAATGGAAAGAACAGAGAATATATTATTTTTATGTATTGTTATAATTAAAATTGAAGTTGGGTGACCATTAAAAATCTTAATCCAAAAAGCCAATTCAATTCAATGCCATATAATTTTATTTTAAATTTAAAATACAAGTTGTAAGCAAATTTATTAGCTTACAATATAGGCTTCAATGATTTTTTATTTACTTGTAATATATTTGATTAAAATAACAACATCCTTACATGTTGGCACTTTATTTTGTCCATCTGTACTTTATCAACCATTAGCCGACAATCTAAAAGCCATGGCTAACGCCGAATATAATACTAGTGCCGGCGCTCCGCAGCAATTAGGCAAATTGCTGCCCAATTGTAACACATTCTTTTATGTTTTATTTGTTAGGTTGTGTTTGAGAACCTCTATTTCATTTTGAATTGTAGATTTTAGTATGAATTCATTAATTAAGAATTTGAGAATGACAAAGTTAGAGAAGTCATTCTGAAATTCTCATTTTTAACCACTTTTATAACCATTGTGGATTGTGTATTTGACTCAAAATCCAAATTTCAAAATTTTTGATTTGCCAAACAATAAATTTGAGTCAATTCTATATTTCCAAATGAAATCTTTGTACCCAAACATGGCATATTTAATTATAAGATATAAAATAAGCTAAGAGAAGTAGTAGAGGGCTTAAAGAGAAAAGTAATAAGAATTGAATTTAGAATTTAATTTGAGAACAATGGTATATGTTACAATTTGTCATATAACAAAAACAAAATCATATAAAAGATTGACATAAAACTAGAAATATGTTATTAGTGCATAAACATCTTATATATTTCTATAAAACAAGATCGCCTTGGGATATGAAATTGTTGACGTTGAGTCCAAGTGTTCCATTTTTAGAGCGAGGCATGGCTTTTTGTTCAGATTAAGAGTTAAATAAATTTTCATTTTCATTAGAAAATTGGAAGCACCAAAATGTGTCTTGGCATTAGCATGCATAAACTGTTGGAAAATACTCACATGTGAGATAAGATTCCACATCGATAAAATAGTGGGTTGTTGACTTGCATATATAGTGAGTGAACTAATCTTCCTACTGCCATATGGTTTTGGGAAACAATGAACCTCACTGAGTGTATGTGCAAGTCAACGCTCTTGATCCGTGGGTTTGTGGGCCCGAGCCCACGGGTTTCCCGTGTCCACACGAGTGGGGGACACGGTGAGATTATGTGACGAATTGTCACGGCCTAATATAAACAACAACAAAAAAGTAATGAAATTTATAAGTTCCTAATGCTTTAATGGTAAGAAACCAAATTTATAATCTAGTTTGTATCAGGGGCGGAGCAAAGTATTTGGGGCCCAGTCTATATTAGCATTTGACTTTTAAAATGAGGCCCATCAATGATTAATAAACAACTCGTCTTGTGTAAAACCGTCTCACCATGAGACGGATCCATATAATTATCTTTTTTTTAATTCATTACTTTAAGATCGTAAGTTTTTGTTTTAAGGTTAAAAATGTTTTTAAATAATTAACCTAAGACTATAAAAAAAATTATTTTAAAATCGAGTGATCACTTTAAGACAAAAAGGATGTATTGGACCAGCCCAATAAAGATGGTCTCACCGTGAAACCGTCTCATTTAAGAATTAGTGTTAAATAAACTATTCTTTAAACCATCAATTCACCATTTTTACCGTAAATTTAAGCTTCCCCATTGTTGTAAAATTAATAGATGAGGGACATTGGAGATTGGAGATAAATACACAGGAATTAGAATTACGTTAGTTTGGGGCCCTCAAAAATTTTGGGGCCCGATTCAATTGCACTTGTAGAACTTGCCAAGAACCGCCTTTGGTTTGTATAGTAAATTAGTTCTCTAGCTTGGTTTACTATGTTGGTGGATGGGAGTTCTTATCACTTTGAAGCCTTGATGGTGTATTATTGATCGTTAAGAGTTATAAACAGGGAACGTTCCGAACATGTTTGACATGTTTTGCCTGGTTATAAACTCATATAAGTATCAATTAATAAACTAGTTTTACTTATGTTTTAATATATTATATGATTGTGACTCAATGGATAGAGCATCTGCATGTGGAGAAGTAGGCTTGGATTCGATCCCTATTGGGCGCATGTATTATTAGGGGGTTTTTTGACTGCGCGCATCTCTCTTTACTCCCTCCTTGGGGGTACGAGTATGATTTGTCCGCATTTTTCAAGAAAAAGTAAAAACCCCACTCGGACCCTGCTTTGTGCGGGATACCGAGAAGTTCCTTCACCTTTACCTTCTATGTTTTTGCACTAGGGTCAAGTTCCGATTCGTGACACGCAGTAAATTAGAACCACGAATAGTTAAATTAACTAATAAGAGCCGATGAACTCGATCCAGATGATAAAAATGGCATTTTCAGTCTCCCTAAGAGAGGCTCAAGCCTATGGACCAAGAAATAAAATAAATGTCTCATCCTTAGTTAGCATATGGAGAAGGTTTTAGTAAATATCGGTGATTTGTAAAGTTAATCAATCATCCTTATATGATAGGATTTGATAAGATTTGTGATTTTAATTTACATTTTTAATTTTGTTTATTTTACGGTTATTCTTTTTTGTCTTTTCGTTTTTTTATGGTGATTTAAAATCACGGCCATTAATTAAAATTTATATATAAGTATGGTCGTATGAAACTAGTATCAAAAGTCGTGTATCATCATGAGTGCCATTTTGAAATCTTCAAAACACCTTGAAAACAATTTTCATGCTAAGTGATCTCTTTCTTGAAGTATTTATCCAAGGATGTCATAAGCATCTTACAATCGTATTGATATTTTTGTGAGATTTTATACTTATATCAATGGAAGGGTGTTGAAATAGAAGGGTAAGAAGGACTCTATACCCTTGTGATTTCACTAAAATACAAAAGTCTATGGTCACGATTGAGCGAAAAATATATATAATTGTAAAAGCAACTATGTTATACAAAAAAGTAACTATGACATAAATTTTAAGATGTTCTTCTTTTATAAAATAGTATCCTTTTCTGTATATATAGTAACAAAAAAAAATCATACAAAATCCTTCTCATCATTCTTATTTTAAAATATATATATATATATATATATATATATATATATATATATATATATATATATATATATATATATATATATATATATATATATATATATATATATATATATATATATATATATATATATATTATATATATATAGGGGTGGAGGATTCAATGAGAAGGGTATTGAAAATGAGAAAGGTAAGAAGGACTCTACATCCTTGATTTCACTAAAATAAAAAAATCTATGATCACGATTGAGCCAAAAACACAATTGTAAAAGTAACTATGTTACAGTAACGTAACTATGAAATAATTTTTAAAATGTTCTTAATTTATAACATAGTATCCTTTTTGTATATATAGTAACCCAAAACAATCAAGCAAAATCCTTCTCACCCTTCTCATTTTAAAATCCTTCTTATTTGATCCTAAATATATATATATATATATATATATATATATATATATATATATATATATATATATATATATATATATATATATATATATATATATATATATATATATATATATATATATACATTTAGGATCAAATGAGAAGGGGTCTCAAAATGAGAAGGGTGAGAAGGAATCTCATCCGTCTAGATCAAATATCAATGGTCTGGATTAGTTAGCTCCTTGCACGCGGTTCATTAGCTCCTTGCACGCGTTCAAAGATATTTTTTACCCAGCTTTTACATTTTATATAGATACTATGTTCTTCGAAAGGTACTATGTTATGAATAAGGGTTACTATGATTATGTATAGTTCGCTTTCTCTAATCTTATACGAACATCGTAACTTTTAAAATAAACATAGTAACCTTTAATCATAACATAGTATCATTTTCTAAAACATAGTAACCTTAAATCATAACATAAAATGGAGAAGAAGATCACTGAGAAAGATGATTTTCACCCGTAGATTTTCATAAGATCAATGCTATAAATCCTTCTCATCCTTCCTTTTTGAGACCCTCTCAATGGATCCTCCCCTATCATATTATATATATATATATATATATATATAATATATATATATATATATATATTATATATATATATATATATTATATATATTATATATATATATATATATATATATATATATATATATATAATATATATATATATATATAGTATATATATATATATATATATATATATATTAATATATATATATATATATATATATATGACTATATATATATTTTGCTTTGAGCTAATTAGCAAATTTTCCAACAACAAAAATCATTGTCAATCTTAATTTAGATGTGACACAAAACAAACTTAGCTATCTATAATACAATATACTAAAACAAAACACAACTAACATAAAATCGATAAGTTGTCATCTTTTCAAGATATTTTTCTTAGCTCCTTTAAGCAAAGATGATGTCATTGAATAAGATGCCCATATGAATCTTAAATGTTAAGGATGATTATAAAATGATTCATTTAACCATTATTAAAAACTTTAGTTGGAACTATAACATATAGTAATAAAATTTGAACAACAATGTAATTAATAGTAGTACGCAATAAAAATGAACAAACTATTATATTTGATTTTTAATTTACAAAGCATCATTGACCTATAATTATTTAAAAGAATATTCATTCATTTACAAATTAATTATGTTATTTTTAAATATACATCAAAAAACAGTTCATTAAAATGCTAATAATATCATAGATACAATTTACAATGACATATTGCTTTATCATTATTATAATGAGAACTATATATAAAAAATGTTAGAATTCCAATTTTCATGAATGTATAAAATGTGTATTAGGAAATATAAAATTAATGTAACATTATGCTGGACTTGATTTAAAAGTTCGCTAAAATGATAGATTATTATTGTTTGATTTAATGGATGAGTAGAAAAGTTTCAATTTAATTTAGAATTGCAAGAATACATACATATTTCCTCCGTTTTATAATACTTGCTACTAATAGTGACATTTTCCCACACTACATGTCACATTCAATTGCAAGTATTATAAAACGGAAGAAGTATTATGAAATGACACTTGGAATAAATGCTTATATGAAGTGACAAATGACACAAATATTTATGGAAGTGACACTTGAAACAAATGCAACTAGAATAACAAATGACACAAATGCTTATGAATTAATATATTGTATGATGATCACCTAATTAATTAGACCTTGTTTTATATGTCATTTTGCTAGGGTATGCACAATGGGACTACAATGTTTTGCTAGTGCAGCAACTATTTATCCCTCTAAATTAATCTTCATCACCGTAACTATGATATATATATATATATAATATATATATATATATATATATATATATATATATATATATATATATATATATATATATATATATATATATATATATATATATATATATATATTATATATATATATATATATATATATATATATATATATATATATATATATATATATATATATATATATATATATATATTATATATATATATATTATATATATATATATATATATATATATATATATATATTGTTTTAAGATCTATAAATAAGCATTAATTTATATTACTAAAACAATATTCAGATAGAAATCTAATGGAGAGAGTTGTACTCCTTCTAGGTTAAATGACTAAAATGTTTTGCTAGTGCATGGACTATTTGTCTATCTAGATTCAATTAGTTGGGACTAAAACATTTATACTTGATTTATCATGAATATCTACGAGTTAAAATATATTCATTGAGATCTTATTAAATTCTTCTTGATGTAAAGAATATAAATATATACTCTTTATATGTTTTTATTAAATGAATAAATAGATATTGAATTTCAAAAATCACTACAACAAATTTAGCTTGCGACATTGGATTTAGTGGCATTAAAAAAATGTCACTAATTCATATTTTTAGTGTAATAATTATTGATTTTTATTTTAAGTTCTACCATAATGTGATTTAGCGACACTTAATTTGGTCTTAGTGGCATTTGTAATTGTCACTATAGTTTATAGTGGCATTTGTGAGAAAACTAGATCCTATGTCGCTAAAAGCTTTAGTGTGACTTTTTAATATGCTGTTAAAGGGTTTAATAAATGTCACTAACTCCTCTATATACACTATAAGAAATTTGAAACAGCGACATTTAAATTAAATGCCGCTAAATATATCCCACTAAAAGCAAATGTCGTAGTGAATATGATTATAAATGATTAAGTTAAAAATGATTATAAATGATTGTATCAGAGAAGATGAGAGGAATATAAAATGTTGTAGTGAATATGATTATAAATGATTAAGTTAAAAATGATTAAAAATGATTGTATCAGAGAAGATGAGAGGAATAAAAAATAGTTAAGCAATTAGCTTTTCTTTAATTCATCATCCTAATTGAATTTGTATCATTTTTATATTACCCATGATCGATCGATACTCTTTTTAAAGTTTATCTCCATATTTAATTTGAATTTTTCATCTCAACTAAATTTTTTTTCGCTTTTCATAAAAGTACTTATTCTGTTTTTCACTATGTTTTATATTATACATGGAGAAATATATATCAAATGAGATCAATTAATGAACAGTAACCGCTACGGCTAGAAAAGTATATATTTTTCGATTTCACTCCAATTTCTTGTTTAATTTGATACTTTTCTTTAGGGACAAAGGGGTATGTTGCTCCCATGGTTGTTAGTGCATTACTAACAATTACTTGCTCCACTCCTTGTAGATCTTAATAACTGTATGCCCTAGCAAATAGTTGGACGCAGGACTGTCGATTAGCAAGGACAAAGCGTGCTATAGTCCAGGTCCCATATTTTTAGGGCCAAAAAAACTTATTTTTATGTATATAAGTAATATTAATTTGAATTAAATTTATATATAACTTATATTTTTTGATAAATAATATGAGTTTTTAGTGCTTTTTTTATAAAGCAGTTTAAATATTAACAATAAAAAAACAAAAGGTGTATTATATTATGCGTTACGCCTTAAGTCTTAAGGGACTATCTTTTGCTCTAGCCAAAAAATAAACGGGACGGCCCTGGTTGGACATGAAAGTAGTGTCGGTGCCAAATCAGTTCACAATTGATGTGGCATTGTGTTGGTGTCAAGAGGCAGTACCACATGCCTATAGGCCTTGTGAAACAATATCAATATTAATGAAGTTTTGGCTTTGTTAAAATCTAAAAATGAGAGACAAAACAGAAAAAGATTTGAAGCTTTCTTGATTCATTCAATCAACTAAACTCTCATACCATAGGCTTTGATCGTTTGAAACATTTATTTTCGATCATAATAATAATAAAGTAATAATTATGAGATTTTTTAATTTTTTTTCTAAATATATTTGAATGATAAACTTATTTTAATATATAAATATGAATTTATCTAATTTTGAACCTAAATTATGAATATGCACTATTATTCTTTTTGTATTTTAAATTAACGATAAATTATAATTTGAATATGTTTTTTCTTATATAGCTATTGTGCCGTTTTCTATTGATATTCAAAATATCGGGAAAGTATATTATATAATTGTATTTTAAATGAAAGAAAAACAAAGAAAAGTAAAAAAATAAATTTTTAAGTATTAAAAATGTCGATCCCTAAAATTGATATTTGATACGATATACCATGTCCAATTAACGAAATCAAATTTAATGGCTCTACTTTTAAAAAAAATTGAACACTATTTTAAAAAAAAAACCGATGATTCAATATAAGAATGAGTTTCGGTATTAATTAATATATTATTACCCATCCTTTTCAAATATCTGAAAAAAAATGTTTGTATTAATATATACTATGGAATTATGAATGGAAAAAATCTAATTAGCATCTCTTTTGAAATTTTATTTTTTAAATTATAAAATAAAATATAGTAACTCTTTCTACATTTTAAATAATTTTAATAATGAATATATAAGTAGAATGAACTTCTTTGAGAAAAGAAAAACTTTTAACAAAGTTAATATGTTATTGACTAATCATTGTAGGGATTATTCTTTATAAATTCTAGATAGTTTTCTAATAATATTCATTTAATAAATAAAATAAGAGTATACAGTTTTCTAATAAATTAAATACGATTTGACCCGTAAAGTAAAAAAACAATTAACAAGAACAATAATATACTCAAAATAAGAAAGTAGTAAGTCAGATAAATATAATAACAATGACATCATCATTTAATTTTAGTAGAAAAATTTTTTAATGAGGAAATGACACATAAGCAATTTTAAAATGTGATGATGTAAGTTGTGTTTTATTTTTAGTAATAGTTATATAGACTATAAAAGGGAAATTTATCCTATGATTAACATTATGTTTTCTTGGTAATGCTTTTCTCTTCACTTTATACCATCATATTATATGACATGTATGAGGTCACTACATTTGATGGGTATTTTTAATATCCCTTTATGATAATAGATGTGTCTCCTTTTTTTTGACAAAGAGGCAAACATAAATCCTTAAAAGATGACTTAGTTTGATTTTTAATTTTCTCAAAATAAATTGGAGAAAAGTGGGGGGCTATGTTGATCTTATGATTTCTTATAGTCATGGAAGAACAAGTGTGACCATTTTCAATTGTCCTTATTCTAGATAATGGTTGAACAAGTCCATTCCAAATTCATAAATCAATTTCCATAAATCAAGGCATTAATTTTATATTTTACTAAATGTATTTTTTAGTCCTTTTCAACCTTTGAAGGCTTTTATAATTTGTATGTAGTGTCAATTGATTGTGTTTCAAAAAGGTACGGAAATAAATTGTTTGTCACCTTACCTCACCCAGACCCTATCCTGAGCGGAATATTGGGTATGATAATGATAATGATAATGATGTCAATCGATTGTAGATTTGCAGTTGTCTATCACTCTATTAGGGACCATTGTAGATTAGTAGAAGAAATATGTAGGACATGGTGTCCTTAAATTTATTTATAGGGATTAGATTATTTGTTGACGTGAATTCAAATTTGTTAGGATTTTCTTAAGTTTATCAAATTTTATGTATTCCTTCAATTTTTTTTAAATGTCTTATTTGTTTTTGGGTTACTATTTATTAATCGCTTTTATTTTGTATTTTATTCTTACTTTATGCATTAATATATTCTTAATATCTAGTTTTTATAATGTTAATTATTCACAATTATCGCTATTGTATTGAATTTGTGAATTGACAAACGTGTAAAAAGCAAATTACACATTTGAAATGTAGCAGAGGGAGTATTATTTGTTGATGAACTTGAACTTATTAAAAGTGAATTAAAATTAATTACTAGTATGAGATTATTTAATTAAAATATGAAAGTAAAATTTAAGGAAAATACATATGAAAAACAAATCGAACTTAATAGTACAATTATATAATCTTATTTTAACATAATTGTATGGAATTAGGCTAGACTTTTCAGATAAAATTATGTACGTATAAATTGAATATAAGCTTGAAATATCAAGTTTTTCTTTCACTTGATCACTTTTTTTTAATCTCTCTGAATTGTCCTTTGTCATTTAGGTTTAAGACTCATTTACCTTTTTAAGTTGTCTGAATGAGTATTGTCTCATTTTGAAAAAGTGTTATAAAGATACAAGTTTTTATATATATATAAATAAATGATATATATTTAGTAAATAAATTACATATGATAAATTCAAGTCCTTACTTATCGTACACTAAAAGTGATCTCCGTCTTGAACGATCTTCTTAACTTGAATTTAGTGAGAAGAAGGAATTACATTGACTTTTTACAAATTCTAAGCGATATACTCTTTCTAAATATCATTTCCTCCCTGCTAAGTGCTTGGGAATGTATATCCAGATATGTTTTGAAATACAAAAAACTTACACAAGATTCCTTGCACATGGAAACTTGAATGATGGAAGGAACTTGAATGAATGAAGACAGAAAAATTACTTTAGGTTGCGTTTGGGAACGTCCATTTCATTTTGAATTGTAGATTTTAAGTATGGATTTATTACTTAAGAATTTGAGAATGACAAGGTTAGAGAAGTCATTCTCAAATTCTCATTTTTAACCACTTTTATAACCATTGTGGATTTGACTCAAATCCAAATTTAAAAAATTTTGATTTGCCAAACAATAAATTTGAGTCAAATATTCTATATTTCCAAATGAAATCTTTGTTTCCAAACATGTCATTAAAAGACTGTAAATCTTTAATTTAAAGCGCTAGAGAGAAAAAGAATTCGGAAAATACATGTAGGAAATAACTTACAACACTCATTACAACACATTCTATCTTTAGTGACATATATTTAGTGGCATATGTAGTGACATTTATATTTTTTGTTACTAAATGCTCATAAAACAAAGAAGAAAATCAATAAATTCCACCTTTTTAAAAACTATAGCATTAACAAAATTAAAAAAAATAAATTGTACACTAATTTTTTAAAAAGTCAAATATTTTCTTAAATAAAAACACTCATACTTCCAGATTTTTGATAAAAAAAATTAAATTTATTTTTGAAAAAAAAATGATTTTAATTCTAGATTTTTTTAACAACCCAAATATTTTTCTGAAAATAAACCTTCGCAGTTGTCCATTTTTCCAACCTGAAAAGGATGCAAATAGTATACGATCTTTTTTGTTCAAGTTTCGGAGACCGAAGATGCTGGGAGTACACCAGATCAATCTATGAAGTTTTATTATTTTTTTTTTTTGGAATATATGACATTATTGTCAAATATCAAAATTTTGTATTATTTATTTTGAAAAATAAAAGTTTGTATATTGAACCTTAATGTGATTGTAATATGAATCTTTGATGTTATCTTAATTGAAAGGAAAATATTTTGCCTCAATTAATCAAAGCATGATCAAACATATTATTGGAAGAAAAGAGGGGCAAGACATTTGGTTTGGATATAAGGCTTTAGTGGCATTTTTTGAAAGTTATAGTGGCATAAACTCAAATGTCACTATTAGCTTTCGCGACACAGGATCTAGTGACATTTGTCTAAATCTCGTGACAACCTTTAGTGGCATTTACAAATGCCACTAAATCCTAAAACATATGCCACTAAAGCCTACGTTTCTTGTAGTGACCTTTTATATTTATGGAAGAGTTTACAAACATTTATGAAGAAATATAACACTTCATGAAATGCAACATCAATTCATGAAATGCAACATCAATCCATCCCACGTTAAACAATCTTTTTAGCCATATATATAAACGTAGGTATTTATCATATTGACAATAACGAAATAAATTAACTGGCAAAAAACGCACCAAGCATCAGGTCAAAACCAGCCGCTCGAGTGGAGCCGGTCGACCAAACCAGTTGAGTCGACTCACACCAGTCGAGCGGTCAACTGGTTTGTGTCTGATTTTGTCCAAGTATTCTAACTCACTGAGTCGGCCCCAATCGATCCCACTCAACTCCTAGCCTTTACAAAATTTGGGATATTAAATTTATTTAATTCTTTTAAATCTTTATTCTAAATGACAAAAAAAATAGCAAGTAGTAACTAGCAATTCCAATATTTTCAACATTTGATTAGCACTTATTAGTGTTAATTTTAAAGAGTGCTTGTGAAGAACATCACTAGCAGAAAAAAAAAATGCAACAGCAGGTAATTATAATCATTTAAAAAAAATTAAAAATCTAATTCCTCCTTTCCCCTTCCCCGTCGTGTCTAATTTCGTTGTTCATTTAGATTAATGAGATTCATTTTGTAGTAATAGATACTGTAAAATCAGAAACTAAAATAAAAATGTGGGCTGAATGTTTAATGTAACAAACGCTGTGACGTGTTAGGAACATTGTCTTAGAAGCAAAATTCGCCTCGACTATGATGCAATCGAAGATGGCATTGCCCCCAAGATTTTACACAACTATCTCCCTTAATATGCACTCAGAAAAGAGAGATTTGGAACTCACAATTATGCTCAGAATATTTTGAAGGAAAGCAGTAGTTTTTTTCTGTATGCTTGAAAACCGATGAAGAGAATGGTATTTATAGACAAACCATAATATAGCCGTTTCAAGGCAGCCATGAAAGTGGTGTATCAGTTACTGAAATTAAGGAGCGGAAATCATGGGAACGAGTAAAGGCACGACAGTTACAAACGTTGTTTTAAATGCGAATTAAAACAGTAGTTGTGGGCTTCGTAACTGAATGATCTCATAAAGGCTGGAACACCAGTTACGACTTGGCCCAAAAGAAAGGCACACCTCACCGCGCACGAGTCACGATCATGAGCCGAGCGGGCGGCGGAGGCGCGCGCATGGGGATGCCCCTTTCTAGCCCACAACAATTGGAAAGCACTTCAAACACCATTATACAAACACTCATATTTAAACAAAGCAAATATTCTTTATCCCACCAATGTGGAACAAAGATTTTTCCTTCAAAGTAAAAGAACAACCATTTTCCTTAGTTGCAACACATTTTCCTAACTATTTTGGTTTCTAGAAAGTTTCTAAGTGCAAAATCTAAACAGATAACACATTAAAGCACTATGAACGATAGAATTTGATTTGTATATTAGAAAGGTAAAAAAGTAAATTGAAAGGTAATTATATTTTGGAAAAATCATAAGAAACTAGTTAATTTATATCTATTTGCGAAAAATTATCTTATTTATTTTTTTTTTTGCAAAAAACTACATAATTGAGCGTTAACGGAAAATGACTACCACTTAACGGAAAATGTTAGTTGAGCGTAAAGTTTGAGGGTTTGACCAATTTGAGAGGTTAAATTGTCTATGTGACAGTATCTCATTAGTCATCGTATTTTAAAATAATTTAAAATTAAAACACGAAAACCAAAAAAGCTATTTGACGACATTTTTATCCATCACAACGATTTTGTTTTTCAAAAAACAGACTTCGCGATTATTCTTATGGGATAACTTTTTCGAAAATCCGGTCAAAACAAGTACTTAATCGCCTATTTCCTGACACATAAACTAAAAAAGAAATTTAGCATCATTTTTACCCTTTATAACGATGATTTTTGAAAAAACAAAAAAATCCGGTCGAAACACCCTTATGGGTAATCACGAATATGCTGCTTCGAAAAATTAAATAGGCGAATAAGTACTTGTTTCGACCAGATTTTCGAAAGAGTTAGGCACATCTGGTTTTTGAAAAAAATATCATTATTATAGGTAAAATGACGTTAAATATTTTATCAATTTACGTATCGAAAAACAGACAAATAAGTACTTGTTTCGACCGAATTTTGAAAGAGTAACCCCATAAGCGTAATCATGACCTCTGTTTTTGGAAAAAAAAAATCGTTATGATGCGTACAAATGAAGTTAAATAACTTTTATTTTTATTTGGTTAATTTATGTATTTAATTTTAAATTATTTTAAAAGACGAGGACTAATGAGATACTGCCACATAGACAATTTAACCTCTCAGATTGGTCAAACTCTCAAACTCAACGATCAACCAACATTTTCTATTAAGTGGTAGTCATTTGCAGAGAAATATATTAAACTAAGTAGTTTTTTACAAAAAAATATATAAGGTAGGTTTTTGCAAATACACTATTAGGTAATTTCTTTATATATATTGTAAAAAAATTTCAACAACATATTATATATATACCATGCATACAATTACAAGTTACATACGAAAAACAAAGCTTACCCACGAAATAAAAGCATAAATATTCAAGTATCCACATTGAAGTTGAACATGATTATACTAAATAGAAGCAAAAGAGTTAAATAAACTAGAATTTCAAGCACAATCACGAAATCAAGGCATATACTAGGGATCACAATTCAGTCCGAATCTGACCCTAGTCCGACTCGATCCGAGGGAAATAATCCGATTCGAGTCAAAGGAAAAAGTAATCCGACTCCGACTTTACGATCCGAGTCCGAGTTAGAGACGGACCGGAGTTAGACCGTATTAAAAATCCGAGACTCCGACCCTGAAGGACATCCGACTTTGAATTTGACTTTTACACTAATATTTTGTTTCCTTTAAAACGCTAGATGTGACTAATTCAAGCTCTCTCTTATACTAATCGTAATTTTCGATTTTGAAAAAGTACTTGGAATTTTTATTTAGATTAATGAATCAAGATAAGACAAATGAAATCAAGAGAAATAAAATACGCCAAATCAAAATACGAGAAAATTTTGTTAAATTTTCGTAGTAGGATTATTTCTATTATCAAATTGAATTCAAATTAAAGTACATATTTATTTGTTAAATTGTACATGAAAAATATATTTTGTAAATTTTGTATGCTTTAAAATCATTAGTACAATATCACAACGATATTGTTTGATATTAATCCGACTCTGCATCCGACTTCGTTGGAGATCCAAGAGTACGAGTCGGGGCAAACTTGGAGTATGCATAATCCGACTCCGAGTGAAGGTGGCTATTATCAAGAACAAAGTCAGAGTATGTATAATTCGAGTTGAGTCCAACCCATTTCCATCCCTACATACCCATGATAAATAAATATAAACACAATACATTAGATATCCACAAAGAAAATTAACAAGGTTTTAGTAGATATACAAGACAAAAAGTGAAAACAAACTTAAATTTAGAGCATAACACTAAATATCGTGTGTTAGCTAGAGGCCTTTAAGAACAAGAAATAGTGTTTTTGCAAGTTGTCCTAAACAAATACATGAGATTATGTTAAACCCTAAAAAAGTTTATTAAAAACGAACAAAGGAAAACAAATTTGTAATGAAACTAAGAGAAGACAAACCTTTGTGGAAATTGTAGCAATGATCTCAAACATTCTATAAACGATCTTAAAGTTAGGTTTTCATGTAATTTTGGAATTAAGTGAAGTCGTCTCTTCCAAAATGAATTTAGATTATGTTTTTTGTAGTGTACTACTTTTGAGTAACGGATTAATGGAAAAATAAAGTTTAGTCATAGTCATAGTCATTAATCACGTATTACTATACAAAGTTAGGGTCTGGGGGAAAAGGTGGACAAACCATACGCGTTTCCCTCGAAGAAAAGCGGACAAAAAGGAGTGCGTGCAGCCAAATAAACACCCAAATAAAGAGAGCCCTGCAAAGAGATAGATGAGTGAACACCACGTTGAGAATAGCTACTTGCAAATCATAAGACAATTTAGGCTAGGGTGACCTATTAAAATACAAAAATATGAAAATAAGAAGCATATATGATTCAAATAAATATTATAAATAGCTAAATAAGACCGAAAGAGTTACGTTGAAGGAAATAATCAAAAGTCTAAGACACGGATTAGACGCCTCTAACTACTCATATCCCTCGTCGGGTTCTCAAAGAGCTGCAACTCACGCAAGTTAATATTTATTTTTTCGTCCCATGTTCTCTTTGGTATAACTCAACTTCTCTTTTCCTCCGATATGAGGCTTTCCATCATTCTCACGAGTGCATTGACAATCTTTTTTTTCACATGTCTTTATCATCTCAACCTATTTTCATGTAACTTTGCCGATATAGGGCAACCTCTAACCTTTCTCTAAACTCCTTGTTCCTAATGTTGTCCATTATTGTGTGCCTTCACATCCCCTTAATATTTACATCTCTATTATATTCATCTTTTGTTTAAGTTAGAGTTGTTCATGGCGGACTACTCACTAGGCTTAAATAATGAGTGGGCTTAGAGAAATTTTTCAACAAAGCTTAAAATTTGTATAGGTAATACCCACATGTAAAGATAAACATGAAACTAACGAAAAAAATAATAATAAAACCCGCACGTAAACTTGCTCGCCAGTTTCTTTTTAAATATACAATATTTTAACGTTAGTCAGGAGTAATTTGCTAATAACAACCTTCAAGTTTAGGGTTTTTGTGAATTACAACTTTAAATTTTGTTTTTTTGTGAATAACTGCCATAAAAGTATCAAAGTCTACGTCATGCAGGCCAAGTGACCCTTGACCAACCTAAATGACCTTTGACCAACCTAAATGACCGTTGACCATCACTAATCACCTTTGACTTTAGTTGACCATTCCTAATCACCTTTGACTTTACTAATTACCAATAGTTACCGTATGTTTTAGCACTTTAACATCGATTTTATCCATCATAACTATATTTTTCAAAAAATGAACGTTTCGGAAATCCGATCGAAATAAATTCTTATTTTCCTATTTCCCAACACGTAGACTGAAAAAGATACTTAACTTTATATTGTGATTATTTTTCTTACATGAAATAATTGCTTGGATTTATAAGATTGTATATTAAACATTAGACTTTAGACTTAGTTTTTTAAGATAGTATATTCGAAGTATTTCTGATATATAATCGTAAAATCCGAATACTTAATATTACAATTATTAATTTTAATTTCTTTTAATTTTTGTGAAAAGGTAGCAATTCCAAAAACAATGTATCGTAATTTCAATACATAGTGTCACATAATAACTTGTTTAATGTAATTGATTTATTTTTACAAAAATAAAATTCGATTAAAGTCCATATATAGATAAATCTAAATAAAAATAACGAGTCCATATATATTCATAAAAAATCCAATAATTTTAGATAAATTCAGAAAATGGTCAATTCACACATTGACTTATTGAAAAAGTTAAGTTCAAATAATATCCAATAAAATCAAATATATTCAATTAAATTTAGAATTTCAAAGAAAAAACAAAAAAAAAATTCAGATAAGCAACACCAACAAATTACACATGGAGCCTAAATAAGAGTAATAACAAAAAATTCAAATATGTCCATATATAAATAAATCTAAATAAGAATAATGAGTCCATATATATATGAATAGGAATAATAACAAAAGCTAAAATGTAGCATAAAGTTAATAGCCTTATTATGACCATCTAGAAAGAATGCCTACTCAACGATATTCTTGGTGCATGTAAGAAGTGGCCATCAGGAAAAAGACATTTTTAATTAATTAGCAACAATGAGAACGGCAGAAATAGTCTTATTAATGCTACACCACTTCCCTTTGATTCTTTTTTGTTTTTTTTATTTTTATGTCATCATCATATCTTGTGTTTTCCGATCATAGAGAAACTATGGTCAGAGTCTGGGGAGGAAGGATATATAACAGTTCATATCCATATAGGATAGTGTTGTCAGAGAGTCCCTCGACTCTAAAGGGTCTTCAAAGAAAGAGTATCTTGCAACTATCCGAAAGCTTACAACTTACACCCACGTTCGCCATCACCTAGTGTTATTTTTAGGTCATATTAATAAAAGTCTTATATTAACTTAATTCACACAATTTTAGTGTGCACCAAGCTTAAATTTAACAAACATTTTAAAAAAATTATATTTGAGTATATTGACAGTTAAAAACATATACTACAATTCCCATACCTTTAAGATTGGTGCACACTAAAATATTGCATAGCAAATTCATACAAGACTAAATAAAAAACTAATCAAATTTATCAACATGTGGATTTTAAAAACTAACAACTAGAAAAAGAAAATAAAGTCTTCTTTTTTTTTTTGGTTTTTATTTTTTAGAAAACTGAAAATTGGAAGAAAAAAAAATTCTAACGAGCTAGCTTTTAAAAAGTGATTTTTTTTGCTATAGAGTAGGCTTAAAATAAATTCAATAAGAATCGAACAAAAAAATTATTGGGGTGTTTGGATGTTAGCTTTTACATTGAATTATTGGTTGGTTTTATATGTTTGTCAAACAACCAAAACAGTGTTTGATAAATGTTTTTTGGGAAATTCCACATGGTAACCCTGAGGTTTTGGGTTTTCGACGTGGTAACCAAAACTATGAAAAAATCCATACGATAACCCTGAGGTTTACCAAATTGTTCCACAATGACCATTTTGCACATAAAACGTTAGCAAAACGTTAACAAACGTTAATTTTGAAGTTTAAAGGTTGTTGTAAGCCTATTTATGCGACTCACCATTTCAAATACCGTCAGTTTCAACATTTTCCCCCAACATATACACTCTAATTCTACCATCTTTAGATTTGGGGGAAAAAATATGATTTGGATGAAAGATGATAGAGTTAGGAGTCTATGTTTTGGGGAAAAATGTTGAAACCGATGACATTTTAATTGGCAAGTCGCATCAATAGTTGTACAACAACATTAAAGCTTCGAAATTAACGTTTGCTAATATTTTTATGTGTAAAAAGATCACGGTGGAACATTTACTTAAACCTTAAAGCTTTTTATGCAATCTAAAAAGCTGGCTTTTAAGTAAAAATAAAAAAGCCACGTACGTCAGTTAGCTTTTTGTTGCCTTTTGCCTTGTTGACCCATTTTTTCTCTGATAAACAGCCAACAATAACCAATACTTAAACTTATCAAACATCTCCATAAACAACTGTATTTTCAGCTAGTTTAAAAGAGAACAAAAAAAACCAATTTTTTCAACTAGTCAAACAAACCGACTAACAAAAAACCAAACCCAAACAACTAAATCAAATTGCCAAAGAAGCAAGACCCAATAGCCTATTATGAAGAAACAAAAAATGGTCTTCTTATGAAAAGAAGTTGGTAATTGTCAAAAGACACTTGACAAAGCTGACTATATCAATAAAAATAATAATCCTCTAAATATAGTATCATTGTATTTGTCAACATTACATTTTCATTACGCGTTTGTCCTTGTTCTAGATATTATTATTTTTATTTCAGCCAAATTTGACGATTATTTATTGGACTGCCAATGCCATAACACTTCCAGAATTTCTGAGAACCTCTTGACTGTAATAAAGGACTACAACTAGTACTACAATACTTCAATTACAATTATTACAATTCCTATTAGGGGTGAACAATTAGTTCCATCCGGTCCGGTCCCGGTTTAACCCGGTTTCTTTCCGGTCCGATCCGAATTTACTAATTAGACCGAAAATAATTTTTGATACCAAAAAAAACTAAAAAATGAAAGATTTTAAAATAATTTAGCAAATTAATTGTTATACAGTTAAAATGTTTGAATTAAGAAAATATTTTGTGTTAGAAATAAAATATTTAAAGCCCTTAAAATAAGTATATACATAAAAATCGTAAATATTAATCCCTTCAAAATTACGTAGAACATAAGAAGAAAGGGATCGTGTTTGTGAATCAGCCAATGACAAAAAAAAAAAGCGATTTTATTTGGCATTTCAATTTGTAAATGTATGTTTTCGTAACTTTCTGTTTTTCTTTCTTGTATATATAGCCAAACGTTGTAGTTAGAGGTGTTCATTCGCATCGTCCGGTTGATTTCATATTGAGTGTTTTGAGTAGGTTTGAAATCGGATTTTCTATGTTCATATTGTTTTTTATTTAAAGGTATATCATTTTTAAAGTCAGGTCAAATTAAATTCGATTATAAAGTCACATAAATTTAAATCTTCGTATTATGAGGCCAACATTTCAGTATGAAAAAAGGCATATATTGATATTTTTTCCCACTTGGAGGCAAGTTTTAGTACAATTTGATTCAGATATACACCCTGGAGCATATCATTAAGTTTAGGCTTTAAACCCAAATCAATCATTTAAACACCTAATAAATCACTTTATCCGACTCTTTGAATTCGCTACACAACATACGAAAAGCTTTCACTGCGATCTACATTATATAACAAATTTAAAAGGACGGAACATTATTCACCACAGAAAAAGAACAAATGCAATGCAACATTCCCATACTTCTTCCGTTCTGATTTACCTGCTACCATTGCATGGGCACAAAAATTAAAAAGTTACTGCGCAATGATGAGCATTAGGTGGAAAGTTGCTTTTTTGGAATTTTTTAATATTATTTATTGAAAAAATAAAAAAAAAAATAAGAGTGATTAGATATAAAGTAGATTAAAATAGGAGTAGGTATAACTTTAAATGATTGGTTTTTTACTAAAAATAGGGAATATTGCAAGTAATATAAAATTTTCCAAAATGGAAAATGTAGCGATTATTATGGAACGGAGGAAGTATTTCCTTTCTTTTCATTGTTTTGTATTATATGAAATACAATCTATAGAACCTTAAAACAAGATCTGATAACTGATCTTTTATAGATCATAGATACAGACATACAGTTCAGTAGTATTACATTCTATGACAGACAAATCAAAATGACTAGGGGTTGTAATTACCCTTGTAAAAAGACACTAGTCAGCATATTATCTTCATTCATGTTTGATTCACCTTGTTATGGCATATCACACTCTTCCTACTATACAACAAACATCTCATCAACACAACAAAATTTTTTGATTTTTGAACAATAACAAGAAATGGTAAATCTGTTTTTACCAAGTGTAGTCCCGCTCAAAAGCAGTGTCTCTGGGTGAGAGAATGTGACAGACAATCTATACCGTATTCCCTTCACAGGCTTGAAACAATAGTACTCCTAGCTTAATAGCAACAAATGGGGCATCGAACGAGGCCATTTTCATTGCAATCAGGACATCTTTGAAATCCATACTCATCTTCTTCATATTCTTCCTCCTCTTCCTCACATTCATAGTAAATTTTACAGCTTCCTGAGCATGTTTCACACGGAACGAACCTAATATCACCACAAGCTTCACAAACATCTACTAGATTACCACCATCATCATCTAACCTTTCACAATGTTGTACAACTTTTTCGAGTTCTCCATCTTCGTGCATTTTTCGTATCTCCTCAACTCCGCCAATGTACCTTTCACCAATAAAAACCTTAGGCAAACCTTCCTTAAACCCTTGATCACCTAATAGCTCCCTCAACTCTTCCTTAAAACCCGAGTGCATCGATACATCCCTTTCGTCTACCCTAACACCCAACCCTTTAAGGACTAATCTAACATAACAACAATTCTCATATGTTCTCCTCACACCTCTCAAACTAGTGAAGTAAAAAATCACTCTCTCCTTTGTAGGACAATCCACATTTCCTTCCTCTGTAGTTTGAGTGTCTCCATTATCAGATACACTCAAACTATCATCCTTCTCAGAAATTATCCTGTCCACAAAACCATTAACATCAACAAACCCATTAAGCAACTTTTCATCTGTTAAGTACCCATTAATCTTCTTTTCTTCTCCATTGAAATGATCTTGAATCACTTGTTGGTTTTCGTTATCTCGAACGACATCACTAGGTTTTAGATGAAATGGGTTTGTAGGAGACAATTCTTCAAGTGCTTTCCTAAATACAGCAATAACTTCTGGATCAAAATCAGAAGCAAAAGCCTTTGAAATTGGATTCCCATTACTCAAATCATCATCTTTCTCAGCACAATCAAACCAAGGCTCTACATTTTTAGGGCATTCTAACATATTCTGCTGAAATCCATCAATTCTAGGAGAATCAACAAGAGGGTGTAATGAATCAGCTGAAACATGAAAAGAAAAGCTCCTAAGATGATGTTGTCCTAACCTAAGAGGACTACTATCATCTAAACCTTCCATTAATTCATGAACATTGATTGTTTCTGGTTCACCAGGAGGTGTTCTTATTGGGGTTTTAGGAACAACCCTAATAATTTTTTCATCAATCATCTTAGACCAAGCTTTTGCTTCAATCATCCCCAATTCAAATTCTTTGTTTTTTTCAATACCCACTTCTTGATTTCTTCTAATATCATCATCAATTTGACTTTTCTTATCAAGATCAACATGATTAATTACCTGTTCATCAGAATTATCCCAATTTTCCATCCCATAAATCAAATCAATTGGTTGGTCAAGCTTGATTGAGCCTAAAGTGGAGGAAGTAAGAGCAACAACATGATAACTATCCCCTTTCTTCTCTGGTGGATGATGAACATTCATTGAAAAACTTCTTCTTGTCATTGGAGAATTTTGTGTTTTGCAATGATTACATCTTGATTGCTTTGAACTAGCACAACCCATTTCACCAAACAATTTCAGAATTTACAAAAATTATAACTTTCAAAAAAAGTAGGTAATATGATCAAAAATGGTACATAAATCAATGAGAGAGTTTATGACATGAAATAAAAAGGAGGAATTTTGTTTATTGAGATTGAGAAACAGGTAAGAAAACATTCCCCAGATTTAGGGATTGCTTAATACCCAACTCCAAAAATCAATTTTTTACTCCAAAAAATTAATTTTTTTTTGCAAACAAATGGGTATTATCATAAAAATTAATTATTTGAAAATAAGATGATAAGATCAAACAAATGACAGCAAAATTTAATGAAAATCAAAAAGAAAACTGATAAAATTTAGTGATTTAAGTGTATAAACGAAAAGAAAATGAAAGGGATATGAATTAGAAGTAAGTTAGATTGAAATGCATTAAATTTTCAACCAAAATTGAAATTAATTGGGGATAGATTGAGGAGAAAAAGAGGAGATTACAGAAATAGAAGAAATTGGGTGATTTGGTATAATCTGGAAAATATAAGTGAAGGGTTATAGAGTTTGTATGAACATGCTAAGAAGATACACAGAAAGAAAGAGACAGAAAAAGAATAGAAGAAGAAGAAGAAGAAGAAGAAGAAGAAGAAAATGTCAATTTGTGAGGAATGGGTGGTAGTGGTCATAAGGTTTAGAAGTGCGGAAAATCTTCGTTGGAAAAGTTCACAGGTGGAAGTTGAAAATGAATTATGAAATAGTATGCTTTTGCTGTCGACTTAAATTGATAGGAGTAAATTTTTTTTTAAGAAAATTATAGATAGAATTATAGAATTTGTGTTGGAAGGACAGAGTTAGGTGAGATTTGTTAGGAGAATAGTGTATGTAGGGATGGCAATGGATCGGACTCGGTTTGGATTATATATATTTTGACTTTGCTCCGGATAATAGTCGGACTTTTGTTTTCAGTTCACCTCCACTCGGAGTCGGATTATACATACTCCAAGTTTGCCCTGACTCGGACTCTCGGATCTCCAACGAAGTCGGATGTAGAGTCGGATTATTATCAAACTGTGTCTTGTGATTGTACTAATGATTTTAAAGCATACAAAATTAACAAAAGATATTTTTCATATACAAATTGACAAATAAATATGTACTTTAATTTGAATTCAATTTTAACAAAAATAATCCTACTACTAAAATTTAACAAAATTTTCTCGTATTTTGATTTGGCGTATTTTATTTCTCTTGATTTTATTTGTCTTATCTTGATTCATTAATCTAAATAAAAATACCAAGTACTTTTCAAAATCGAAAATTTAATTAGTATAAAAGAGAGCTTGAATTAGTCACATCTAGAATTTTAAAGGAAACAAAATATTAGTGTAAAAGTCAAATTCAAAATCGGATGTCCTTCAGGGTCGGAGTCGGGTCGGAGTCTCGGATTTTTAATAAGGTCCACCTCCGGTCCGTCTCTAACTCGGACTCGGACCGTAAAGTCGGAGTCGGGTCGGAGTCTCGGATTTTCAATAAGGTCCACCTCCGGTCCGTCCCTAACTCAGACTCGGACCGTAAAGTTGGAGTCGGAGTCGGATGTTTTTTTCCTCGGACTCGAATCGGATTATTTTCCTTGGATCGAGTCGGACTAGGGTCGGATTCGGACTAAATTGTCATCCCTAAGTGTATGAAAGAGACTTAACAGAGCCTTTTGTATGAGATTGTGTTGCCGTGTGAAGAGTTTATTTAAAAGGTTTTATTATATCCAGAGTAATGGGGAGATCGATGGTGATGTAACCCATCGAATTCAAGAGGCTTAGCTCAAGTGGAGAGTAACCATTAGAGTGCTATGTGATAAGAAGTTTCTCACTAGACTAAAAGATAAATTCTATCGAGTTGCCATTAAGCATGCATTGTTTTTATGGGTTATAATGATGGCCCGTAAGGAAATACTTGAACAAAAAATGGATGTAGCGGATTTCAAAAAAAATATGGATGTAGAGAAGATGAGAATGCTGAGGTGATGTGGGCACATAAAGATGAACATATTTAGGAGCCAGGAGCTGAGAGAAAGAATATAGGTTGCCAATTTGTCTGCAAAATTTCATGAAAACAGATGATTTTGACATGTGAAAAGAAAGACTCCAGATGTGAAAATGGTGAAAAACCTTAAATAGTGGAGGGTAAGAGAAGTTGAGATATATCCAAAAGAACATGGGAAGAGCAAATAAAACTTGACTTGCGAGAGTGCACTTCTCTAAGGACCTAACTAGTGATAGAAGTAGTTGGAGATGTCGATCCGTGTTTTAGTCTTTTCATAGTTTTGGCCTAGTTTTCCTTTTCTTTCATAGTTTTATTCAATTATTTATTTACTTTTTGTGCCTCTTCTTTACTTTTTGCTATCATGG
This sequence comes from Amaranthus cruentus, assembly GCA_019425755.1. NCBI lineage: Eukaryota > Viridiplantae > Streptophyta > Magnoliopsida > Caryophyllales > Amaranthaceae > Amaranthus > Amaranthus cruentus. The sequence goes on from CM033460.1 coordinate 8,877,897, forward strand.
CTTAATTACAATTTGAATTTGTTGTATGTTATAGACTTACAAGTGTCTTCTCAAGCACACTATGTATCACTCACCATTCTCTTTGTAGGACCATATCTAATTGGGGATAAAATTAGTGTGCACATTTCTCCTTACCGTTTCCTTGGAGGAATCACGAGTAATATATGCCCGGCGCCCGCTACCCTCCTCTCCTCCCTCAAGACCCTAACTTATGGGGGGATACTAGGTTGATGACACACTGACTCTTACTCTGAGTGATTATAATTCGTGAAAAAAACTTTGCAAATATAATTACTAAATTACCTAAAATTTAAAGCTTTAATTTATGCATGATTCTTAATTATTGTTTTAATATTTGTTAAAAAATTTCCCAATAATAATTTACTAAAATAATTAGAGAATATAGCAATTCGAGAAGGGTAAATATTTAAGGAGGAAATATAAGTCAAATTATACAAATAAAGATAAGTATAGGAGGATTTAATATGGGAGGTGAAAATAGAGAAGGATTTAATATGGGAGGTGAAAATAGAGACATGAGAAAAATAATGAAAAAGAAAGATCATTAACCTTATTTTGGGGAAGAAAAAGAAAATAATTTACGTCTATTTTGCTAGATTAAATATTTACCCTAAAATAAGGAGATTAAGTTTTTTTTTTTAATTTCTTTTTATCCATTATTGTACAGCTATTTCTTACCATCCAATAACGGATGGAGTATATGAAATAATTACTAGGATCGATACGATCCTAAGAACTTTGATGAATGATAACAAATTCAATAAACTAACCAACGATTGAAACGAAAAACAAAATTGCAAAATGACACAATGATTTAAGGAGGTTCACCCAATGATGGCTACGTCCTCTGTTGTGTGTAGTTGCTTGTTTGTATTATTCAATATGAAAATACTCTTACAATGAAGTATTACAATTAAGAGATAAAAAAAAGACTATGTGTTTAGGCTAAGAGGTTTTTATATTTGATGTATTTGGATGATCACTCTGACTCACTATTTATAATGCTAGATACAATAACAGTTACACTTGATTAATATTGCTAGTAAATTGCATAATAAACAACATTAAGAGAATTAATCAACTGATTTTCATTGAGTTGTAACATCTTCATGAAGTTCAAGAGTTGAAAAACAACACTCTATGCTGTCAGAAGACCCGCTCGGCTAGTCGAGCAGTCTGGACTAGAGGAAGATCAGAAGGTTCTATGAGTATTCTGATTTGTTGCTCGACCCATCAAAAACTTCGCTCGGTAGAGCGCCTGGCCGAGCGAGCTATAGGTCCCCTTTGGATTGCTTGCTCGACTTCACATAGAAAAGAATCTCTTTATTTCTTCATTAAATTCATTCAATATCCAAACTTAAGTCCCATGTTCAATTCCTTTCATAACTTCATGAATTAAACTACACTTAAGCATCACATTTGATCACACACATTAAGTCACTAACTTAAACACCCGTTTATGACTCCCATAGAATTTCATCCCGTAAATCATACATGATGGATCCACGAAATGGTAAGACTCCAAAGGCTAAGACGGCAGATGCGGCAATAATTGAGGCCCCACAGTATAACATTAGTTTTTTGTCCCTCAATTTTCGGGGACAAATACATAGAACTACTTGTTATTAAGTTGGTTCAGTTTGATTTCTCAAAATCAAAAAAAAAAAATTGGTTCACTTTGAAAAACGAAGGTATTAAGTTGGTTAGGCTAGAATGAGTCATGACTTGATGCCCCAACTTCAATACCTTATTTCTTGCAATACTTTCGTAACTAAACTAAAACGACTATTGTTGTGAAGGAACGTCTTTTAATATGATAATATTAAAATAAATATATATTATCATAATTTATATTCACTGTTATGCCTTTAAATGTGCCATTTGAGTTGGGCATACATATTAAGAAAAAGGAATTGATTCAGGATCCTTAACCACTGTAGATACCCATGTGGTAGTTAATAGGGTATTTTTTTTGTAATAAAATAGAACTTATAAGGAAGAAGAGTCGAGGACCACAGCAATTATAAAGTTTATAAACGTATTTTTGTAGTAAAATAGAATACATTGGTAAAAAACATTAAATATAAAAATGAAACAAATAAGGTGAATTTACCAAATAAGAAAATGAGACATTTAAAGGTGAGTTAGACTAAATAACCGATTTATAAAACTTAAGATCACCATTTTTCCTTATTAATACTTGACACCGCTCCAATCAACCGTCTTAATATCACATAAAAACATAATTAGTCGTATAGAAAAAGGCTTAGATTAAAAAAGATTTGGCTACACATGAGTTAAGTTGGATTTATTCATAAAATTAAAATGCAGTCGCCAATGAAGGATGTAGCTTCAACCACCGACCGATCTAGAGCTAACAATCATGAGTAACACCAACGTGTTAGTAAATTAATAAAAATTCAGCTCAATTTTGTTTGTAAAACAAACAACGTAAAAAAAATTTCATTACTTCAAATTAACTTGTACAAGTAAAATATCACAATAATAATCTCATATCCGATAAATGTCTTTAAATTTAGAAACTAAATAAAAATGGGAAATTTTTGTGGGTTTGGAAATCGAAATCCAGTCACACTCATACTTATTAGGATCGAGATTCTACCTAGGATCGTTGAGGAGATAGGATCGAAATCGGTATATTCGAATCGTAGGAATGTGTGATCCTACAAATATGCAATATGCATTAATGTGCTTTGGATTACTGATTATCAATTATATTTGTTCTTTTTTTAGTTTTAAGGTGTAATTAGAAACTTTTTTAACTTCATCTATAAAATTTTGATTAAAATACTTTTTAATGATTATTTTAAAACTTCAAATTAAGAAAATTTGAATTTTATAAGTATTGAATTTTATAAGTATATATCATTTTCCATTTTATAAAGGTATTGATTTAACTTTATAAATATATATTTATACGTAAGTGAAATCTTTATTATATGAAGATATTTTACGATTCCAACTACCGAAGTAGGATCGAATTGTAGGATCATATTATAATCCTACAACCTAAATTCTTGAGCTAAGTAGGATTGTACGATTCTACCGCATTAAGATCCTACCTACGATATGATCGGTCGCCTATTTTTAGATCGTAGAATCATAGATCAAAATCGGAATTTTGATAACCATGATCAAGCTTATTATTTAAATTGATATGAGAATTTTGTAAATTAAATGATAGCATATTAATTTTGAAGTGGGGCTAATTGGTGGTGAGTGTTAAGTTAGAAGTGTGAAAGATATATGAGCGTGGCTGCTCAACTTAGAAAATGACGTGCTGCCATTTCCATTAGCCGAATATTAGGGGAAAGTATCCAACTACTGCCCACTTATTTTATAATCTGGTCTAAGCCTTAGGAAATAGGATTAATCTAATCATTACAATGCATGTATTAGCTAATTTTAAGACTAAATCATTAATTTAATTTAATTTATATTAAAAAAAAATATGAGCTTAACAACTAAGGGTGTTCTGTAAAGATGGATGGTTATATTGTGAGTCTCTTGGATGGAATGTTTGTCTGCTCAATGTTCCTAATTCCCATGTTTGTGCCCTCCACTACTTGCTAAGTACAAAGCCCATTCCTCAATTATATACAATTAATTAATTAATTAATTAAATATTTAGAAGGTCTTCTGAGAGACCGTCTATGACATAGGTGTCTCTCTTAATAGTCCAGCCCAATTGCTGACATGACTATTCAGTTACTCATTTAACAAATAGATTGACCTATATTTACCCGTCTATGCTATAGACGGTCTATAGCAAGAATTTGTAAAGATTTTACAAATGTTAGAATATGATTACCATGTAGAGTTCTTGTTTGGTTAGTTTCCCAAAGTTGGATATTGGATGGCTTAGGTCTAGGGATATGCTTTATTGGTTCATGTGAGAAAATATATCCTACACTTGAAATATCTCCAAAGTTGGCTCAAGTGGGGTTTGTGATAAGAATTTTTCAATTTAGTTATCGAGTTGTAATTAGCCAATTTTGTTGTATGGGAGAAAGTATTAGATCGTAAAGAAAATTTTTGAACATAAGATAGAAGCTGCAGAAAAGTAAATGCTGAGGTGGATGTCCGAAGGCATGATAATAGATAGAATCAAAAACTGAACGTTTAGAGAGAAACTAGGAGTTGTCCCTCTTTCGGCCAAAATGCGTAAAAATAAATTAAGATGGTTTGGACTTGTGCAGAGAAAAACTAACGACGCTCCTGTAAGAAGAAAATACTAGATTAAAATGCGTGAAAGATGTATTTGGGTACGATGATGATGACGACTTAAATCGTATTGACTCTCAATTATCTCTAACTTAACCCTCATGTAATGTAAGCCTCTTGTGACTGATTTTTCACTTGTGGGTATTAGTAGTTGAGTTTGATGTAATGTTTAATTTTAAACAATGGTGTTTATTACTTGTTGTCTTAATTATGACATGAACTTGATTTAATATATGGCAATCACGTCTAACATTTGGTCATAAATAAATCTAAGTCTGTGTAAAGTGTCAAACTAGACATAATGTCAAAAAAATCAGGGGTTTCAATTATCATATTACATTAGTACTAGGATAATTTTGTTATTTATTTTTCTCTTTAAATTTTCAAAAAAATGTAAAATAAAAAAGATAATAAATTATTATGTCCGTTGTGAGCTTTTGAATATGATTGGATAAATATTTATCCTCTCCCTAGAAGAGTTGTTTTGCCATTTATTATTGGGTTGATTATACTCATATATTGAATTTTAATCTCTTTCTTCGTGAGATTTTAGAGTTATGAAGTTTGGTTAGTAATTGATTTGCTGGTAGATATTAATGCAATGATGCAGCAGACACCAAAATTGCAATTACCATCAACTCTATCAAATTCAATTCTATCTCAAGACTACAACAAATCGAAAAACCCTCGTAGAAAGCTATGTCAAACAACGATATGGATGATGATATTCAGAATTGTCAAATCTCATATACAACGGTTGTAGTTTTGTTAATTTTGAATTATCTTTAGTTAAAGTCATTATGAACTTGCTAATTTTTATCTCTGATGTAGATGTCGTATGACTCTTTATTAATGAATCTATGTATTATTCAAAAAATAAAAAATTACTACCAGAATTGAAAAGACAATTAACAAGAAATTACAAAAATAATAATGATGAAAGCTTAGAACCAACAATCAAAAATCCATCATAATCATGAACTAACAATGGTATGATGGAGTTATCAAGAATGAAGTAATGATATGGGTGACCCAACACTAACAATAAGTAATTCTTACTCCTTTTAATTGCTTTTAATACCTGAAAATCCCCATTAGCCAATTCATCTTAATTTGTAGGAAACTTGAGAAATCAAATCTGTAAAGAAAAAGATATACAAACACCCCTAAAATAAATGTTTACATTCTCAATTTATTGGGAGTTTAAATCATATACACTCATTCAAAGTAGAACATGATTAAAATAAATGTCAAATTCTACCGTAATGTTTACAATTATTAGAATATTATAACGTAAATTCTCGATTCTCGATCCGACATATGGGGATGGCTATATGAACCAAGATAGATTAACGCTAGAAAACGTTGGATTATATTATGTTATGAACTGAGTAATTGAACTAAACCAGAAAAATAGAAATTGTATTGATAAATGGCAAAGGAGAAATTATACTATCAATTGATGATTAAAGAACGATTACAAAATAATGAAAGATAGATTCTAGCACTTCGAGCAGCTTGAGGTCTCCTAAAAATGAGTATAAACTCACCCACAATTTGTTTACTAGTTTCTTGATGATTATGAGTCTCTTATTTCCCTTAATTATAATAAACTAGTAACTTTTTCCCCAAGTCTTCCCTAATATGAAAATTATTTTTTTACCCTTTCGTAAACCAGTATTTTCAAATACCAAGTCATAGCATATTATTAGTAAAAATACAAAGAAACATAGCAATTGCACCTTGGTTATTTGATAATGTGAAATATTTAATCAAACGAGTAAATCATTAAGCATATAAAACCAACTAGCACTCTGAATCATAAAAAAAAAAAAATAAAGCCGCATCGTATCGACCGCGTTGTAAAGGTTTTTAAAATAAGCCAACCGATTTTTCTAGCGTTGTAAAGGCGTTAAAAACCGCGTTTTAGGCCGCATCAAAAGATATCTTATGGTTTCAACCGATATTTAGGCGATATAATAGCCGAATCACTCTCGTTACCGCATCAACCTTCTGTTATCACGATTGCAACCATTACCGCATTTTTACTCTATGCTCTTGATTACAAGAAACTCTGGAAAGAAAGCAAGCTAGGTGCATGCAAAGCACGGAAGTTCCAGCGTTGAAATGAAAATGCCACAAGTGAAGATTGCATCAACGAACCTAAATAAACATGGCATCAAAACAGATACGATAAGCTTACAAGGAAAAGTGGCAAAATTTAGTTGGGAATTGCAGGAGAAACATATTTCAAGAAAAGAGATAAAATGCACAATTACATGATTGTAATTCCAAGTCCATCTCATCTTATTATACCCGTCGAGCCAAGCAAAGCAAACGATGAAAAATGTGTAGCCAAGGGAGAGATGCTTGAGCAAGCAACTCTCATGCTCGGACGATTATTTTGACGAAGGGAGACCATAGTTTGTAGATTGGACATGAGAGTGCTCAAAGAGCAATACAACTACAAAAGTGCTTAGATGAGCAACATGGGTGCTCGCGATATCAGCACACACGCTTGCACGAGCAGCTTATGTGCTTGAAAGAGCAACACAAGTGCTTAGGCAGCAACACGCAGCGACAAAAATGGTTTTAATTTGATAGAAAAGTGTCCAAGTACAACTCAGTTTCGGGCGAGATATAACTCATTTGAATTAGCATAAAGAGGAGCTTCGAATGGAGTCTTGATTGGTCTTGCTAAGACAAGGTAAGGTGGTACTCAGACGAGCACAACATTTTCTTGTACGATCATTCTGTTTTTTGGAGACAGCGTACAATCTGACTTTTGGAGAACTCGAGGAAGGATTTCTCTGAGGCTTTATGGTCTTAAAGAAGAGGTATTGAAGATCAAATCCAATTTTGAAAGTCGTGGTCTTAGTTTTATAAAGCGCGAAGCGCACCGAGGCGCTAAAGACCCTTAGCGCCTAGGCGCAAGGTGCAGGGCGAAGGCGCGAGCTTTTTGTATTTGAGGCGCACTTTTTCGCTAAAGCTTAAAATTCAATTTTAATACATATATAATACTTCAAACAACATGACATTCATATATTAGTACCAACAAACTTGAAAACATTTATTATTCTTGCATTAAACACCACTTTAGCACAAAACTATTATAATGAGAATAAGAAGAATTCCCAAAGTTATTTTCTTGTTTGCATGCAATTTGTTTTTCTTAAAGAAGGAACGATTTTTTAACCACTTCATATTCAAGTAAATTTGAGTTTTGAGTTTTACTTCATTTTTGAATATGCAAGGATAAATTAATTACCCAATCCAACAAGGAGGCGCACCAGGTGCACGAGCCGTGAAGCGCATCGAGGTGCCCAAGGCGCACGCCTCTTGTAGTGGGCTTTGCCTCACCTAGCTGAGGCATTTTCAGCCGAGCCTGAGCTCGAGGCATACAAGGCGCAAAGTGAGGGGCTTTTTTATGTTCATCAACCTTCAAGAGAAGCTTTAAGAGTTAAAATGAGAGCTATGTTACATAGAACGACACCGAACCATACCAAATCGTCAAAGAGTGCGACCCATAAAATTCATTCTCTATTGTTTAGTTAGTTGAGAGTAAGACAAGATGAGAAAAATCAATGAAAAATAAAGACCGTTTTGCCAAGTTGCTCGTGCAGTCATCTTTTGTGTTGCTGCTAGATTAGAGGATGATAGGAGGAGTAGCTTTATTGTTTAGGCTTGGCAGATTTTGTTGTTGCCTTGTTTGCTGTTGTTTTTGCTGTTGGCTTTTTTATTTAGTGTTTGGTTGTCACTAACTCGCTTCCCTTTCGTGTTTAGGGATGTGTTCTTTTTATAGCCTAGATTGTTAAATGGTTTTTTTAGAGTAAATGTATTCCTCTTAATTGCCAAAAAAAAAGAGAAATAAAAAGACGACAAGAAGATTCACATTCGCTGTCCAATTATTCTTTTGCCTCGCAAGCTCTAGGAGTACAGCGCTACTCCCAACATCTAAAATTTTTACTTTTTCTTCGTTTTTCTTTTTCTTTCGTTTTATTTTTCATAAATTAACGTATGTAAACTTTATTTTTTTTTAAATTTCAAGTTAATTTATAAATATTTATCTAATATGCTAATCTTTACTTTAAATCTTTTTAGAATAAAGTATAATAAAATAATCAAAATTTTATATGTTAATCGTACCCATCGTTCCGAAGGTACCCTAGATAGCATTTCGTGTTCCCGTTCCCGTCTCAGTTCCAGGTAACATAGAGTGAGAAGGAACATCAGAGTTAAGAGGGAGAAACTTGTTGAAGAATAGCCATTTTGTTAATTGAAGGAAGCTCGTGTTGTGAGCAAGTTATAGCTATTATTAAGTCCCCAAAAACTTATTAGACAATTCAAATACAAGCTAGATAGAGAAAGAGCTTAGAGTTCTTGTACTCCATGTATGTGAACAAACACCATCAAAAGGTGTTTGAGTCGGTTGAGTGACAAACACTAAGTGAATTCTTGTGTGTGTTGTATAAATTTTTTCAATGTGCACATACAATTCTATGATAAAAACGGAATCTTAAGATACCCATTATAATCACTTTTCTTCTTTAATTTTTATATTTTTTCTGTATTCTAAATAATACCATTGCCATGGACTATTACTATTAGTTTTTCCTCTTGATCCTCCTAGTAATCTCGATTCCACAACAGGCCATGTCAATATGCAATGCCGAGCTAGTATACCAAATGCATGGTACAAGAGCATGCTTTGCTTTGAAGGGTTTTGTTAAGGAATACCCTCTTTAAACCTTTCATGCCAACAAAATCTAATGCCATACAAGTGTATCAATAATCATAAATCATTAATAAAACAAATGCAATAAGCAGCCATGCGAAATTACTAAACTCGAGAACTTTCAACGACCTCAAATTTGATCTAATCTACTTGTGAAAACAATTCAAGAATTCGTACATGTTTGCATAGTAATATTTTGATTCCACATGATATTTCAAGAATTTATGCGAACAAGACTATCAAGGTCAACAATCCATACAAGTTTGCATATTCAAAACTCAATAATCACAAACTGTTTGCATATAACAAACTCATTTTCATCAATATATCAGATTTAGCAGTCCAATAAACTTTCTAGCATGCTCCTCAACTATAGACAAAGATTCTTACACAGAAAAACAATAGCTTCAATAATTTAGACTCTATTGTGTTCACCTTATTCAAAAGAAGGAGTTGATTTTGTACTAATGAATCAACATTCAAAATCATTTTGGTCAAACCATTCTATCATATTAAAGCATTAGTTAGTGATCTTGAAAATCAAGTTTATTAGAGTAAACTTATTCCCTATTATTGTTTTTCATTGTAGTTAGTGATTTTTTTATGAAGTGAATTATTTGTACTATGGCGACGGTTGACTCCGAATTAATATCTAATCTTAATATAACTAAACCATAGTGCTAAATTGTGGTTTTGGTTACGATTGTAGTAATAGTTAATTGTGATTAGTAGTGGTAATGCAAATGTTATACCACCAAATATCGATTGAGACCATGAGCACTGGCTAAAATGTACGTTATTCACATCTTTAGAGCCAAGAGTATCAATTCATTAGATTTGAAAACTTTTCCATCTTAGTTGACATAACAATGCGACCAACTTTCGTACTATGAACTCAACGTATATTTACTAAACAAAACTAAGTTTTATTGAATAAAAATTCCTTCGATTTTGAAATCTTCTAATATTGGCATAGTACTTACTACTCCGCTATCAATGCGTACTCTTATGATATCAAATTTTATAATTTTAACTTATTATAATTACAAGTATTAAGAATAAAAGTAGTATGTTAGAAAGCACACAAGGTGAAAATGTTGTAATTGTTCAAATTCAGTAAGGTTGCGTTTGGGAATAAGTATTTCATATCAAATTGTAGATTTCAATTATGAATTCATTAAAGAATTTGAGAATCAAAAGATTATGGAAGTCATTCTCAAATCTTTATCTTTAACCACTTTTGAAACATTAGTGAATTTAAGCCAAATCCAAATTTAGAATTTTTTTCTTTGCCAAACACGAAATTTGAGTCAAATCCACATTTTCAAATGAAATCAACATTCCCAAACATAACATAAAGGTAATCTAGTGAATTGAAGAGAAAAGGGTCTTACTTAAACTACGGTAAGGGTCTAAACTAACCTTTAATTTGTCTAAGTGCCCAAATTGGCTACTTCAGGAAGAATGTATGACGATGGTTTTAAATGTCGTTTGAATAATACAAGAAATTGAGATTAAAGTAAAGCATATAAGATTCATAAATCTTCTCCATAGTATGGGTCAATAAAATTATTCCTCCTTTGAACCACTTTATATTGGGGTTAATAAATTCATGGGAGACATGAAACCAAATATAGACTAGAGATAAATAACTGATAATAGTTCCCTATCTTATCTTTTATTTACATTACTTATACTTCATCTTCTTTCTGGTGTAGCTTTTCACTTATCCAACAATTGCCTTAATTTGTAAGAATTTGAATAAGTTTAACAAAGATGTTAAGAGACTCTAAAATTAATCACCATCATTAATGCAAAAAAAATCACATTCTAGTCATGTTCCCTTTCCTCCTAAAGTATATTCTAAAGAAGAAAAACATATCTATGGGATGACAAAGAGAACACAAGCAAAAACTAATGACATTGGTGTAGTAAAGTGTACTAAGGATAAGAATAAGAACTTTATAGTTCAGGATTTAAACACCAAGGATCAATGACAAGAGTATTTGAACGAGTTTTTTTAATGGAGAACAATGAAATGTTAATTGGAGACACAACCATGAACTCCCATGGAAGATAATGGAGGATTTATGCAAAAAATACAAAAATTAAATAAAGACGGCGCTTTAAAGAAAATGAGGTTGTGATTGGGTACTTGGGTTAGATGATATACCTATTGAAGTCCAAATATACTTTGAAAAGAAAAAAATCTATCAAAGTGGATGCTTCAAATACCTTGGACCCAAATTTTAGAATTGATAGGTAATCCAACAGGGATTAAGAGCGGGTAAAAAATATATATCAGCCATCATTGGGGTATTGTGTGATCGAGGTGTGCCCAAATAGCTAAAGTGAAATTTTATCGAAGGTCCATTAGATTAGCGCTATTATATGGATCAAAATGTTGAGCTTTAAGAAAGAATTATTATAAGAAGATGAGAGTAGCAAAAATTCAAATGCTTAATGGACAAGTGAACATACTATAAAGGTTCGGTATCACTAACTACTAACCATTAAGATGAAAGGAAACCACCTCAGATGTTTTACGCAAGTGTAACGACGGAGTATTGGAGAACCACCAAGAAAAATAAAAGTTGAAACTTAAGAGATATAAAACGAGGGTGAGTAAAACCAAAGATGACTCATAGGGAGAATTGAAAAGTGATATGAAACTGGAGAAAGATAATTTATGTGGACAATCATTATAACTGATATATTAATTCATGTAGCTGATCTCAAAATTTTGGAATTAAATCTTTGGCATTGTGTTGTAACACTCTTAATGCTATGATAATTATAGGTTCTAAATACCCTTGTTAGCATCTTTGTTTCACAGTTGTGCTATCCATGAAACGCAAGATCAACAAACTATGTATGCAAATCTAGCCCTCCAAGATAGCAAAAGTTTTTTGCTATAGTCAATATTGTCTTTAATATGCTACAATAAAATTCCTTTTGAGTAATATGCTAATTTTGAATAAAATGTAAAGAGTACGATTTACATTGAAAAAGTATGGATAAAAGGGACGCAATGATTATTTGGGTTTGTAGAAGAGAGTTAAGGAATATTTCAAAATGCTCGTTGATTCAACAAGACAATAAGTAAAGGGAAATAGAGCATCATTCTCAAGATAAGGAGTCTTGATGGAAAATACCACTTATATCATAACCTAGAGCCTGAACACATATTCAATTGGTTACGATCGCAATAGATGAGAATTATGTAACTCGGACTTCATTTGCTTCACGTACCCGTGTATTATCCTTGATGCTCGAACATTGATATGGCACTTAGACACTTCATTTTAGGTGTAAAATTGAATATTTAGACGTTTTCGACACTTGGACACATACTACACCTGAATTTGTGGTAAGTTATTTTGAAAAGACACCAAAAAGTTCTTACTTTCCCATAATAACTTTTAGCTAATCAATTAATCAAAAGGTTGAGAGAGTGCAAGATTTCCGATGCCTTGCAAGAAGAGGCAAGAACAGTAGACCAGTCATGTATAACTAGGTTTACTCAGAAGCCTCTAATGAAAGTGATTTTTTGAACTTTTGATACAATTGTGTTCCAAGATTTGTTTTGTGTAGAATTTTTGTCATGATTATTACTTAGTCTTGCAAAAGCCCATGCTCAAAGACTCAAGTACAGTGAATACGTAAGATGTCAAAGATGTTTCCAACACAAGAAGGCCAATAGTCAGAAACGAGATGAAAATGGGTAAAATATGTAGTATTATCAAAGTCACCATGATCACCCAAATGTGCTTTGGAAGTATTAAATTCACTATTTGAGAGATCCCATATACAGAATTAGGTATTTTGGGGGAAATTACAAGAGTTGATAAGACACGAAAATACAAAATGGTCAAATTTCACATACAATATGTCATTAGATGGATACTTTGAATGTCATTTGCTAAAAGTTTGGTACCACTTGCTAGTTGCTACAATTGCACAAATGAGTATGTAGGCTGATACAAATTCACCATGCAACGTTTCAATATCTGGATTTAAAGTATACTATCTACTAGAAATTTTAGGATATGTTCATATTTGAGATTATTGATCTAGAATTAAGTATAAATCTGGAGAAAGTAAATAAGTTAGTATTATTGAGATTATTAAAATTGTGAGCAATGTTAGACTATGGACAGATTTTGGGTTGTATTATAATTGGTATAGTCAAATTAATTAGTTATTAGGCTATTAAGTGCAATATTAAGAGATACACAAAAGGCTATGTTTCATTTTAATTGATGAACTTATATGTGTAATTTTACTCAAGAAACAGATATGTATATGTTGTGCTCAATTGATCAAACGACGTTGGCATTTGTACCAAATAGAAATAGAGGATATCGAGGTAAATAAATTAAGGTCCCCTTCTCAAAAAGGCGTGGCAATGCCACATTTTCTTATAAATGTAATTCATTGATATTTCTATATTTTGAGATAGTTGATGTGATATGTTGTTGTATATTGTTTTGAGGTAAGTTATTATTTAAATATTGGCTAACCTTGCTTTGGGAGCTACATAGCCTTACAGCTATAGAGTTATCGTGTGAATGAAGTACTTAGTAAGGTCGAGGTTTTGGTTTTTACTAGTATGTGTGCATTTTCTTCATTCTATTTACGAAAGCATGTGTTAAATTGAAAATAACTATTTCACATGGATTGACTCTACTTTTTGAGGCTTTTGGAGGACGACACTAATTGGTTTTGGACTACAGGACTTAATACATCGTGAGAGTTGAATAAAAGATAAAACTTTTAGCAAACTGGCATTTGTTTAGCTATTCTTATGAGGGAACACAAGTTGATTTAAATTTGGTTTGACACTTGGAATGGAGTAACCATAGTGTAAAAGCAAGGTCGTATCGCATCAAAATGACCGCATTGCAAAGGTTTTCAAAAGAAATGAACATATATTCCCCACATTGTAAAGGTATAAAAAAAATATCGTATTAGGCCGTATCAAGGAATTAGTTACGACAATCGCATTACTCCCGTTAAAGGATCACCATTCTATTACCGTGATCGCGACTGTTACCGCATTTTTACTCTATGGTAGTAACCCTTGATTTTATTATGTATGTACATGTATTGAGTTTATTTATGAGTTTTAATTTATTGGGTTTTATTTATAAATTTCTAAATTATCCATAGAATCTGATTGTTATTAGTCGTTATTAATATTTTTTTACATATATTTTGTAACGTCTTGCCTAATTAAGTAGAAATTAAGAGGGGTGTAACATGTATAGTATCAAAAATTCTAGTCGTTTAGTATACATAACTTCCTGGCGGTAGCCATTTAATGGCATTGGAGTTCTAGATTGATTGAGTAAATGTTATTGTTGTTACACAAAGCACTATAATTACATTATCTAGAGTACATACTATGCAGTCACACCATATACTATTTCTACATGTTCTTACCGAAAAGGTGCACCTTCTTACTTAGCTCGGGAATGGTCACAATCAATACGGATGATTTTGTTGTTCATGTAGGTTTCGGTAATGGTCACAATCAATATGGATGATTTTGCGGTCAATACGGCCTATATTTCTATTGCGGTAAACTAAAAGCATTTAGGATATGGCAATGCGGCCTTGTCTTTGCATTATGTTTGTTGGTACTAGTATGGTATTGATAAATTTTAAAATCTTTAATCTTATACTCCTAATATGGTTCTAATATCCAAGACTTGTTCTTGCTACAAAATGTATAGTCAAAACAGCAACACAGGGATATTCAAACAAGCATCATGGGATAAGCAACCAAAAGCATATGCACAAGAACTAGCTAGCAAAGCAAAAACATTCCAAAAGCAAATATAAGCTGAAACAACAAGACTTACCCCAATCAACGAGATCGAAAATCGTCACCAAACCAACTCCGGGGAGGCCAGTATAGTCTGCTGAAATCCTCGGCGTCTTCCAAAGCAGTAGTATTACTTGTGTTCATTTCGAAAACTCGAGTGAGTCCATCAAATTCATCATCCTTGAAGTAAATTACATTTCTTACCCATCCATTATAATGATTCATAGACAATGAAAAATTTGCATCATCACCCAGAAAGAACATACAATCGTTCAAATTCAACTCATAATCCCAAAACCTACCCTTATCATCTAACTTAAAAACCCCAAATCCTGACCCTCCATTTTCAAGATCACGATCAACTAAATACAAATTGCCATCACATTCAACCAAATTTGTTGAACTACCATTACCATACATTAGTCTTGAAACTAGATCAATAGGTTTCAAATTAGAATCAATCATCACAAGTCTCCCTTTCCTATCAGCAGTCGCATAAAACTTTCCTTTAAAACTTATAATATCATCAAAACAACGCCCAGAAGCAGCAATTTCAGTCCAGCATTCATCCCCAAATCTCCATATTAACAAATTCCCACTAAATTTCAAACCCAAAACAACAAAATCACCTTTTTCGAAAAAATTCTTCGCGACAACCACTTTTTTAATCGAAATGTTCATAGATTCATTATTTGAATGAATAAAATACGAATTACAAACATGAGTAAGTCTGTGATCAAGGATATTTAGAGGGGAACTGGGTTGAGAAGGTTTAGAATGAGCAGAAACTGGATTGCAAAGAGAAAAGGTTTTGTGGGTGTTTTGTATTTGCTCAAGTTTAATAATGAAACCTTCATTGATTGGGGTTTTAAGAGGAAGAAAATAAACAGTTCGTTGATGAAGAAAGAGAAAATTTGGGGATGGATGAGAAGAGGAGAGTGGTATAGGGAGCTTGAGAGGGAAATTAATGGTGGAGTGAATGGTGGGGAATGAGGAACGCCATGAACGGCAAACAGAACGAAGTCGAAGAATGCCGATTTCTGGGTCGAGACGATCGGCGATCGATGCTAATACGTCTGATGGAAGATTTGACCATATTGAGATCGGTTTCATGGTGATCGTCGACATTGTTGCACTTTCCTCGACTTTCTGTCACCGTCAGTTTTTGAGAAAAATTTTATGAAAAGTCATATACAATGCATTTTATTCTGAAAAATTTGCTCAAAATAACCTTAATTATCACTAGTTAGTCGAAAATAATCTCAAGTATCGTTTATTTTTAAATAATTACAACTTTCACCTTAATTTGTTCATGACATAACTATGACTTGGTTACTTGAGATAGCAGGCTACCTTGAAAAAAAAAAGAAAAATTAAATATAAAAATCCCAAGGTCACCAATGGCATACCTTATAGCTGAGTTGGGGTGGGGTGGACGAATGGGTGGACAAATAAAATATAAAAAGTCTTCAACTATATATGATTGATAGGAGGAAAAATTTAGTTGAAAAAATATCCAATTTAATTAGCTTATTCATTAATCATTATATGATGATCTTTTATTACCAAGCTAAAAAAAATTTACATGTATATTTATTTTTTTGTTTTTTATCCCATTGAATTTGCATCATTTTCATGCTCTTGAACAATCTTCATGCACTTGAACTGTAGAAAAACAGCATCCTATGCTGTCAGAGAATCCGTTCGACCAGGTCAAACAAAGCACGTGGTCGAGCGGAGAAATAGAAGCTACTAGATACATTCTAACTTGTTGCTCGACCAAACAAAACAATCTGTTTGGGTCGAGCGGGGGTCGAGCGGAGGTCAAGCGTGCATCAGATATATCCCTCCTGGACAGTTTCTGCTCGACGTGCATAGTAGAACATCTTGCATTATACCTTTACAGTTCTTCATTAAGTACAATTAATTCATGTTTTAACCATCACATTCAACACTATATTAAGTTACCAACTTAAATCACCAATTAACAATCTCATAGGATTTCATCTTAAGAGTTCACTCATGAATACACTTTTTAATTAGTGCACTCAAATCACACTTAATCACAACAAATATATCTATGTTGAACCCAATCGTAAAATATATATATTTAAAATATTTAAGGTTGACAATTATACCCAATAAAACTAACTTTAAATAACTTAATGTCAGCACTCCCTTGAAACCGTTCCATGAAATAAGCAAGATGTATCACATAGTCCAAGTTATTATCATTTACAATTCAATCAAATTTAACATCTCTAACCATATTGAACAATGTTCGTTGTATCAGATGTTTAAATGTATCAGCAAAGTCACTAATAATTTCACGCTTAAAATATATAAATCAATAAATTACAACAACAAACCATTATTCATAACAATAAAAAAATAATAAATACATAAATAAGTAAACTTTAATAAGTGAAAATACAAAACATGATTTGTTTCCTAACTATTTGGACGGTGTACATTGTCAAAATACTAGACAACTTTCATGGTAGTATCAGTCACAACTAAAATACAGTGATGTGAGCTTTTATTATTTGCAACACTTACCGTTTTTGAAAATTTCATATTACTTGCAACATTATTATTTTCGGCAAAAATAATCTATTTATTTTATCCTCACTTTATACCTACCCCACATATCACCATTAATGATACATCATCCTATTAATTATTTAATATACCGATAAGTCACAATCACTATCTATTTATAATAAGTTTTTTTATTTCTACCCCATATACCACCATCAATCATACATTATCCCTACTTTTACCATACTGATTTAACAGCCCTTAAATATTGTGCAAAATCCAATAGTACAACTAAAACGGAACAGAGAAAGTACATTTAAAAAATGTGTCAAAATTATATCATCTACTATGACTCGTTATAGCACATACTCTGATTCATTATAATACCTACTTAAAATACTATAAAAACCTACTATAAACTATATATACACCTATATAATTACTATAACACCTACTATAAATACAATAAACATTTAATTTGAAAATCATAAACACCTACCATGAATACCCATTGTAAATCAAGCCATACCATGTTGGCTGTTGTAACATCTATCGGACAATATCAATAGCCCATTCCTTCCATGAAGAAATAACCTTTTTTTTTTCGGTATGGGAGGTAACATATGAATTGGGATTGAGAACTCTAGCAAGGTGAAACTATTAAACAAAAGCGTAAAATATGTTAAAAACTGTTAAATAAATGGTAAAAATTCTTGAAAGAAAATCACAAAAATAAATACTTATGCAATGAGCGTAGGGTCGGCAAAAGTTGACCCGACCTGCTAACCCTATCTGAACCTAACTTGAAATAAGTGGGTTTGGGTTGACACTTTTGACCCAATTAATTACATGGGTCGACCCGACCTGATCTGTTTATTAAATGAGTTAGGTTCAGGTCAAAAATTTAAACCTGAAAAAAAACCTGTATAACCCATTTAATTAAATGTGTTAATTTCGAGTTAAATCAATAAGTATAAGCTAAACTTAGTTCACTTCATAGTTTCTTATTTTTCATAGTAATACAAAATAAACAACAAAAAAACATAAAGTTAAAATTAAAGCCTAAAAATTAGATTTAATTAACGTTAAAACCCTTAAAACGAAAACAAAAAAAATTATAATTGGGTTAAGTGGGTCGAAATCAGGTCAACCTGATCTGTTGCAGGTCGGGTCAAGGTTGTGATTTTTGACCCAATTAACTAAATGGGTTGGGTTTGGGTCAAGGGTGTTCTGACCTGTTTATATATGACCCGAACCCGAAAACGACCCAACCTGATCTGTTTGACAGGCCTAAATGCGTGCAACCAAAAAAATAAATAAGCACATTTTTGTTTGAGTTTGTTGTCAAATGCTTCTTGTCTGAGGTGAAACCTCTTAGAGCCCAACTTATAGTTTTGAGGTCGTTTCTAAGTATAGTTTTGAGGTGCAACCTCTTAGAGCCCAACTTATAAAAAAGCCCATATTGAGTTATTATTAAAAATTAGTTTGTGCAAAAGTACTTTATCATTATAAAATATTAAGTTTGTACATTTAGTTGACATTAATGTGATGGAAAAAACGAAAAATTATACTACCTCCTATTCAGTCTAAAGGTCTCATATTTTTTTGGCACTATCCACTCATCACTCTTAATTTGTATTTTACTCTTAATCTATAAGTTAAAACATAGTCATGTGGGATCTTGTATGATTCGTCTCAGTATAAGGATTATTAATATCAAATTTTTATAATTTTTAATTAAGAATAATTTGAGATATTAAGGGTTAAAATGTTGTATCAGCAAGTGTGAAAAACTAAATGGAACATTTAGGCTTAATAGGAGGGAGTATGATGAATAATTGAAAAAAAAAACCCCGAAACTTTACTTATATAAGGATATCTTTTTTATGTTTTACCTAGGGCCTAAATATAGTCAGAAACAACAATGTCAACAATTAAGCACATTGGATACGATTTCTCCATGATTATGCAATATCGGCACATCTCTTGGATCCAAGAATAGCAACATCTCATAAACGCATATACCTCACCATAGGAATAATGATATTGATTTCAACAAATAGAGGGTCAATTTTAATAATTTTAATATTGCCTCCGTTTCTTTTTTATTGTCCACTTTCCTTATTTGGTCATTTCACTCTAATTGTTCACTTTTTATTTTTAGCAAAGATTTTTTTATCTAAATACCCCAACTACCCCAACTTATATTATTTAAAATATCTCACCTACCACCTTTACAATTATTATAATCACTTAAAATACCCCACAACTATTTTTCTTAATTTGCGTGTCTACTAGAAAGTGGACAATAAGAAAGGAGTGGAGGGAGTAATATTAAGCACACTTACTTTCTTTCATCTTCTCATTGGACATGCAATAATTGAAAACTTGTAATTTCCTGTTCCACTCCTTTCCCCATAAGATTACTAAGCTCTTTGAGACCTGTTATCTTTAGAGATCGCTTGGATTGAGAGTAAATATTTAAGGGGTAATAAAAGTCAAAGTAGGAATTTAAGGTTAGTTAGGTAGATGATTAAAGGAATTTGATTGTTGGAGAGGTGAAAAAATGAATTAGAAGTTAATGAACAAATAGAGAAAATAGCAATAAGTTTCCTTATTTTGGGTTATAAATTTACCCTAGGGGGAGGTGGAGGAATTCTTTACCTCCAAATGAGTGAAATCAAACTCTTTTTCTATTCATATTTTTTAATCTACTCCTATTCAACCTCTATCACAATTATTTCAATAACTTCATTTGCATATCTAAATACCTTTGTTACATTAGTTTGACTTTTTTACTACCTTAAATATTTAACCTCAATCCAAGCGACCCTTTAGCCTATTTGTATAAAACAATTATCCATGAAAATTTATAGTAAAATTATTTATTAAAGAAAAATAAACTAACATACTTCCTTCGTTCTGAAATACTCGCTATATTTGACTTATGAGTACTATTCATTATTCGAGCTCATTTTATATATAACGACTAATGTGTAAGAAGAAATATAGTCAAGTGATATCCTGTTTGAATCGTCTAATTGCATACTTTCATAATATTTAATTTTTATAATTTATAACTAAGTGTAGTTTAAGATATTAATGATCGAAATTGTGCATTGGATTAACAAAGACAAAAGTCAAACTAAAAGTATAGTTATTCCAACTAAAAGCTATGTATTTCTTCCGCTTTTTAACTTGCACCAAAATACCTTTTTACGCAGTTGAATACATTTGTCTGATTGCTTATATTTAAAATTATAGGAGTAGTCAACTAAAAATTAAAATAATTTATTTATATTTTTTTCTCATATAATAGCAATATATAAATTATCATAAAATAATAAATTGTGTAACTTTAGGTGGGAGTAAAAAAGCTAATATCAAATCTCAAAAATATAAACTAGTCCTAATTTTAAAATAATGAGTACGTCTATACTTTAAAGGCTATTCAACTCTAATAAGAAAGTTTCACACTTTATAAAAAGCGCAAGTAGTAGTAGGCTAGCAAGGGATACAATTCCAACAACAACCAAAATGCATAGAGTCCCTACTAGTACAACTTAGCCATAAGCACTTAAGCAGAGTCATGTGATGTGAAGAAATGCTAATAGGGATATTTTGCCAAACTATGGAGTAGGCCCCATTCAACCCATACTTCCCACTTACTCAATCTTATGAAATTTGTCCTATTTTTTTTTATTAATTTAAACAACTAAATATATCTCAATATTTTTGCCTATCAACTACTTCGGCTTGTGTTGTAGAGGTGTTTATTCGGGTCATTACGGGTGTCATTCGGTTCAGTCGAATATTAAATCAGTAAGTTTTCGGTTGTATGTTGCGACCGGTCATATTCGGGTTAGATCGGTTAGTTACAGATCGATTTAACAACGATTATTCGCATTATCGGGTTCGCAATCGTACGTTACCAGTTAAAATTCAAGTCAAGTGTCATTCATGTTCAAGTTATCATCGGTCTTTATTTAGTTCATCTTTTCCAAGCACAAATTAAAATAATACTTTATTTTTCAAATAGCAGTCAGTTACAGAGCGCTATCGTTCATGTCAACATTCCTTGTTGTGTGCAGTTAGATTTTGCATCTAGGTAGTTTATATAGCATAGATCATGGCCATGTTTTGAATTTTTGGATTCCTGATTTCTTGATCACCATTGATTCTTACAAGACACTCCTGCTCATGAAAAGGAGTTTACCTCATTCGATTTTGAATTCTTTCTAAAACAGTGTTTGTAGGTATTGGTTTTAAATTAGTCACATTGATAAGCACATCATCATCATCATCATCATCATCATCATCATCATTATCATCATCATACCCAGTATATCCTGCTCATGGTCTGGGGAGGGAATAACAACGTCAACTCATACCCATAAGGAGAGTGCGATCAACGAGTCCTCCGGCTCGAGAAATGCCTTCCAAGAGAGCGAAACCTGCAACATACAAATAAGTTACATAGAGTACATACAAATAACCAAAAAAGGGTAAAAGTACAGAAGAAGGTAAGGAGTGATAAATAAAGGTATTGAACAAAACAAGCAAAGGACGAAAGGGACAGGTTTAGTAGTCTAAGACGTGGATAAGGCTCCGCCAACTGCCCCTATCCCTAGTCAGGTCCTTATAGAGGTGAAGCTCTTGCATGTCCCTTTTAATCTGCACCTCCCACGTTCTCCTAGGTCTTCCTCGACTTCTCTTGCCCTCTACTATGATGCTTTTGATCCGTCTTACTGGGGCGTCATGTGTCTTTCTCTGCACATGTCCAAACCATCTTAACATGTTCTCTCACATCTTTACGGAGATCGGTTCAACCCCTAACTTCTCCCTGAAGTCCTGGTTTTTTATCCTATCCATCATGGTATTACCACACATCCACCTCAGCATACGCATCTCTGTTACCTCCATCCTCTGTTCGAAAACCTTCTTTACATGTCAACATTCTGTCCCATATAGCAATGCCGGCCTAATTGTAACTCGGTACAATTTGCCTTTTAATCTCCTTGGGAACTTCTTATCATAGCGCACTCCGGATGCTGCTCGCCACTTAAGCCAGCCTACTTGTATACGACAATTGATAAGTACATCATATCTTAAAATTTTTGGTAATTACATTGTGATATTTCAGGAACAAACATAAAAAATTGAGTAATGCCTGTTAATGTGTTGCAGCTGATATATGATTGTACGCCTTCTGCCATTAGGCTCGCTGATGCTACATTCTGTACATATTGCAGTGCTAAGCACTTTGTGTATGAACCTAAATCTATTTGTTGTGGTGAAGGCAAAATAAGAATTGCTAGAAATGATATTTTCATTGAGTAATGTCTATCAAGGTCATCATTTCTCATATAAAGCAAAAAAATCGAGGCTTTTTTCTTTGATGGGACAGGTGGAACTGGTAAAACTTTCTTGTATAATGGTTTATATGCAAAAGTGCGGTTGCTTAACCAAATTGTTTTACCAACTACGACTTCTAGTATTGCGGCGTCTAATATGCCTACTAGTCGAACTTCGCATTCTAGGTTCAAGATACCAGTTGAGTGTGGAGAGCCCTTAACTTGCAATGTAGGCAAACAATCAAGCGTTGCATTTCTTATACGAGAAGCTTCATGGATCATTTGGGATGAGGTTTCTATGGAGCTTAGAAATAATGTTAAGTCGCTTGATCTACTTTTATGAGATTTATGTTTGCCTAATGTTCCTTTTGGTGGTAAGGTCGTTGTATTAGGTGGCGATTTCCATCAAACTGTGCGTGTAGTTCCTAAGATAACACAACAAAAAGTCATTGAATATAGCTTAGTGTGCTCACCTTTGTGACATCTATTTACTTGCCTACATTTGACTGAAAACACACATGAACGCGATGATCAACAATTTCAGGGTTGTTGATTGCGCTTGGTAACGGTGCATTATAAATGACTTTTTGCAGATGGAGAGGATCATGGTACGCTAGACGATTTTCTTGAAAGTGAACTGATCACCATTCCAAATGAATGACTTTTAGTACATGGAGAGGATCATGGTACGCTAGACGATTTTCTTGAAAGGATATATTCTCAGATATCAAATACATGCATGAAGCCGAAACTTTTTGCAGAAAGGGCTATATTGACACCAAGGAATAAAGACGTTAGGTTACTGTGGAATGAAGGTCCTTTTTATGACTCTGATGATGGTGAAGGAGTTTACAGTGATGAGGAGCTTTTGTATGGCATTAGGTTACTATTTTGTCAGTAAATGCATAGTGAATCACTCACTGAAATCTTGATTTGTCGTGACGCCAATAATTGAAACGACTCTATTATCACTGCCCAGTTTGTACAAAGTGTTACTGGGTTTTGGAAGGAAGAGATCAATAGCGTCAATGCATCCCTCCTGAACTATGATGATCCTGCAAATGTTGTTTCGCGAGCAAGCTCAAACGATATCATGCATGACTCTGATTCTACATGCTAAGTATGCTTACCACTTTTGAAACCAATCCTTGAATTTTTTTTAAAATTTTGGGCAAAAGTGATCATTATTGGTTTCAAAAAAAGGCAGGAACTTTTAAGGCTAAAAGCATGGATTTGGATGTTGTTTTTTGGATATAGGATTGATGCAAGTACATTATAACATTATAAATAAATAGTAAAGTGATTATGTAATATATAACTAATATGATATTATGAATGCTTGTTAAATGCCTTTTTTGAATGTAATGACTTTTGAATTAATGTACAAAATACAAAGTAATTGCTATATGCATCGACTGACTGAATTTAGATTCAATTTACAGACTGTTACTTTATTCAATACTCCTATTACCTTATCATAGTATAACTGATAGTGTGTTGATTCTATTATAAATGATATAAATACTGCCTGCTACTTCTTGCATCTGCATTCACTTTCTGATAAATCAACAGCTTTTCAAAACCTTTTTTCTCTTCTGTGTTGCTCATGTATTGTTAGCAACAACAACTCTTCTAGATAACTACTGTTTTTCATATTGCACGCCTACTCTAATATCTATCTCTTATGTTATTCATGTTTTTAGGACTTTCTCTTTAAGTAAAATGTTTCCCTGTAGTAGAATACAACAATAAATAGTATATGGAAAAAGGTATATTGTGGACTCGCTTCTTGATTAGCAATTGTTTAATACTAAATCACATTGTCTACTCATATCCTTTTTAGTGTACCATTATGCACCCTTTCCTCTTTTTGTTATTACTCTATTATCTCTTCTCAGAATCTGATGTAAAGAAATCATAGAGCATATGTGTAGCATTGTGACTGTGTTACCTAGCACTTGTGAATATATTGCTATACTATCGAACAAATACTTCTGCTTATGTGGGCTTGTGATTGTTTGATGTATTATTTCATTTATTAAATGTACCATTGCTTAAAACTCAAGCATTACATATATATAGAGGTAAGGACACACTCTTACTTAGCACAAGATACCACACATTCCTTTATGTACATGATATAGCAAGGAAAAAAAGAATATTCTAAGGACAGAGCAGCAAGAGAACATCAGACATACTACAATAGAGGAGAGTGTAATATTGCACATACAGCAACACACACCAATCTACACAGGCTCACAGCTTCTCATAATCAATATCACTCTATCCATGTAACCACATTTAAAATATTATGTTCGAAGCACCACACATAACTTTAAAGGAAACCTTTGCTTAGTGCTCATACGCCACATTTATACTCTGTGGCCAAGCTCTAGGACCTTCTATTATCTTATTTTTTACGCATTTAAAAAGACAACAATTATATAAAATTGTGTCATTAGCTAGCATAATGTAGAAATGAGTTCCTTTCGATTACAATATGTAATTTGCCTTTGGTTTTGCTTAAATGTTGTACAGTGTCAGTACTTTATTTTGTTTCATTATTAGATATTTGTTGTTGATCCTTTGATGGAGAGTAGTACAGTGTGCATTAGTTATGTCTCTTTGACTTTTACTTTGTTATGCTTTAGCAGAAAAATGACTCTGATTAATATACATTTTATGGTTTACTAATTCTAAGTATGTTAATCAAGTAGGAATGCACCTGAATTTGCTGTACATAAAGTATATGATTACATGGGCTTTTGTACAATGTATCAAGTACATTTGAATGTTGCATTTCAAGAGTTAGTATATTTAGGTTATGACATTTTACATGAGTCTGTAGCATATTTAGTGTTGCAAGTAGGGCAGCTGCCATTTGTTATGCGTTCCAGAAAACGTTTACAATGATGAAACCACTCTTTAATAACTAATACAAATATGAGACCACCTTCTCATTAGTGTGTTATAAAATTCTGGCTTTTTGTAATGAGTCATACCATAACACCCCATAATTAGGTCAAATTTTAAAAAGGGTTTTTAAAGAAAACATCAATCAAACTTAATCATGGGAGCGTTACCGCCACAACTATTTCTGATAAGAAATAAATGTAAGGCTAAACTACCATAAAATAATTCTATACAATTTAACAACTTAACAACTTTACAACTGAAAGTGATATTTTAACTGGGATATGATTACTAATTCTATAAAACGTATAAGTTTCTTAACAAATTTATTATTTTGCTTAAATTTTCTAAATTTTAAATTATTAATTATTTATTTTCCTATTTTTACTGTATTTATTTTTTTTGTGTTTTTATTTTTTTAAAATATCTAGCTCGGATATTATACATACAAACCAACATTTGTAGTGGAGGGTGGTTTCTCACATTCTTGTTGAGAATTTTCGTCGAGCACCCAACTATCGCTTGATTTCCTTGCTCTTGAAAGTGCAACATAAATGGTAAAGCTAATATCGCAATTTAATGATAATTTTGCTTTGCAACTATTTTGCTAAATTAGATATTATTTTTCTTCAAAGTACCATTCATATTCACTATCATTGGCAAGGAATGATATCAAATTGTAATGACAATTCATAATAATTAAGCATGATTAAGGGTGGGCTTCCATGACCATGATATGGATATGAAGCCTTTTATAAAACATACAGAGGTGTTCATTCAGGTTATCGGGTTGATTTCGGGTCAGTTTAAAATCGGGTTTTATGTTCACATTGGTTTTTACATAATTGTAGATCCATTTTTAAGTCGGGTCAAATCAGATTCGATTATAAAGTCGAGTGTCTATCGGGTCATCGGGTCTGTTTTGAACGCCTCTAACAATAAATCATTCTTTTAACTCCCATTTAGGACCAAGTATCAAATAACATATCAAGAATCAGAGAATTAACAAATATTAAATCCCTCCCAAACCCCCAATGAACATCATTTGTAAATTAAATTGACATGCTAGATTCCAACTGTAGATAGATGTATATTGACAATTGTTAAAGAAAGGTCTTTGTTACAACAGCATTAGTAGTAACAAAACAGAGGTAAGTATTTCCATAAAGTAACGATAATCACTACTGCTATAGCTACACCAATTATCTTGCATTAAAGTGAGTTGTACATGTTTCAACTAAAACATGACTCGATTCTCTTATTAAATTAATTAGTGTTAGACCTTCTATAAAAAAAAAAGGGACGCAGGCCACAATTTTTACAATTGTTAATTCAGTAGATGAGGTAAAAGCTACTACTAGAGTTGTTAGCACTCTTAACTATAGGCGAACTATTAACAACGGAAGTTTAAGTATACATCATATGAAATGACCTTGGCATAGATATATTTTCTGTATTGTGAGTCTGTGACATCATAAACATTCATAAACTTTGTATTTTTCTTTATCAATACATGACAGAAGCTAACAATTAACAGTGAATCACACAATTAATACCACAACCATCACACTTTATCATAACAGTCAATTGGATCAAATTCCACATATTCGACCTCTAAATCCTCATTTTCTTGATCTGAATGTGTATTCCACAAACAGATATATATATATATATATATATATATATATATATATATATATATATATATATATATATATATATATATATATATATATATATATATATATATATATATATATATATATATATATATATATATATATATATATATATATATATATATATATATATATTATATATATATATATATATATATATATATATATATATATAAGAGGATCATAGAAGTATTGAAAATGAGAAGGGTGAGAAGGAACTCTACACCTGATTTCACTACAATAAAAAATCTATCATGATTGCAAAACACTAATTGTAGAAAGTAATTAGTTACTTGAAAAGTCACTATGACATAAATTTTAAAATGTTCTTTTTTTGTAACATAGTATCATTTTTTGTATATATAGTAACTAAGAAAAATCAAACAAAATCCTTCTCATCCTTCTCATTTTAAAATCCTTCTTATTTGATCCTAAATAAATAAATAAATATATATATATATAAATTTAACGTATTAAAAATGAAAAAGACATAAACGGTACAACTAGACAATAAGGAGATGAGCTAATGGCGTCACAGCGTCACATGGTAGGTTTACATTTTATAATTTTCAAAACAACAAAAATGGTTGCCACTCACACCAACACATGATGCAACGCTAATTGCTAGCTCTTCGATGAAACTACCTTGTGATCAAACATGGGATCTCATGGCTTATTGGAATTTTATATTATTTTATTTTATTTTATTTTATTGTATTTTATTTCTTTAACCATTCTTAATTCTTAATTCATGTGGTTCAATATTGCCATTGCCTTGCATGTCTTAACATTTTCATGGGGGCTACCCTTGTATTTTGAAACACTTCAAAACATGCTCTGACGATCTTTTATATATTTTCTAATTATTATTTGGAAAAATTATCTTGAATAATCCAACTTATTCTCAAAATTGTTGTGAATAATCCGTACTATTGATTATTTTTAAACAATTCGACATTTGATTATTTTTTTTGCTCAGAACATCACTTTTCACATTTAAACCGACTACTATAATTACCTACCACAAAAGAAGAGTTGGGGTAGACCAACAAAAAGCATAAGGAGATCAAGAAGAAGTGAGCGTAACGGCTAGTAGGTAACTACTATAGTCGGTTAAAATGTGACAAGGAGTATTGCCAGCAAAAAATATACAAAGGTTGGATTATTTAGAAACAATTAATAGTTAGGATTATTCACAGCAGATGGACAATATGTCAGATCATTCAAGAAAATTTTTCATCATCATTATTATTATTATTATTATTATTATATTATTATTATTATTATTATTATTATTTAAAAGTACAAAAACATGTCCAGACTTTGTTTATGGATGAATTAGCTTGTTAATTATATGGAAGATTAGAGTTTGTCAGCTTAGTCATTTAGAGTTGTATCCTTCCTTAGATATGAGATAATTTTACTATAAGACGAAATTATAGAATTAGCCTATTTTCTAAATGAGTACTTTAAAGTTTTAATCAATTACGAATTAGATTTTAAAAAATGATCACCGTAAAATTATAAATAATCAATTTGATAATATAAGTAATTATTTTAAAACGACAAATATAAGTAATTATTTTAAAACGACAAATGTATACATCGAATCATTTTAATAAAAATACTAATACTGTATTAAAAATGTATGTTACGAAGATCTGACAATTACACAATTACTGTACATTAGAGTTTCAATCATGAACTTGCATACACTATTTAGATATTCCTAATCATAAGTAGTCCAGTATCTTTTTCCTTCCCTTGTTTAGATTCTAGCTACCCATAGTAAACCAGAATTTATTATATAATACTCCCTCCTATTCAGCCTAAATGTCCTATTTAGTTTTTCACACTTATCGATACAACATTTTAACCCTTAATATCTCAAATTATTCTTAATTAAAACTTATAAAAATTTGATATTAATAATCCTTGTATTGAAACGAATCAAACAAGATCCCACATGATTATGTTTTAACTTATAAATTAAGAGTAATATACAAATTAAGAGTGATGAGTGAATAGTGTCAAAAAAATGTCCCATTTAAATTGAATAGGATGTAGTATTACTTTTAATCTTTTAAATTTACATCCAATAGAAATAAAGTACTTTAAGAGAATTGTTTTCCTGTGCAACGGATGTATGTACGATACCATCACCACCAGCCTAATCCAACAGATTTTTTTAAATCACTCAAAACCAAATTTTAAATTGGTCATTCTAAAATATAAAAAGCTAATTCAATACTTAAAACTTAAAACTGCAAATTCCAAGCAAAAAGCTAATTCAATACTTAAAAGTTAAAACCGCAAATTCCAAGCATTAACCTTATTAATGGCCAAACCTATAATTTTTTTAATATTTTTTTTAAATCCAAATTTAAGACTTAAAAGACTTAAAAGACCGAATTCAAGATAATGTTGGAATTACTTCCAATTCTTACGTTTGTTTTTTTAAGTCTTGAAATTGAAATGTTTTTTAAAAAATTATAATACCTAATTTAAGAATTAAAATCAAATAGACTTAAATTTTCGAATTGATCTTTAAGTCGAGTAGGTTCGGGGGGTAGTCGGCTATTATGTTGTGCTGGGTTCGGCATGCCCCAAGTAGGTTGTCCCCCATGGCCGGGGTCGCCTGGCCGGGGTGATTCCTGACTTTCAGCTATGTCTTCTACCCAAAAGTCAGGAGCGTCCCTCTGATAAGTGGTACTCGGCCCACCACGCCTCTGGGCCGAATGAAGCAAGTTCTGCTGTTGTGGTTGTAGGATAGTAGGCAGAGTCCTCACAGCTTGTTGAAGCGATTCTTGAAAACGAGAAGTTATAGTAGCCGCGAAGTCATCTAGGTCCTGCCTTGTGACAAAGTTCGGCGGTGGCGCGGGATCTTGATCACGAACGGAATTGACAGAATGGTGTTCAGATTGCCGAGTATTAGCCCTTGTGTTCCTTTTAGAGTTCATGGCTTTCAGTTGTGGAAGTGTGGATGAAACGTACTGTTCTTATCAGTTTCCCCACAGACGGCGCCAAATGTTTCTGCGTAGAAATCGAGTCAATATCTCCCTGACCGGAAGGTTGGATCTTGAGTGGTCCGAATACTTTCAATAGGAATATCTGCAAAACGAACGGGGTTAACTTGTCCGGGGGCGTCTCCCGGAAAAGCCTCTCCGACGCTCAAGTTAGTTAATATATTCGAGAAATTTGTAATTGGGAACAATCAGTTCAAAGGGGAGAGAAAAAGCGCGTACCAAAAATTGATGAATAGTGAGGTATTTATAGTGGAAAAACGGGGGGTAATCAGCCCCAAGGGTTTTTTGGTAATTTCAACCGTATAGGGAACTTGGGCTTCAGATTTAGGGCCCAACAAGTAATAAGTGGTTGACCCAATAACAAGTCTTAAATTTGGCCTTTTAGGTCTCCAGTTTGATCTTTTAAGTTTTAGATTTTGTATAAAAGTATAAAAAAAATTTCAAAAATAAACCATGGGCTAATTGGTTTATTTATGGGTGGTTGCCCCATGCAACCATTGCATACAAATTTTTGTGTTTAAAAAAATGTGCATATTTGGTAATAAATTAAGAGAAAAAAATAAAATGTGTGGATGAATTAAAGTAAGTTAAAATTTATGAATAAGATTAAAAGAAATTGACTATCAGTTCTTCAAAAATAGAATTGAAACAAAATAAATAAAATTGACTCAATTATCCTTGTTGTTCTCATTTGTCATTTTTAGTCTTAAAGAGATCAAGTATTAGCTTAAAGTGATCATTTACCTCGGCCCAATTTGTTGTTGTTCTCATCATTTGTCATTTTACTTTGTTGTTTTCATTAGGAATCTTTCTGTTTATATCACAATTTTTTGATATAATGAACCTTTTTCATCCTCATTTTAATATTTAAATAACATTATTAATTGTCTTTACGTATTTTTCACTTACTTCATTTAATATTTATATATTTGTTATGAAACCTGCATGTTTTACACTTAGTTTATTAAAATATATTTTTAATAGTCGTGGTCTTTATATTTTTTTAATTATTTTATTTTAATATATTTAATGCTTTTAATCTCCACTTTTTGTCTATTAAATTTATTATTCAATAAAGTAATATATTTCTCTATTTAAAATATACTATTCTTCTTAATTTTCATGAATATTTCTTGTGGGAACAACTAAGGAATGGAGGAATGTGTACAATCTTAAAATAATGAATTAGAAATTTAAACTTGTTTTATAGGTTCATCTTATGACGAAAGGATCTAATTAATATCAAATAAATCAATAATTTTTTAATATCTTTTAGACAATTTTCAACTTCTCACCTCTTTTAAATATTTGTACCATTTGTTGTATATTTACTCCTGAAAATGTATATTCATACTCAGTAGTAGATCCGAAAATTAAAATCATGGGTAATTAAACCAACGCGTTGAATTAAATTAATAATAAAATTTGGCAGAGTATTATTTGTAAAATGACCGACCCAAACTTTTTTTATTACTCGATATTGATCTCATTTAAGTAAAATACCGCAATAATAATTTCATGCCACTGCTTCTATAAAATATAAAAGACGATATCCGCATCATACAAAGTTATAAGTTACAAGTTGCGACGAGATCAACGGTTGACTTAGTGAAATACTTTCTCCGTTCTAAAATACTCACTTCGATCCATTACGGTTATTGACCTTATTTATCGTTCACGCTTATTTTATATATTACGTCTTATATGTAAGAGAAATAAATATATGCAAGTGGATCTTGTTTGAATCGTCTAATCACATATTTTCATAAAACTAATTTTTTATAATTTTTTATGTGCATATTTCAATATATAAATAACTAGATAGTGCCCGTGCGATGCACGGCTTTATCAAATTTTTTGACATATTTTTGTATTATATTTATATTTTATTTCACTACAAACAATTGTATACATTACGTACATTAAATCATATTTTGCATTGTGCGCAATATAATTATATTTGTACATTTATTTTTTTATTTTGAATAAAAGAGCCAATGGTTCTCACCTTAAGTACAATACGTAATTATGAATTTTTTAAATAAAAAATAACAGATTAATTTTTCAAACAAAAATACCTATTACATTAATTTATAAAAGTATTAAATATTATTACTATCAATAACACACTTTAAAATCAAATATAAATACATAGAATTCATCATCATCATCATCATACCCAGTGTATCCCGCTCAAAGAAAACTATGATCAGGGTCTAGGGAGGGAGGAACGATGGCATGCTGATACCCATAAGGAGAGTGCGATCAAAGAGTCCCCCGGCTCGAGAACGGTCTTCTAGCAAGAGGAACCTGCAGTTGGCAAATAGAATAGAAGCACACACACAAAAACAAAGATAAGTTCAAAGAAACAAGTAAAAAGCGACAAAAAGGCAAAGGATAAAGACGAACGAGGGGGTAAAGGGACAGGTTTACTAATCTAGGACTTGGATAAGGCACCGCCAACTGGCCCTATCCCTAGTCAGGTCCTTGGAGAGGTGAAGTTCATGCATATCACTTTTGATTTGTAAAATTATTTGATTAGTTTAAACGACAAAGATAATTTTTTTCTCAAAAAAATATAAGTGACTTACATAAAAATAGTCACAACCTAAATCATATTAGAATTAATCATTGCATTTAAGTAACAAATTCTAATAATTTTATATTATGTTTTAACCATTTTAAAATATCCAACACACTAAATAATATTCATTTAATAAATAAAATTGAAAATATTTTATAAATAATTAAAATAAATGAAATAAAAATATATAGTTTTCTAATACATTAGATGTGATTTGACCCAAAAAGCAAAAAAAAATAAAAAATTAATAAGATAATAATATGCTCAAAATAAGAGATAGAAAGTTAAAGATCATAATAAGGATAACATCATCATTTAAGTTTAGAGGGAAAATTTGTAATAAGAATACAACACGTAAGCAATTTTAAAAGG
The DNA here is from genome assembly GCA_019425755.1 of Amaranthus cruentus. Taxonomy (NCBI): domain Eukaryota; kingdom Viridiplantae; phylum Streptophyta; class Magnoliopsida; order Caryophyllales; family Amaranthaceae; genus Amaranthus; species Amaranthus cruentus. The sequence goes on from CM033460.1 coordinate 8,911,197, forward strand.
TGATGATGTAAGCCGTGTTTTGTTTTAGTAATAGTTATAGAATAGATTAAAACAACATATTGAATTGCATAAAAAGTCAAGTGTAGCAAGTACAGTGAAACGGAGGAAAACAACGTAAAAAAGAAAAATTATATTTTTTTAAAAAATATGAATAGTCTATACTACTTCTGTAAATCCCTACATAGGCAGCTCAGTACTCCTTGCGTCCCATTTAATTTACGTTATTTGCCAAATGATTAATCCAATTGCATTATTTCTGTTTTTGGACAATGATCTACCACTTAGTTTTAATTTCATTTACGCATTTTAACTCTCATTTAATTTAATTAACAATTCATTTTCTCTTAAAGATTATAGAAAAGGTATAAGAAGTGTGTACATCCGATGTATTACTGAAATTGAGAATTGTGATGTTGTAAACGTCATAATCTGTGTCATGAAAAGTACCTCTGGCTCTGATGCTTCGCTGCACATTTCCTTTTCACTCAAATTTATTCACATGCAAAACCTCAGACCCTCTTACTCTTCTTTCATCATCATCACCTATCATTATTCATTATTATCATCCCATCCTATTCCTTTCTCATTCTAATATTCCTCTTCCTCTTCTTAGCTGCCTCCTTTTTCTTTCTTCTTAATTATAATTCTAATTCTCTAATCAAATTAAATGAGAGAAATGGCTTTCTTATCCCAAGATTACATCATGTATCATAACAATCATCATCATCATCATCATCATCATCATGATTTTAATGAAGATCATCATGAGGATCCATCATCTATATCTCTTAACATCCTCTCTTCATGTCCTTCCCAACAATTCCAAGGTCCCCTCTTTCTCTTACATCTTACTATTACATTAGATTCATTATTATTGCACTAAATTTACTGTTTACATTCTGTATTGTCGTACATGAAATATAGAAATTATAACTACTATTATGTGGGGCTAATTACACAGCTGCACTCACCGTTAAGAAATCAACTTAACCAAAAGTTAATAAATCTTCTCACATAAAATTCGGACTTTTGTGATAAAAGTGTAGATGTAAATCAAACTTTTTCCACTTGAATTTCAGGAATGATTTAGATTTGAACCTGTGATCTCTTTGAGATTGTCTCTCACATCATATTAACAAACAAATTCAACCAAAAGCTTAAGCTTATGATTATAAGAATCCAAAATTGATTCTATACTTTAAGGACAACTCTTCTTGGTTGGCTATCCATTGTTACCCATGACTTTAGTTCTTTGCTAACGTGCTATTGTGCAGTTTTACATTAGCATAATATAGTTTATATATATGGTTTCTATATGTTTTTGATTAACTTTATTTTTTAATAATTGTGATCCTAATATCTTTCACTAATTTTATTTTAATATTTCCTCTTATTGAGATCACTTTAAATTTCTCATTTGGTTTTTCAACAATACTCCTCAATCACTCTTATTGTGTGTTTTATTTTTAATATTAGTTAAAACATAGTCAAGTGAGATCTTATTTGATTGATCTTATTGTAAATTTTCTTAATACTCCATTTGTTTTATTTAATTTCAACATTTTTTATTTTGGTACGTTACACCTAATTTGCATTATTTCTATTTTTGGACTATGGCCCACTAGTTTCTTTAATTTCATCCACATATAACTCTTTTTAAATTTTATCGACACAATTCATTATCTCTCTTCATTTATTACCACATCCTAAAAAACTATCCTCTTTCTCTTTGATCATGCAAATTAAAGAGGACGGAGGAAGTATGAGTTTTTATAATTTGTACTTAAGCATTATTAGATATTTAAGATTGAAAACGTGAATTAACAGATGTACAATGAATTTAAAGGGAATAAAAGGAGTATATATATATACACGTTTAATAATGCTTATGCTTCTCTCTTTTCCTCAATTAAATTTACTGTTGAATAAAATAATATCAACCGTCTAAAAAATTATATTTTTCTTAAGTTTCCGGGAACATTTATTACAAAATCAACTTCAAAAATAAAAAGAATTAATAATAAGTTAGTTATGTTTGCAGATGGAACAGCTGGAGTGCCAGCTTTAGCCATGATGAATAGACCAATATCATCATTTCCAGAATACCATCAATATCCAATAGATCATCAAACCCATGATCAAGAAGATGAAAACCATGATCATGGAGGAGATCAAGATGAAGTATCAGACGACGGATCACAGGTATTGGTGGTGGGGCCAGGAGGAGGAGGTGAAAAGAAAAAGAGATTAAATATAGAGCAAGTAAAGACATTAGAGAAGAATTTTGAGGAAGGAAATAAGTTAGATCCTGAGAGAAAAATGCAATTGGCTAAAGCAATTGGATTGCAACCAAGACAAGTAGCAATTTGGTTTCAAAATAGAAGGGCAAGATGGAAGACTAAACAACTTGAAAAGGATTATGGGTTGTTGAAGAGACAATTTGATGCTCTTAAGGCTGATAATCATTCTCTTCTTTCTCATAATAAGAAGCTTCATGCTCAGGTAACCTATATTTTCCTTCACAAATTCTTCTTTGAGACCGTCTTTTGTAAAGACCACTCTCAAAACTACAGTCCAATTCTAAATATATATTGTTACAACTCTAAGTATAGATTTGAGCCGGACTTTTGAGAGTTATCTTTACAAAAGACAGTCTCTCAAGAGAGCACCTGATTTTCCTTTGCATCATGATTGCTCTTGTAGGAATGTTGGGAAATTAAGAAAAGTTAAATTTTTTATGGTAAATATGCTCCATATGTTCTCTAATGAAGTTTCTGAAAGGGATGTTCACGGAAAGTAAGAAATATATAATATTTTAGATAGTGGATATACTCACTTCTATTCTCCTTAGGTGTATCATTTACTTCTGGGGCACTATTTATTTATCACTCTTAAATTGTATTTTATTATTAATCTATAAGTTAAAATATAGTCATGAAGGATCTCGTTTGATTCGTTTTAATGTAAAGTTTATTAATATCAACTTTTTATGATTTTTTATCATACATAATTAACAATATTAAGGACTGAATAAATGAACTGGATAGAGTACATAAAGTAAATAGGACACTTAAGATGAATAGGAGGGAGTATTATTTAATTGAATAATAAATTTGATTTGCGAAAAATAGGGATTACAAACATTAAAAAATATTAAAAGAAAGTTTGTGTAAAAAATATGGGGACCACAAGTAATAAAAAATTAGTTTTATAGTTAGTGAGAAATATGTGGAGACCATAAGAAATATTAAAATGTTAAATTGAAGTTAGTGGAGGATATGTGGGATACATAAGCATTATAAAAATATTAGAGTGAATATGAATAAGGTTATTTTATCCAAAATTTGTGACATAAATGGAAAGATTCTATATGGAAACAACAAATGAAATACTCCAAAATGACAAATGAAAACTTCTTTAAGGAACGAAGGGGTTATTATTTTATGAAATAATAAAGATAATGTAGAAACAGTGGAGATTATTATTATTATATTATACTCTCTATGTTCCCTATTGATGTTCCCATAGGAAATGTTCGCGGAAATTAAGAAAAATGGAAACTTTTAGATAGTGGAGATATTATTTTATTGAATAATAAATTTGATGGAAGAAAGGTGGGGACCACAAATATTTAAAAAGTATTTAAAGAAAGTTAGTGGAAAAAATATGGAGACCACAACTAATTAAAAATGTTTTTATGAAGTTAGTGGGAAACATGTGGGGACCATAAGAAATATAAAAATGTTAAAATGGAGTTAGTGGAAGACATGTGGACCCATAATTATTATTAAAATATTAAAATGAGGATGGATGAGGTTATTTTTGTCCAAAATTTATGATATAAATGGAAAGATTCCTTATGGGAACAACAATTGAAACACCTCAAAATGAAAAGTGGGAACTTCTTTAAGGAACGGAGGGAGTATGTATTAAAAAATATACTCCATTCGTTTTCATATGTTCTCTTCAAAAAAGAAAACTTACGAATTTTAGTGTCAAACTTTAACTACAATTTCTCATCGATCTATAAGAAAAAACCTATTCATGTTGGATCTTGTTGATTCGTCTAAATATATATATATATATTTTTAAATATCAACTTTTTAAATTTTTTTAAAAACCTCACAATTAAAATTATTTGATTTTAGAATATAATTAGTAGAAAAAAAATTAGACAGCACAGACATTAAAATAAATTTCAAAATAAAAATAAAGGGAAATATATGAAAACAGTAAATATTATAAAGTATTTAAATAAACTTAGAAGAAAATATGTGTGAATAATTATTAAAATATACTCTCTAATTCATCCAGTTGTCTTATTTTGTTTAAACTCTATTCAATTGCACTTATTTAGTTTTAAATATTTAGCTCTAGTTCTGCATAATAATTAATATTTATAAAAAATTAATATTAATAAGATTTGCATTGAGACGAATCGAATAAGATTTCATTTAACTATATTTTGACATTTAAATTAAAAATAAAATATAAGTTAAAAGTGATGATAAATAAAATCAATAAATTAAATTAAATAAGAATTATAAGAAGTATTAAAATAAGGGTGACTAAAATTAGTATATTTTTTAATTATTGTGTAATGTGTATACAAAGAGTTACGTATGGCCGTCTCATGAAAACGAGTAATAAATTGAACTTACTTTAAACATTTCTTTAGTCAGTCATATAATAGAAGAATGTAATTATACTTTTTTATATCATAAATCAATAATTTTTGTATTAGGTGTAATATTAATTTGTGGTTTAAGAATAAAATTGAACAAAAGTATTTGGTGAATTAAATGGCTATCATGAATGAAATAAAGTGAAAAATTAAATATGTTTTTGTGATCGAGATTAAAAAACTAAAATAAGTGAAATTATTGTAAAAAAAACATTATAATGAAATTTGAGTAAATAACAATTAATGTTTTTGGATCATATTATAAATTTATAGTGACGGAGGGAGTACTTTTAAAGTTTTTATGTGAGTGGTAAAATATATATATATATATATATATATATATATATATATATATATATATATATATATATATATATATATAAAATGAAATTCGAGTAAATAACAATTAATGTTTTTGGATCATATAAATAACTATCTCAAATCATAATTAGATATACGTATAGAGATCTTGTTGAATTCCTCAAAATACATATTATCAATTATGAATAAACTAGTTGTGCACCTTTAAAAAAACATAATGAAATAAATAAACTAGTGTGAAACAATTACCAAGTTAATTGGCATCTTCGTCATTAGCTCTTCTTTTTAACTAAATGGTTTTTTTAAAAATAAAGCAACATATTATAAAGCTAAAGTAAGTTTAGGATACAATATAAAAGAAGGAACAAATTTCATGGTTCGATCCATGCAAGGATACATCATGATAAAGAAATAATTGATTGAAGTCAACTATGATAGCATTATGTCTAAATATCGGGAAGGCGGTGAGCCTAAAGAGCTTAAGCTGCTAGGGGATCTCCTTTCTCACCTGGTGGGAGAGGCAATCCACAAGGTGAACTTCCTTTCTGGCCGGGGACACACTTCCTTCTTCTGATTTTAGCTTGGAAGATCCCTACAAAATGAGCCAGGGAAAGAATATTTGTCCGTAATAGGAAAACAACCTAACAAACTATCCACGGCAACTCTGGAGTCTGAGATGATGGTAAACTTGGTCAATCTGAGAAGATCAGCCACCATAAATCCAGTAATAATAGCTAGAATTCCTGCCATGTTCGCATCAAGAGCCCTTGCTGAAAGGACAAAGGAGGAGTGCAAAGACCCTGCAGGAGAAAAGTAAACAACTCCAATGGTACAGAGGAAGCATCTACTTGGATTATCAATCCCAGAGGGAGGGGGTCAGGGTCAGAAGATGCTAGAAGGTCGGCCGCGTGGTGCCCTTGATGAGGTTGGAAATAAAAGAAGTTTAAAGTTGAGGCTTTGGTGTGGCTGAAGGAAAAGGTTGTTGAAGGATTGGGTTTGAAAAAGACGGTGTTATTACCATTTATCCACAAGGTTCAAAGAGCAAAGCTAAACCAAGTTGGCCAAGGAATATCATTGAAGCGGGAAGACCTAAGGTTTAAGTCTAACCAAGCAGGAAGCTCAAGGGAGAAAAAATTACCAGGTAAAGTAGAAAAGCCAAAATTCTTTGGCAACTAAGCAGTCTCTAAGATAGTGAATAGCAGTTTCAGCTGGAGAGGGGCATGAGGGGCAATCAGAGAAGGAGATAATTGAGCGGTGGTAGAGAGTGCATCTAGTGGGGAGAGCATCCCACGCTATTTGCCAAAGAAAGATAAAAATTTTGGGGGGACATTGTGTTTTCCAGATGAGGTTCCAGGTAAAGGGTGTGCATGGGGAGGTTTTTGATTGGTGGAGGAGGGTGTAAAGGTCATAGGAGTTGAAAAACTTCCCTTGAGAAAGGTTACAAACCATCAGGTCAGAGCTTGATTTAGAGATAGGAATAGCAGAGAGATGATTGATAAGTCAGGGTGGGAGAGGGTAGGAAATACAAGACAAGTTCCATTGGTTGTCAGCTAAGAGATCTCCAAGAGTTAGTGTAAAATCTTAGGTGCGCAAAGGGTCAATAAGGATGGATATCAGGGATCCTATCAGAGACCAACTGTTAAACCAAAGAGAGAGATTAAATGATGAACTTAAAGGGTCGAAAATATTCATGACATGAAAATTAAGAAAATAGAATCATTTAATTTATAAATATACTCCTTTTATTTTAATTGTTCTTCCTATTTAATTTTTGTGCATATTCCAATGCAAACTAAAAGCCAAATAATTTTAATAGTGAGTTTTTTAAAAATTCTAGAAAGTTGATATTCAAAAAATATATTTTGAAACGAATCTATCAAGATCGTATATGAATATGTTTTTCCATATAGATCGATAAGAAATTATAGTCAAATATTGACACTAAAATTCGTAAATTCAATTTTAGAAGAACAAAGACGGAGGAGGTAATATTATATTAAATAATAAATTTGATGCATGAAAAGTGAAGAACAAAGACGGAGGGGGTAATATTATATTAAATAATAAATTTGATGCAGGAAAAGATTGACACTACAAATATTAGGAAAAATTATTGTGAATAATCCAACCTATTTTCAATTACCTGCCAATAATCCCACCTTTTGAAAAAATTTTAATAATCCAATTTTTTAAAATTTTTTTAATAATCCAACATTTGCTTTTAGTTTGTTGCCAATGAACCCTTCAAAGAAATGACCTGCTATATTAGGTTATCTCTCATCTTCTTCCTTCTTTATAATAATCCAATGTATTTTCCATTACCGGCCAATAATCCCGCCTTTAAAATTTTGTTCAATAATCCAACATGTACTCTTTTTTTGTTGCTAGTAGGCCCTTCTAGAAACTAAATGCAATTGCTATTATTTCCCAAACTTATGAAGTTGATTATTGCATACATAGTAATTGTCTTTAAATACATATCCCATCAACTAGGGGTGTTCAAAAATCAGACCCACTTGACCTGATCCACATCTAAATGACGAGTCAATTTTTTTTAAAAATAATACAATTCGGGTCGGGTACCTGACCCGCCTTAACAAGTTGGGTCATGGGCCCCAAAATGCATTGAGTTGGATACCCGCCAACCCGTTATACATTATCTTTATCAAGTTGAAATTTACACGTTAAAATTTTATAATCAATATAATTATAAAAAACTAATAATAGTCGTAGTTTTTCACTTCCCTTCAAAGTAAAATACCCTCTTAATTAGTGGTAAAGAGAAGTTAAGTATTTTAAAAATTGTGGATTTTTTGATAATAATTGAATAAAAAATTTGTTAAAGAAACTAAAAAAAACTTAAAATGTATGGATGAGATATGTTGGATTATTATAAACTAGTGGCAAAGAGAAATTGAGCATTTAGCTTCTTGAATGGTCCATTAGCGACAAAATGAAAACAAATGTTGAATTATTAAAAAAAAATTTAAAAGGTGGGATTATTACCAGGGAATGAAAGATTGGATTATTATAAAGAAGAAGATGAAAGGTAACCTCATATAGCATTTGTCATTTTCTAAAGGGTCCATTGACAACAAACTGAAAGCAAATGTTGGATTATTAAAAAAATTTCAAAAGGTGAAATTATTGGCAGGTAATTGAAAATAGGTTGGATTATTCACAACAATTTTTTCAAAATATTAATATGAAAAATTAATGGAAAAATATTGGGATCAACTATTAAACAAATGTTTAATTAAAGCTAGTGGGAAACATGAATGTCGGGATAATAAGCAGAATAAAAAAAATGTTAAAATGAAATTAGTGGAAAATATGTAGAGATTATAATCATTATTAAATATTAAAATGAGGATAAATAAGATTAATTATATCCAAGATTTTTGATAAAAATAAAAAGATTCTTAATGAGAACAACAAAAAGAGCAATGTCGTTTCTTCGCATTTTATGGGCTCTAGGCAAACTGAAAAAAAGGCCTTCTGAAGGGTGGATTCTGAACCTTAATGGGTGTTTGAAAAAATAAATAGAGATGAACAATATATGTTATAATTATCATTATAAATGTAAACATGTCATATACTTCTTAATTGATAAAAAATACTAATCATAAATTGGAAATTTTTAAGTATCAACTTCATTAACCAAAATTTTCAGATATTAAGGTCCTTTTCTGATTCTAGGCCCTTAGGCAAATGCATACCTTGCCATTGAATAGAAAAGGCCCTGAAATAAAAAAAGTCAAAATAAGAAAATAAAGTTGATAAATGATAATTTAGTGAAATTTAATTGTTGTAGAGGTAGAAAAATGGTTGCAAAGTAATGAAAAATGAAAGAAACTCTCAATTTTGTGGGGTAAATATTTATCCTAGGGGAAGGTGGGGGAATGTATTACCTCCATAATAGGGGAAATCATCTTCTTTTTTCTTCAATATTTTTATTTTATGCTTATTTTATCTTATTTACAACTATCTCAACTACTTTAAATACATCTCTATTTGCTTTCATTTTATTAGTTTGACTTTATTTCCCCCTTAAATATTTACACTCAATACAAGCATGCCTTAAATGACAAATAGAAACAACTTTAAGTATCGGAGAGGGGAGAGGGTAGTATTATATTGATGAGTATGGTTTTTGTAATCTCCCATGAATGCAGTTAATATCACTAAGAAACAGAGAAGCAAGAGAATATGGAGGCATCAACCTAAACAATGCAGAGACAGTAAGCTATTGGAGCAACAATGGAAGTGAGATAAGTTCAGATATCAACTTAAACACAGCTAATGGAAGTCCATTATCCTCTAACCCATCAAACAAACTTGATCAATTCCCTTTAAATCCCTTCATTCCTAACCCCATTACTCAACTCCTTCAACCTCCATCTCCAAAACCAGATTTAGACCTTCAATGTCCCAAAATGGACCCACAACATGATACCTTTTGCACCATTTACGGTGGCGCCAACGGTGGTGGTGTTGGTGGTGGTGGTGGTAATGCCGAGATCGAAAACCAACCACCACCCTTTTGGGCGTGGCCTGAGCAACACCAAAATCTCAATTAACAATAAATGATATATGGCATGCAACGTTTTTTTGGTTTTGACCAAGTAATGTAATCAAAATTATTTCATTGCTTGATCATATTCTTATTAAAAGTCTTATGGTTAGTAACATATTTTCTATATAAGTAGTGTAATTAAATTTATTTTAAATTTTGTTTTTTATTTAATTTCCTAGCTTTCATATATGTATCCTATTTTAATTAATAAATAAATACTATTAATGCTTTTGTTTTTTTTCTTTTTCTTGGTGTTATGTGTATAGTGATTAGGGGTGTTCAACACGCGGCTCTCATGTTGAACCCTTATTTGGTCTGTTTTTAGAAGGATTTTGTTAGAGTCGGATTAAAAATGGGTCAAACTGAAAATGAACTCTACTATAATTAAAATGAAGCGGGCTATAAAAAAAGCTTAATAAGGGTCGAAAATACGAGCCTTTGTAAATAGCATAATTTATGGATAAATAAACTACTATAAATGACAATAACGTTTCTACAATTTATGTATTATAAAAGATGATAATTTTTAGTATTAAATCGAGCCGGACTTTTAAAGTTCAGGCAATGTAAAGCCCATATTGAGTTTAAAGGGCCCTTATCGGGCTCAGTCCATATTTGCTTAAGTCTAGCTTAACTCTTATCCGATCCATTAAACAGCCCTGGTTGTCATGATGCATATTGAATAAAACCATATTTTACAAAATAGTTAAAAGTCAAAATCAGCATATTTACTTGGTTAAAGGTTAAAGTCCACTTAACCAGCCTCGTCAAAAGTCAAAGGTTATGCTAATGAATAACAAATGGTGAACAAGTGGTAAACAATAACGAAAACAATACTAATTCAAATAAATAATAAAGAAAATCACACTGAGAAATTAACGTGGTTTACTTTCAATTTGATAGCCACGTAGACTAGCACCGAGAAAAATAAACTTTCACTATAAACTGTGAGATTACACGATGAACATGAGAAGCCCTAACAATGGCTCTCCAAGCTTTTTAGATTTCTTAGTTTCTCACTCCTTGTGTTTGTTAGAAATGTACTTTAATTTATAAATCAACAATAAATTAAAACACAAGTTTGTGATAGAAAAACCAAATTACATATGACGATCAAGCCTTACTTATGTACACCACCGAGATCTCCGATACACCAATCTTCAACACGATCAAAGTAACTAGAAGATTTTGTTGGAACTTGATATAAATTAGGCGAGATGCTCTTTCCTAAAACATTATTTCCTCCCTACCACGGTGCTTGGGAATAAACCGGAAATACGTTCTGAGATACAAAGAATTACACTAATTTCCTAGCACAAGGAAATTAGAATGACACAAGAATAACTTAAATGGAAGGCAATATGGAAATACACAAACAAGGATTGCAAGTTCTTGATTGAAATGCTTAAGAAGAGAAGAAATCAGAAATTATGGATCTGTTTAATGACACAAGAGCATCCTATATTTATAGAATAGCTCACACCATTTCATGAAGCAAGATGTTGCTCCATGAAACACTAGGTTGATCCATGAAACACGAGATCGATTCACTAACCAATATCGCTTTTCACTCAACCCATATAACCCAAGGAACATGATTATAAAATAACCATAATAATTGTAGGAAGTTATTATATAACCACCAAAACAAAGCAAAAATGTCGTAAGGAAAAAATCCAGAAATTTCAGATTTTCACGGGTCGCGAAAATAGTCACTGGTCGCGAGTTTCAATTTTTACAAAACAGTAGCATTCTGCTTGCTGTTCGCGATCCGTGAAACCTTTCGCGACTAGTGACCTTTAATTTCTCTAAAAAGACTTTTTCCTTGTAACCTTGGGATATACTTGATTAATTTAATTAAATTATTTATTTAATTTCATTAATTAAACCATTTCCGATATCCATTATACACACTAAATTCCAATAGTGTTTTGCATCCCCTAATTCTAAATTACAAAAGGGGTTTATATAGTATGCCACTTAATAAAAAGAAATTAAGGTTAAGATTACAAAGTAACCAACCCTTAAACAAGGTGACTGCCAAAAACGTGTGAAGAAACTACAAAACTGCAAAACCGCATAAACTCTGCGCCCCCTGTAGCACGTTGTGCCAAGCGCTCCAGCCTATCTTCCACGACAAGAAGCTTCTCCACACCCTGCGTAATAATCCGCACACCGTCCATCTGCGTTTTAATTCATCTTTAAATTCATCGTTTTCGATGACTAAGACTTTATTCAAGTCATAAAATCCCAACAGTTCATCTTATGAAGTAAACAAAGGAGACATAAATTCTTGTGAAGTATTTTGATTAGGAGTATTATGAATTGAATAACACATTGAATCTAAAGTTCACAAAATTATAGGATACTCCTCCATAACTGAATTTGCGTTTGATATATTTACTACAAGAATACAAGACATTATCTTATGCTTTTTTTAATATTATGCAACGCTTAAAAGTGCATTTAAAAGCGACGTAATATGACTTAGTGTCGCTTCATGAAAGCGTTGATATTATTAATGTCGATAATTACTTGATGCTCTGTAAAATGTCACAATTCTTACTAATTAGGACGCGTTTTACTGTCACTTTTTGTTTGCGTTTGCAACACTTTTCACTGTCACTAGTTACATTTGTATTGCATTTTCTCATCACTATTTGTCATTAATACGCCAAAGTTTATGTTATAGTATCGATTACCAATTGTTTCTATTGTCGATAATTACCATTTAGCATCTTTTTTTTTTTGAAAAATGAGTATTTTTAGAAAATAGTGAAGTATACCATTTAGTATCCTTATTTGTCCTTTAGAAACACTTTTAAGCATCAATATTTATAATTTTACTATGCCATATGGCATCCCAAAATTATTGCAATAGTTGGTTCGAAACTTGAAAAATAACATATTTTCAGGTCATGTAGCTTTCGATTCTGGTTCGGATTTTCGGGTTAGTCCGTCCGTCCCAGCCTATTCTGTTAAGACCGTTGAACACCTCCAGTGAAAACACTTGGATAAGGGTTTTTGAGGTAGGGTGTTAAAGAGACAGAAAATATAGCATGATAATTCTGTAAGCAGGTCTAACTTTGAGGAAAGTGACTACACATGAGTACATGACAAGACACACACCAACCCCTGGTTGTTGTGGGATATCACACTTGAAAGCTCTCTTATTTTTCTTGTTTGTAATGATCACAAGAAGGAATAGGACATCTAATTGGATGCATCTCTAACGATCATACTTCCTCCCTTCTCAAATACTCGCACTCGATTGTGACATAATATGTGGAAAAATATTATTATCAATAACAACTAGTCAGTATGATAAAACGGAGGAAGTATCATAAGTCGTCAATTTTGAGTCTCGTCTACTAAAGAATAAAGATGACCTAAAAGGTAAATTCGGGAGAATGAAATTAATGAATCAATGCTATGCAAAACCAAGTCCAATTACAAGAGAACTTGATTTAGTGTTTAAAAAACTTAGAAAACAGTAAATTTGGTCCAATAAAAGTTAAGATAGAGAGTTACCATATTATCCAAATAAAATAGAAAACTTTACCTAGAATAATCCAACATATTCGTGATTTTCATACAATAATCTCACCTATTGATTAACTATGAATAGTCCTTTAAGGGGTATTTGCTTAGAGTAAGCTTGAGTAACCCGATGACCTATTATAGTAGGTAATTCACCAAAAAAAGTAAATTGAAAATTAATTTTAAATTAGAGAAATATTTTAAAATTTTACATAAAAAATTCTAAATAATGAAAAAAATCGTAATTTTTTTAGAACATTTTTTTAACATTTTTTTCAACATTTTATTTTAATTTATCTTTTTTTATAAAAAATAAAACTTTCTATAGCAAGCCATCCGGTCATTAGGTTTAGTCTAGGAAAAAATCCCTTAAAGTTGGGATTATTCATTGTTAATCAATAATTGAGATTATTGTAGAAAGATCACGAATAAGTTGGATTATTCTAGGTAATTTTTTCAAGAAAATATTGATCATAAGTACTCCCTTAAAGAAGTTTCCATTTGCCATTTTAGAATGTTTCATTTGTTGTTCCCATATAGAATCTTTTCATTTTTGTCACAAATTTTAGACAAAAATAAGCTTATTCATACTCAATTAGTCATTTTAATATTTTTATAATGCTTATGTACCCCACATATCCTCCACTAACTTCATGTACCCCACATATCCTCCACTAACTTCAATTTAACATTATTATATTCCTTATGGTCCCCACATGTTTCCCACTAACTTTGTAAAGCTAATTTTTTATTAGTTGAAGTCCCCATATTTTTTGCACTAACTTTCTTTTAATAATTTTATTAATGCTTATAGTGCCTACTTTTCTTTAATCAAATTTCAATTAAATAATTAATATATTCACTATCTAAAATATTTTATTTTACTTAATTTCCATAAACATTCATTTTGAGAATTTTATTAGGAAACAGAGATGGTAATATATAACCATAACAATATAATAAGAAAATAAAAAGGCAGTATTGGAAGTGTTTTTATGGCCTATAACCCTAACAATATAACAAAAATTAAAGACTTTTTAGCATCTTGATGCAAATAAGAAACAAGAGACGTAAATCTATGTTTCGAATTGCGTTTATGTACTATTTCAATTCAAACACTTTTAAAGGCAGTATGGCGAATCTTTTCTATTTTTCGTGTACAAATTTTTGTGGGAGACGGTCCTTTTGGCCGGCTCATCATATATTTTTTAAAATAGTGTAAGTAGGATCAAAAATTATGTAAGTAGACATTTAAGATATTGAAAGTAAACATTAAGGATACGGTAAGTAAGCATTAAAAATAATGTAAATAGGAAATAAGGATAAGAGAAGTATATATTAATCTTTAATGGGATGGGCTTAAGAGACGTCTCTAAAAAAGACGGTCTCTTAATATTTTAGCGGAACATTTACATTTAGCTTTAAGCTCTCAATATAATACCAAGAATAGATGCTTTAGTTTTGTTAGAGAGGCCATTTTATTGAATCTTATTGTTCATATCTTATCAGAGAGGTATACCAGGTAAAAGCATATGCCTATTGAAGTATACCAATTAGCAACCCAGATCAATTTTTTCTAGAAAACACAACCTCTAATATGCGAATTCTTTCGTTCATCACCACGAAATAACTAACTCGTGGTAGAAAACTTGAAGAGCATGAAATGCCGATAAGTTTCTCCAGGAGAAACCATCACAGACGGGAAATTTGGATGATTTACAGCATCAGGGAACCCCTGAGTTTCCAAACATAGAGCAGCATGAGGTCCATACACATAACCTCCTTTCCCTTTCATATTATAAAGCATGTTGCTTGTATAAAATTGGACTCCTGGCTTATTTGCCCACAATTCCATCTTCCTCCCCGATTTTGTTTCATGTACAACAGCAACCGGTGTCAGAGCAGTAGTCTTCGTCTTATGAACATCGAGCACATAATTTATGTCATACCCTTTTGGAAGATCCTTAATCCTGCTTCCTACTGTTCGGGGCTTGAGAAAATCGTATGGCGTTCCCTTTACTTTCTCAAACTTGCCTGTCGGGATGAGGCTATCATCAACTGGGGTAATTTGGGATGCGAAGATCTGAAGTTCGTGTGCTAAGATGTTGCCACTAGTGTGACCTCCTAAGTTCCAGTATGTGTGCTGGGCTAGATTAACTGGGGTCGGCTTGTTTATAGCCTTCGCTCTCATTGCTACCGACAAATGGTTTCCCTGTACTATTCTGTATGTTACTCTGACCTTCAGATTTCCGGGGAATCCTGCAAGTTTTTTCTTCCGGTTAATATACAAGAAAAATATATATGTGCTCAAATTCAAGTATTGTTTAGAAACGGTTTGGGATGTAATTCGTCAGAAACTCAGGACACAACGAAAGTGAGACCAATTCTTACATGTCTAGACATCCGATCTCAGTGAAACCTTCAAAATATGATACTTTGCTTCATATATTTCGTGCTATTCAGATACGTACATTGTTTTTAGTTGTTAAGCTACGTACAACTGAAAGCATAGAAATGCCGAGAAGGGACTAACCTTGTTCTCCATCATAACTGAAGTAAGTGAATGTAATAGATGGAGACGAAGCTTTGGGGTAGTAATTCTTCACCTTCCAGATAACACGACTGAATCCTTTCGGACCACCTGTTAAATGATAATTTTGCCGTTGGAGGTGTTACACAAACGGAAGTTTTTAATTTGATGAAAGAACAAAAGAGAAATGATTCAAATGAAAGGATAAAAAGAGTTCACCATGAAGAATGTTTTTGCCCTCATTTGCTTGGAGTTTGTAGTGTATTCCATCATAAGTGAACTGTGCACCAGCAATTCTGTTGGCCACACGCCCAACAACAGCACCAAAGTATGTTGAATCATTCTGTTTTTACAACAAAAGTTTCACTAAATATTACAGTTGGATGTGTGCTTCAAAAATGTCACCCAATCTCTACAATAAAGCCAAAGTGTTGACCCCAAAAGAATATCTTAGTGTGGGTCGGTCACTTACCTCTTTGTGCGCTAAGCCAACTCAGCTGCTATTTTTCTATGCTATGTGTATACAAATTAATGCTAATAAAATTTTCAATCATATGACTTGGACCATGGCCTATGCAACCCATATCAAGAAAGCAATTCAACCAAAAATTTTAGGAAAAATTACTCAGCGTAATCCAACTATTGTCTGATTTCCCTACCATAAGCTCAACTTTTGATCATGAATAATACCAACTCGGCTAATATTTTTCTATGTTATATGCTATACAAATCAATATTTATTGGATTTTGAATCAAATGACTTAGACCATGCCTTTGGTATGTTAAGAGTAGTCAGTATTATGTTTTCTAGTTCATTAGTTGTGTATTCTTAGTTTGTCTTTTCCTTATGTTTTATTTGCTTAGCTGGCATATGCTTGATTCATATTACTATATACTACTCTGTCCCTTTGAAATTGCATCAAAGAGAAATAGGGTTATTTTTAAGAAAGTAGTAATAAATAAAGAGAAAGAATGAATTGTGTGGATGAAATTAAAAGAGAGTTAAAATGTATGGATGAGATTAAAGGAAAGTGGTGGGTCATTGTCCAAATATAAAAATATGCAAATTAAGTGGGACGGACTAAAATAGAAAATGATGCAAATTCAATGGGACGGAGGGAGTATATACCAGCCCTTTGTACTTAGAATTCAATTTTTCATTCATTTAAAGAATAACAAAACAGTAGCTGTTGTTCCATCTCTTTACTTTCTGTACATTGTACTTTTATCTCTTTTTTGTGAAATCTTTCATGGTAGGCCTTGCGGTTGCAGATAGACCAACTCAACCGAAAGTTTGAGTCAATGATTTGTCATATTGGCTTTTGATGCCATGTCAAAAAATCCAAGTCAACTAAAAACTTAAGTTAATGATTGAAACCCAACGATATGTTATATACTCTATCAAGTCCAGACCGGATTCCCTGCCCACTAATCAAAGCATTTAGTCATGTTACCTTTCGTACCTAACATTGTCTACTGGGCTGGACAAACAAGATTTTGTTCTTATAGTGCATATGATTCATGTGGTGGACACAAGCATACACAAGATCCGAATCTCAAAATACCAGATCAAAAGCATATTTACTGGGCTGGGATCTCTAACCAATTTGACTGTTGTCAAACATTGGGATCAAATTAGCTGTTTTGTTAGTCCATTAGGCTTTAATAATCGTTAACAATAATCGTGATCCCAAGCAACGCCAAGGATTACTTCATTACTTTTGCACATGTAACAAGCTAAAACGAACAAAACCACATATATTGACTCTTCTATATGGGTATGAGCTATTGTCTATCTTCTCTCTCCAAACTCTGACTATATTTTATCTATGAGCGGGATACACTGGGTATGATGATATGATGAAATTAGAGAAGAAGCCAAGGGGGGACCCATATATATCAGGTGAAATCAAAAATTCCGAGTCAAAAGTCAATATCAAAGTCAATGTTGTCTAAATGAAAATTTTGTACTTATTAATATACTTCCTCTATTTCAAATATTCTTCCCATTTAGAATATTCTAATTTGGAGAGAGAAATTTGATTAAGATTTTTAAGACATATAGAAATGATAAAATATATTCATGTGAGATCTTGCTAGATTCGTCTTAAAGTTTACTTTTTAATTATATATTTTTTATAATTTTTTATAATGTGTATTTAGAGTTATTAAGACTCAAATTTTACTTTGAATTTATTTAAAAAAAATTTACTTTGAAAAGTATACTGTGCAAAAAGTAAATGGAAAGAACATTAGAAAACGGAGAGTACATAAATTCATTTGTCAATTTATGTTCAATTGCCATAAATAAATATGATGAATTTTAAGCTTAGAAATAGCAAATTGTTGCTTTCGCCTAAGAATTACCGGTATAAATTTCGACAAAAAAATTTTCATAAAAAAGTAAAATTTTATTTGTCAATAAATCATAGCTTAATTAGTATAGTAATTTTAATTTTAAATGCTCCATTCGTTTCTTAAAGTTTTGTTCATATTATTATAATGAGCAAATACCAGTTTTTGTTTGTCCATAATAAAATATTAGATAATATTCGTGCGATGCACGGGTTTATTAAATTTTCTGACATATTTGTATTAAGTAAGATTTTGTTATCATTTATTAATAAATAATTGAAATGATTTTATAAATAATTGAAAAAAATAAAATATATAATTTTCTAATATATTAAATAATATGACCTAAAAAACAAAAAAATAATCAATATGGTTAATATTTATATAGTCATAATTAATAAGTAGAAAAGTCAAAGATATAAATATTACTCATAATAATAATAATACATTATTATTGAGTTTTAGAGAAAACTATTTTTTTAAGATTGTGACTCATAAACATATTTAAAAAGGATGATATCTGTCTTTATAATAGTTATAGAGATTTGTCATTTTAACAAAGTCTATGTTACATAAATGTCTTTAGTTGGTTTACAAAATCACAAACTTTTTCTTAATTGGCTCTTACTAAAAGTCATGATCTTTTCTTCTCTCTCTTTAACTTTTCTATCTTTATTATTATTTTGTTATTTTTTATTATATCATCAAATGTTTATTGGTTATTTAATATTTAACAAATTATTTTAAATATTCTTCATCATCATAATCATCATCATCATACTCAATATCCCGCTCAATATAAGGTCTGGGTGAGATAAGATGACAAATAATTCATACTCGTACTCTTTTTATAAGAGGACTAGAGGAAAAAGAGTCATGTTGTGTACTTGTAATGTCTAATTATTTTAAATATTAAAATAAACAATTCAAATACTATAACACTCACTTAGTCACTTTAATTGTTTATAAAAAATCTCACCGTAATACTCATAAAAGTTAGTCAAAGATGAATATGGTGTAATGTCTAATTAATGCCATAAAAGTTGGGAAAATCAAAGCCATTGAAATGAGGTCATTAAATTAAGTTTGATTAGCTCTCAATACTAATGTAGGTTTCATCAAATCCAAATGTAATTGGAAATTTACTCCCTCTAAATACTCCGATTACTATTAGATTTAAATTACAAAATAGATAATTTGTTAAAATCAGATTGATATATTCTTTAAAAATGTATTATAATTATCAATTTTAGAAAATATTAGATATCATATCATATTTCAATAAATTTACTTATTTTATAAATTAAACATGTACACCAATTGAATAGGTTAAAAAAAAAACAATTACTATTTTAAGTTGTTTTTTAAAACGAATAAATAAATGGAAAAATTACCTAGAATAATCCAAACTATTCATGATTTTTCTACAATAATCCCACCTATTGTTTAACCATGAATAATCACAACTTTGAGGGGTATTTTCCTACAGTAAACTTGGGTAACCCGATGACCTGCTATAGTAGATAATTCACCAAAAAATAAATTAAATATTAATTAAAATTTAAAAATATTTTTGAAAATTAACCTAAAAAATTCTAAATAATAAAAAAAATTATAAATTTTTTATGAATACTTTTTTAACATTTTTTTTGACATTTTATTTTTGTTTTTCTTTTTTTAAAAAAAATAAAACTTGCTATAGCAAGTAATCTAGTCACCAGGTTTATTCTTGGAAAATGTCTCTCAAAGGTGAAACTATTTATGGTTAATCAATATGTGAGATTATTGTAGGAAAATCATAAATAATTTGGATTATTCTAGGTAATTTTTCCTAAATAAATTCACCTTAGGAAGAACAAGACTTAGAAAGAAACAATTTGGATAAGTAGATAATTGGTCCAATGCACAACTTAAAAGATAAAACAAGGAAATAAACATTAATTAAATAAGCAAGTGGGACAAATTGTATAAGACTCATGGGTCAACCGAAGTTACGTGAACATTAGAATCATAATAGGACCAATCTAGTAAATTAAAATAAATATCCTAAATGGACCCCTTAAACTTCACAAAAATAATTAAGGGATAAGATTATTCGAAACCAGTCTACTTTGTGGTACTAGCTAAATAAATATAGGGATTAAAATATAGAAGTAATAATAAATTTATCTATCTATCTATACATATACTGATGAAGAAACGATTAGGACACATGTCGACTTTACAATAAAAAAATTTCCGCTCTTTTCTTGTACTTATTAGGCAAATATTTTTTAGCATATCATGTAATATCTTTCTGATTAGATTTGTTTACTAGATTAATAACAAAAGATTTTTAAAACTATATCTTATTTACTAAATGTTTAATGTCTTTGTAAAACATTAAAATAAGTTTTCAACCTAAAGAACATACTCCCTCCCATCCTTAAAGAAGTATTATTTTTATTATTCTTTTATGTGTTGAAATTTTCAATTATTTTTATATAATTACTTATAATATATATTATTTAGTGCAATTCATTTCAAATCTTTTAAAACTATTTCAAATCTTTTAAATCTATATTGTTTATGTAATTACTTATAATCTATTTCAAAAAAAAATATTATTTAGTGCAAGATTTTATGATTATTTTTTATATATATATTAGTAATATATATCTCAATATCATAGAGTAATAGCATTACTTTTAAGGCTTTTAAAACAAATTAATTTGTAATTTCAATATAATTCAGGAGTATATTACTTATACAATATCATTTCTTTCTATTTAAATAATTCATAAACCGTGTTTGGCAAGAGAATCTATTTAGTATATTAATAACACCCTCTCAAGTCTTAATCTAGTCAACGATGTAGTGCTTATCGTCTTTCATTATTCTCAATTCTAAAAATAAAATCTTCATCATTAATACTACTAGTTACTCTTATTTATGCACGAATCCAACATATTTAAAAAGATTTTTTTTAAGAGAATGTTTTTTTTATTTGAAGTATGCTAAAGAATTCCTACTTACAAAAAAAAATAAATATATCCTCCTCATCATCATACTCAATGTAAGTCGTCCATAGAAAACTATAATTAGAGTTTAGGGAGGAAAGAACAGCGGCAACTCATATTCATAAATAAAAGCACGGCCAAAGAATAATATCCATAATTATGTTTAGAATAATATTCATCAATAATTTCTAGAAATAAAATTAAATATATTTTAAATGAATATGCGCAGAATTCAAGCCAAAAAAAGCTTTTCGGTGCCAAACGCTAGCCAAAGCTACATGTGTTTTTGGGCCATGTATCAAATTTCAACTTACTTAGACTTGTTTGGACCAACTATATGTTGTTTTGTACCTCCAATTTACATATCCCCTTAAACATATCAACAATATGTTGTTTTGTACGCTCCACATGTCTTCATTATACTTAAAAATTGAATTGTATTGAAAGTGGAATATCAGATTATGATTGTAAATTTGGAACATAAGACAGAGGACACATAAGTTTATACAAGTTAAAACCAGCGCACCTAAATAGAATAGAGCTCAAGATTGGAGCAATATGTTAATGTTACTTAGAAGTTTCAATATTAATTTTAAAATAATATTTATTATTCGAATTATCAAATATGTATATGTTTTAAATTAAGTAGTTTGAGTCTGCTCAAAGTGTGATTTTGTATCAACATGGATTTTCACATAATTTTAAACTTATATTAAAGTAGAGTTAAAGTTAAATTTAATAATAAAGTTAGAAAATATTATATCATTCAATCTATCTATACCTATAACTAAAATAAAAGACGCTGACATCATCATACCTCCAAACTTATGAGATGTCACCTTGTGAAGTAAAGTTTTCCCTCCAATATAGGATGATGATGTCACACTATCATATAATGGAATTGGATTTCCAATGGTGTTCATTAATATTGATTATCCTAATAAATACTATCATAATCAATACATTGAAATTGGTTAATTTTCTCAACAATGCCTAAATGCATTTGGAATTGGTTTATTTGGTCAAAATATGTAAATGCACTATTGGAATTGGTCAATGCAATCAACCTTACAAAGTATTTTAATTCTTTATTTGTATAGTTATTCAAATTATTTTTTATACATAAATGTTTTATCATTTAAAATGGTTCGGTTAATTTAATATTGTAATATATATTCAAAATAATTTATTTAATATTAGAATTTATTTTTAACATTGTTTGTTATGATTAGTTAGTAAAATATAAATATCAAAATAAGATTGTTTAACATCATACATAACAAATAAAATATTATTTTTAAAATTAAAAATAAATTAAATATTAGTTATTATATGCAATTATTAATTCATTGAAAATCAATAACTAATAACTTACAATTTATTTTCTTTTTAAAATAATCAAAAATAATAAAATGAAAAAACCGTGCATCGCACGGGAATTATCTAGTTTTGAATAAAATAAAAACAAAAATGACAGAAAATAATTAGCTAAGCAATTAGACGTGCAAAACGCAAGGCGCTTCCGCCCCATACCTTGCTCTCACGACTCACGTCTTCAAGTAGAAAAGTAGTATCCCCATCAGTTGATCAATTTCTTAATATTATATATATATACTAGATAATTCCCGTGCGATGCACGGGTTTATCAAATTGTCTAATATATTTTTTATAAATTAAGAAATGAAAATTTTAAGAAATAAATTTTACATTATACTTATACTCCTATCAGATTTTACTCTAAACAATTGCATATGTTATGTATATTGTATCATATTTTGCATGATGCGCTCAGGTGGTTGTGAAAATTTAATTCACGACAAAAAACATCACAACAAAAGATAAAAAAAAAATTAATTATACATTTAATATAATTATATTTATACTTTTCTATTTTTATTTTGAATTAAACAGCAAATGGTTTGTACATGGAGTATAAAATACGAAATATAAGTTTTTTTAATAAAAATAACATACTAATTTTTGCTAACAAAAATAATTACATTAATTTATACTCTTAAATATTACTACTATTAATAAGACATTTTAAACTCAAATATTATAACAAAGAAATATGTAAAATTATTTTTTAATAGCTCAAACGAAAAATATATTTTTTCATAAAAAATATAAATGACTTATATGAAGATAGTCACAACATAAATCATATTAGAATTAAACATCGCATTTAAGTAAGCAATTGGGTATATATAAAAAAAATCCTAATAAAAGTAAATTAGGCTTTAATCATCTCAAAATATTCAATACACTAAATAATACTCCTTTAATAATAAAATTGAAAGATTTTATAATTGAATATAATATATATTTTTCTAATACATTAAATGATTGGACCTAAAAAGTAAAAATATAATCAATATGAATTATTATACTCAAAATTTGAAAATAGTAAAGTCAAAGATAATCATAATAGCTATGACATCATCATTGCATTTTGGAGGGAAAATATATATATGTATACTTCCTCCGTTCCATAATACTTGCTACATTTTCCATTTTGGAAAATTTTATATTACTTGCTACATTTTCTTTTTTAGTAAAAAAACCAATTATTTAAAGTTATACCTACTCTTATTTTTATCCTACTCTATATCTAATTACTCCTATTTTTCCTTTTCATTTTTCAACAAATAATATTAAAAAATTCCAAAAAAGCAACTTTTCACCTATTACTCATCATTGCACAGTAACTTCTTAATATTTGTGCCTATTGCAATGTAGTAGAAAAAATCGTAACGAGGAATATATATATATATATATATATATATATATATATATATATATATATATATATATATATATATATATATATATATATATATATATATATATATATATATATATATATATATATATATATATATATATATATATATATATATATATATATATACTCTTATTGAAACATTTGGTTGTTTTAAATATAGTAGCTATGCATTTAATTATATATTTAATATATTTACATTCTAACTTTTAATCTGATTTAAAATATTAATTTATAAGTTAATACCATCCAATTAATTGTTTTTCAACGTGCTTTAAACAAATATCTAATAAAGCAAGTTGTTAAATACCCCTCTTATTTTTCTACTTGTCCCATAAACTTTTAGTCATTATTCATTAATCACTCATAATTTATATTTTATTTTTAATTTATTAGTTAAAATATAGTCAAGTAAAATCTTGTTTTATTTGTATCAATATAAAGATTATTAATACAATATTTTATTATTTTTAATTATTCACATTTTAAAATATTAAAGATTAAAACATTGTTAAAAAAAATGAGATAAGTAGCCAGAATAGTAAGAAATAAATTTATTGGCATGAATCAATGACTAGAGCATTCTTTTAAGAGATTTGCATTTGTCCTTACTCCTTAACATTCGAGTTGGCGATACTCTCTATGTGAATAGCACAATATTCGAGTGTATAATACCTTTTTAAACTTCAACAACTAGTTTTAGATTTTGCTTGAATTGCTCTTTGATATAATATTGAAGCACGAAATTCAATCATCACTCGTTTAAAGTAAAATACTAATCGTAAGGTGCTTATTATAGCCTAAAAGACTTCCATATACTTCTAGAACAAAAAACTATTATATGAAAGGATGTGCTGAAAGTATAATATATTTTGAGACCTCAATCATCAACTTATACTACTCTCTTTTATTCATCTTAATAGTTTCATTTGACCGGACACATTTGCCAATGTAATAAATTCATTGTTAATATCTCTAATTGTGTATAATTAAAAATTATAAAAAGTAGATATTAATAATCTTTACATTAAAAAGAATCAAACAACACCTCACTTGACAATATTATAACTTATAGATTAAGAATAAAATACAAATTAAAAGTGCTTGATAAATAGTGTCAAAAGTTAAATAAGACTAATACATTGAATAGGAGGGAGTATTATTTATTCTAAAGATACACAAATTTATTATTTGTAATTTGATCTTATCTCAACTAAGCCGAAAATCTCAGCTTAAGTGCAGTTTGACTATTCCTTTCCTCGTAGAATAAAATTATTAAAAATATTGAATCTTTGTCCAATTAAATCAAATATCCATTTTTCCACAATAAAATTTTAATTTCGATTTTGTTCCTATCTTTATCCCATTTGATTTTTTGACACTATTTATATAATTTACTTTTAATTTGTATTATATTTTTGATCAGTAAGTTAAAACATACTCCCTCCGTTCCTTTTTGTTTTTCCACCTTACTAAAACGGGTAGTTCCATAAGTTTTTCCACTTTAGAATACTTTCCATTTTAGGAAAGTTTTCATCCCACTTTTACCCCTTAAATCCCCACTTTTCTTACTTTACACTACTATTTAATTATTTTCTCTCTCATACTTCCAATACAATCATTACATTATACTATTATTTAATTATTTTTTCTCTCATACTTCCAATACAATTATTATTTCTCACTACTATATAATTAAAATAATACTCACTACCACCAAAGATTCCATTTTTCTTAATCTTGGTGAAAAACCCAAATAAAAACATCAAAAAGGAACGGAGGAAGTAATAAAATGAAATCTTATGTGATTCATCTCAATACAATGATAATCAATTTTAACTTTTATAATTTTTAGTTATATATATATTAACATGCCCAAATTTAATTTAACAAAGTCATAAAAAGGAGGGAGAACATTATAATCAAAACAACAAAGTGGGGAAAAATACGTACCACATAGTCCTTTGCTGAGTCATATCCTAGAACTACATCAGCCAGCTTTCCTACAATATCATTTATTTGAAAAGTAAGACCCAAAATCACCTAAATTATTGATAAGCTTAAGTTCAAAACTACATTTTAATTAATTTTATAAATTTCAAATAAATTTACTGCTATTTTGAATTTTCAATCCTTTAAAGAGTTTAAAACGCCAAAAAAACCTCTGTGATTAACCATTTCTCATGAAGAAACTGAAGCAAAATCCGAAAAGCAGAACAAATTTGTAAAATAAAAATCTTCAAAAACAACAATTCATGATATGAACAATTCATAAACAATAGGGATTTTATTTAAATATGAAGTTTATACGCTAATAATTGTATTAATTTCACGTGAGACCAAATAAAGCAGTATCTATTTTCTTTAATAAAAAAATAAGAAAACAAAATTTTAAAAAAAAAGGAAAAGATAAAGGTTGAGATTAAATTACCATGTTTATCAGGAATTTGAAGAGAAATAAGGGAAGCGCCATAATTAGTGAGCGTAAGAGAGATGTTACCCTTCTTGAGTTCATAAACTCCAATCTCATCTTCAAATTCTTCAGCATTTACGTAATGTCCGCCATGGTGATGACGGTGATGATGGTGGTGCCCGAAAATAAAAGACACTTCCGGATCTAAACCAAAACTTCTGCTAGTTAAACTGATGGAAATTAGAGAAATTAAAAGTATGATTTTATCAATACCCATTTTAATTTGAGATGATTTTTTTTTTTTTTCTGTTTTTGGTTTTGTTGTGCTAAGCTTTGTTGGGGGTATCAAAGCGGAGGCCGTTATATATATCTGACACCCTCCCTCCGTCCCTCTCATAACGCATTTCTTGCTTTTCCACGTGGAATGACAAATTGTGTTAGAAAATAGGTAAAACAAACAACTATTTTTGTTTTTCTGAATATACTATTTCATTACTTTTCATTTAGCATTAATATTTTGTTTTAAGAATACATGCATATTTGGTAATAAAAAAGAGAGGGCTTGATTTATCTTGGAGGAAATTAAAAAAAATAGAATGTATGAATGATGGGACAACCTAAAATTGAAAAATAACGTTAAATAAGAGCAATATAAGAAGTAAATAATAGAAATATGTTGTTAGAACGGAAATATAATAATTAGTTTGTATAAGATTAAAAAAAATAATTGAGTTATTGCCAAAAAAAAAGGTGTAAAATCAGTATGACTATCTAAAATGAAAAAATAATATTCTCTTGAGTCTCTCCATTCCATGTTAATGATTCTACATGAAATTTTCCATTTAAGGAAAAAATCGATCTTATACATAATTTTCATTGTTACGTGGAACAATTCGCCTTAACGTACACACAATTATCTTATATTTTTAATAATTTTTATGAAATGTTTTTATGCTATGTTTGGGAATGAGGATTTCATTTGAAAACATAGATTTGATGTTTGGCAAATAAAGAAATTTCAAATTTGGATTTGAGTCAAAACCACAATTGTTATAAAAATAATGGTAGGCGACGAGCTGGGAGCCTAAGACCAACCTATGTTGTCGCCTCCTGAAGGAATCATAAAAGTTATATATTAAATGATGGCAATGACATATCACGTTGAAAAGTAAAAGAAATTAGATATGTCGCAACAGGTAAGCGACAATCTAATTCCATCGCCCGTTGTCCCATTGCCAAGGCATTGCCTACGCGTCACCAAAGGTGACGACTTTATTTCCGTCACCTTTTGAACATCGCTTTTTACGTTTTTTTGTTGTGAGAATTATTTGTTCTTGTGATGCTTAGAAAGTTTTATACTCTTGTAGATTTATTTATGGAACATATTTTTCTACATTAACAAAACAAGCACAAGACAAATTTCATTATATTAATATATCATAACATTGTCGTTTTGTCTGCACCATATATTTATTTTTATTATTAAACAGTTTATTGACACTCGTCTGTTTCATAGAGTTTACAATAAGTATGTGGGAATTTATTTAGTCAATTATTAAAAAGGTGGTAGTTGTGGTATTTTAATTGATTAAATTAATTGTAAATGTGGTAGTTGGAGTATTGTAAGTAGTAAGTTGGGGTATTCTGGTCTTTACTTATGTGAACATGGGGTATTTAGATAATAGAGATTGACAAAAAAGAAAATATGACAATTAATATGAATTTGCCAAATAAGAAAATGTGACAACTAAATTGATTCAGAGTTTATAACAATTTCAATTGAGCAAAAAAAAAGTACTAATAAGATATCATAATTTTGCCCCCAAATTTATTCGAAGGTCGTAAACGTATTTCTAAATTGTTATTAGGAAACATTAATGTTTATGATTCCATAGAAGAGTGAGTATTTCTTGAGGATAACATCAAGCAATAGCTGAATCATATTAATCTTTACACGAATTATGTTGATAGCAATCAAAAAAACAAACATAATGGGGGCCCTCAAAACCCATGAGCTTTTTTCCTTAATCTTGAAATTTTTCAATTTTATTCTTAGAGGTATTAATTTTGACCTTAAATATATCAATTTCAACATAAAGTGGTACTTAAATATATCAATTAAAGCAAAAGTTTTAATTTGAACCTATAAGTGATCAATTTTAACGTTAAAGTGATCAATTTCTACCTAATATAATTGACAGTGATAAGTATTGAATTGTATGTTATGTAGTTTATTTATTTTGTTTATAATTGATATAGTTAACATCGTAACAAAAACAAGATAAGGTCATAATTGATGTATGTTTGGTAATAATTGACAGTGATAAGTAATGAATTGTATGTTGTTATGTAGTTTATTTATTTTGTTTATAATTGATATAGTTAACATCATAACGAAAACAAGATAAAGTCATAATTGATGCATGTTTGGTGATAATTGACAGTGATAAGTAATGAATTGTATGTTGTTATTGAAATTTTTACATTAATTGATATGTTTAAATACTACTTTACGTTGAAATTGATATCTTTAAGGTCAAAATTGATACTTTTAAGGTGCAAATTGAAAAATGTCCAGGAAATGAAAAATAACCACAAAAAAAATCTGGAGCGCGTGTAGTGCACGCGCCTGAGAATGGGTCGACCCAATTGTGGTCTTATTCTAAGACGGTCTTACGCAAGTTTTTGTGAATAATAATAGACCTTATATATTATAATTAGGATAAAAAATGTAGATATGTAATATGATTCGTAAATGTTAAAAAAAATCATAAATTCTACTAAAGCAATAGAAGAATGTGACAAGTGTCACAATTTTAAAAGTTATTTTCCCGCCTAATTCTACTTAAACAATAGAAGAATGTGACAAGTGTTACAAATTTAATTTTATTCCATTGGTTTGCTTAATTAAATTAACCCATATTTGATTTTGCCTCATATGTTTTTCCATTGATGCTTCTTTTCACTTCTACAGTAGTCTTTAATAACCAATTTTTTTCTCATATGTTTTTCCAAAATTCTTATGATTCCGTGCTTAGCACGGTTATGTACCTAGTCTATATATAAATTGCAAATATTTAAGTGTCTACTTCTATTAAGTAGCATTTTTAAAATTTATGGCTCTTTCTAATTTAGACACCAGAAAAAGACCTATCTTGCTTATCATCAGAAACGGTCGTGATCTTTGCAGACAATAGCATCGGATTATGACAAGGAAAAGCTGCTATGCATATGATTTACTTATTTCATACAAAAACACCAAATGACCAAATTAGTCTTAGCACAATGTGATACGGTAAAACAATATATTATTCAACATCTACTCTATCTATGATGTAACGAGTCTAATGACGCCAAGGAACGCAAGACTAATTGTTTTTTATAAGTGATTTAGTCCGCACTATTTTTATTAAACATTATTTTTGAATGTTTCATCTACAAGTTCACATTTCTCATTTTTCACTCTACTTAATCAGTAATCAAATTTTTTAACTTAAATTCAAAGTTGATTTCTATTTTAATGTGCACTAAGTTCGTATAAAATTAACTTTTATTTCTTTGGCTAACTATAGAGTAAGCCTTTACTTAGATAAGTTCTATTCATCAATAAGCTTAAAATTAGAGTTATTAATTTGATTCAATTAGACGCTTAGTCAACAAATTATTAGCGATATAGCCTCACTTAATGATATAGCCACACTTTAATCTTCAAATAAACAAATTATTAACCAATTACAACGTACAAAAATTGTTATATAGTTTATTTGATTCTGATCTAATACGAAATTGATTTGAACAAACAATTAAACACTAATAAATACCAAAAGCCCTTTTCATTGATTATATTTCAATCCTATTCGTAAAATTGATTTTAACTTTTGAAAGTATTGAACTTTTCAAATGTAAAGACACCTAAATATCTAAAATTAAAATATCAAATAAATTTAAGTGTGTACGAAAAAAAAAGTTGGGGAAAGGAGGAAAATTTAAAAAGGCTAAGATCATAAAACAAAAAAAATAATGAAATAAGAGCTCAATCAAAGTTATCCCAAAAATAAGCGTCAAATTCCCAAAGCACAGGTCTGGAGCTGTTCGCAGTTACTAAGTGCGAACAGACTGAAAAACACAAACAGTCTGTTCGCTGTTAGTAACAGCGAACAAACTGTTTGTGCTTTTCAGTTTGTTTCCACTTAGTAAGTGGGAACAGCTCTGTTCCCACTTAGTAAGTGGGAACATCTCTTGTCTTAAAATGACCTGTTCGCAGTTACTAACTGCGAACAACCCTGGCTTTTTTTTTGAAATCTCTCTTCTGTTCGCACTTGTTAACTGCGAACATATCCGAACCTTTGCCCAGGCCTAGTAGACGCTTACTTTTTGGAATACTTTGATTTGGCTGTTGATTCATTATTTTTTTGTTTTATAATCTTATCGTTTTCAAATTTTCGGAAAAGGAGTCTCCAAAGGGCCGGCCCAACTGAATTACGTATCCAACCACAAGATTATCAAAAGAAAGTGAGATCGAGTGTTGACAATGGCCCCACCCCCATAACACGTCTAATTCACTTTAGCAACGGTCTTCTCCATGCACTGACTACCTAAACGATCTACATTACCAATTAGACTAGCGTTATCTTCCTTTGAAGATCGCTTTAAGAATCCTAATTAGTTATTTCTTCCGTTTTTTTAATAAAGTTCCTATAAAAATTATTCACAAAACTTAAAAAAAAAAAAAAAAATTGGATATTAGATTTACTACCTCCTATTCATCTAAAATGTCCTATTTACTTTTAGAGTATTATTCATTTAGCACTCTTAAATTGTATTTTATTATTAATCTATAAATTAAAACATAGTCATGTGGGATCTTATTTGATTCGTTTTGATGTAAAGATTATTATTCACAGCAGTAATGCAATATCATATATTCATGATAATAAAGATAAGAAGGCCCGTTTAGGACCCGTTAAAAGCTCGTTTTAAGCCTGCTCCGTAAATAGTCAAAGTTGAACCTTCAAAAATCCGACCCATTTAAGGCCCAACCCATTGAAAGCCTGTCTAATAAAGGGTCGAACCAGGAGCCCGATGGGCCTCCGGCCCATTGCACACCCCTACTCGAGCGGATATGAGTATAATATGTCCACTGCCTCTTCCACACCCAAACCCTGACTTTTTACGGAATATGGACCTATGACCATGACCATAACTCCAGATTTGGCATTTTCACAAGGAATAGTACTTCTCAACAAATACCTGACTACTTTTCTCAATAATGAATCATCAAAGATACACATAGAACCTACATAATATTTTTACAAAAAAGATCACTCAAATCTACAATCATTTCACTACTACATTTATCATAAAAAGATATTTACAAGGGAGTAAAGATGGGTCAAGTCACCCTACAGGGGAGTTAAGAAGGCCAGGGGAGGAGCATATAGGTACTAAACCTAACATAGCTTTGACTAACCTATGATCGACATCGCAGACTTAACTCATTGATTTACTCTTTCACAACTGCAAAAATCATCAGCTTGCTCAGGCAAGCTCGATATGATGATGATGATAAATCAATGTGGGTTATAAGCTGCAGGCTTTTGGGTAACTGCAGGTTTCTATCTCTTGGAAGACCCTTCTCAAGCCGAGGGACTCTTTAACTGCACTCTCTATAGATGAGTTGTCGTCTTTCTTCCCTCCCCAAACCCTGACCAAAGTTTTCTATAAGCGGAACTGGGTACGATGATGATGATGTTGCTCAGGCAAGCTCGGTATGATGATGATGATTCATGGTCAATGTGAGTTATAAGTTGCAGGCTTTTGGTAATTGCAGGTTTCTCTCTTGGAATACCCTTCTTGAGCCGAGGGACTCTTTAACCACACTCTCCTCAATGGATATGAATTGTCGTCTTTCTTCCTTCCCCAGACCCTGACCGTATCTTTCTATGAGCGGGATGATGATGATGCTGCTGCTGCTCAGGTAAGCTCGGTGCCTAATCTGTACGAATATTATTGAATACAGCATGTTTCAAAAGTGACTTGGCTATTTGATCAGGCTGTAATCCTTGTGCAGTCATCAGATTGACAAGCATCAAAGCTCTATCCTTATCATGTACTCTACAGCAACTAGAAAGGAGTGTTGTGTATGTCACTACGTCAGGCCGCAGACCCTTATCTATCAGATCATGGAACAGCACCATGGCTTCTTCAATATCATTCACCTTGCAACATTTGTCAATTAACACAGTATACCAGGCAAGATCAGGCTTCAGCTGCATTTCCGACATTTTATTCTTGATAATTGATTCGAACTTCTTGGCTTTCTCTCCCAGAGAAATGTTAGGACCAGGATCAGACTCATTCAAAGTTGATTTCAAAAACCCATCAAGCAGAGCTGTTAAAGTGATGATATCAGGCTCTATACCTCTGTCTTTCATATCAATTACAAGCTTCCAGGCTTCCAAAACACAATTTGCCTTGCAGTATCCATTCATCATTATTGTGTACATAACAACATCAGGAATAAAACCTTTATCAACCCAAATGTCAAACACTCGTCTAGCCTTCTCTATATTTCCAGAATTGCACAATGCAGTCATAAGCTTTGAGGGAATTTTAATGCAAAGATTATCTTCCAAGACCAGAAATGTCTCAAACAACACAAATGCACTATCAACTTCACCATTCATACATAGGCAACCTAGCAAATTCAAGGAAGTCTTCCTTTTTAAAGGAGTTCCATGTTTTTTTAGGTTAACAAATAGAGTAAAAGCCTCCCGAGCAAGTTTTGCTTCACAATAGCCATTAATCATAGCAGAATAATTGTCCGGACACTTGTCATCCAAACTATATAAAAACTTCTCAGCTTCTTTTACCTTCCCTCCTATACATAGGCCTTCGATGATTTTATTATGCATAACAGTGTCAGGTGTCAACCCTTGGGTCTTGACGTAGTCAAGACAGTGTAAAATCTCTTCTACATAGCCATTTCTAGCCAATCCACCTGCAAGTATATTGTAAGTAATCATATCAGGCTCAACACCATTAGTCTTCATATCTTTAAGAACATCGCAAGCCTCGAGAAGTTTTCCCTTAAGACAATAGCCATTAATTAGAGTTGAGTAATGTTTCACATCTGGGACCAAGTTTCTGTGCTTCATCTCTTCAATAAGCTCCAAGCCTTCTTCAACTCTGCCCAATTTACACATTGCATCAACCACAATGTTATAACAAATTTCATCAAGAAAAATCCTTGTGTCTCTGTATGTATTGAAACGATTGAGAACCTCAGTAAAAGATCTCATCAAGCATAAGCATTGAAGAATAGAACTCACAATAACACAATTTGGTTTCAAACCTTTAGATAGCATGTTACTTTCAAGGGAAAATGCTTTTAAAATCTTTCCTCTCTTACAATATGCATGAATTAAGGGACCAAAGCAATTCACACTTGGGGTCAAACCTTGGTTCTCCATGTCGAGCAAAACAGTCTCAGCTTCACTCAATTTGTTCTCATTGCAGAAGCCATGAACCACAACCTCATAAGAAAAACTGTCAGAAGGAACACCAGAATTCCTACAAGCTTTAAGCAGTTCATAAGCCGCATCTGATTTTTTAAATGAGCAAAGTGCTTCAATATATGTCCCATATGAATATTCATTAGGAATTACGCCAGCTTTCTCCATCTCCAGAAAAAAATCAACCGCTTTCTCTAAATGACCCATCCTACAAAAGGCCTTGATCATGAGATTGTAAGTGTAGATGTTGGGGTTCAAACCCATCCTCTTCAATTGTTGGTATATAGCCACTGCCATGTCAAGCTTACCCTGTTGAATCAACTGGTTCAAAAGATAGTTACATGTGAATATACTTGGCAATAAACCATGCCTTTGTGTTTTAAACAAAACATCAATACATTGATTAAACATACCCATACTGACATAGGCCTTGACTAAGACATCAGTTACTTTAACCATTGAATTAGTCCTTTCAAGCTCAAGGCTCTCCAAAAAAATATCCAAGAATTCTGGAATATCAAAGCCCAGTTCTTCCTTATTTGACTTAATAACATCCAAAAATAAAGCTTCCAATTTTCTAGTAGAACCCCGACTGCACAATCTTTTAGTGATTGAGACATAAATATTCACATTATGTTGAAACCTATGTTCTTGAGTTGGCTCCCTTTTAAAGTTCTTCGGGATTTCAATGACCCCATTGGAGGATAACTCATGCAAAGGATCCTCAAAATCAATATAGCTATTACTAACGCCACTTCTACGAGCAGAGGAAAATGTAAGTTCATCAGAACTAGAATCCGTTGACCAAGGACACAACTGGACATCTGCAAAAGCAGCATTGTGGCGAGTATAGAGACAATTGCTCAAATATCTACCAGAGACTGTCCTTCTACACAGCATGCAGTGGAGCTTATAGGAGCAGTTGAAAGCTTTAACTGCTCCAGAAGAGAACATCACTCATGAAACCAGATTTAGGTGATGTCTTCAACACCTATAATCATATAACCATTTTACTATCTTCAACACCTGAAACCAGCCACCAATAACAGATAATAACAAAGAGATAGAAAAAGTAGAGAATCTTATTGTGCATTTATTCCCCCGTTTAATTCTTCTCATTCTTTTGTTCCTCCCATTTAAAAAATGTTAACTTAGTTGCAGCAACTCCGTTTTTAGTATTCTTACCCACCTTACTTTCTACTATATTCCCCAATCCATGGGATGACCAATAATTTGAAAGGACTAATTTAATGTTTAAATTGATGCCCTAGTCAAGGCCTCTGCAAGTATGGGTAAATTGATGAATCTATTAACGTTTTGTATCAAATACAAAGGCAAAGTTTTTTGCCTTGTATAAGAAGGGGAAGCTTGACATGGAAATGGCTACATACCAACTAGGGTTGTAAATTCGGTTACTCGGTCGGGTTTTGGGTCGGATTTCAGTGGGTTCGGATATTCAATTCGATTAATTTATGTTAAAATCGTTTGTGATGGGAGAATGGAGAGTTGTAGTCGATTAATTAAGTTGTCGGTCAATAGACAAATTTGGTTTAGCCTAAGATAAAGTCGATAAGATTTGATTGTGGGCCTGCATTTATCGTTTAATTTTAGATAAACTAAACTTGATTCAATTCAATCAAAATTATTATTAACTGAATTAAATTTGATACGGTTAACTCAAATTATATCGCTTAATCACATTGTCCGGTTAATCCGAGTGTTAACTATGGGTCATTTTGGGTGGGATTATGTCGAATACCTATCGGGTTAAAGACGGGTTCGAGTTGTAACAGGTCGGGTGCAAATCGAGTCCGGTTAACCACATTGTCGGGTCAATTTCGGGTGTCGGTTGTTCTCGAGTCGGGTACCGGTCGATTATTGGTCTAAAATAATCGGGTACATGTCAGGTTACGGGTCAACATCAGGTCGAGTTTCGATCGGTTACAGGTTACTGCACCTCGGGTCAACCAACGGGTCGGATACAGGTCGATTTCGATCGGTATTACAGGTCGGGTCAATTTTTTACAGCCCTAATACCAACAATACATGAGGATCAGTTTGAACCCCCAACATCTACACTTACAATCTCATGATCAAGGCGTTTCGTTCGAAGGGTCATTTAGAGGAAGTTGTTGATTGTTTTCAGAATATGAAAAAAGCTGGCGTAATTCCTAATAAATATACTTATGGAACATACATTGAAGCTCTGCAACCCCTGCTTTCAAATTCTAGGTCCTTCACTGCACAAGGGGAATATAGTAGAAAGTAAGCCTAGTAAGAATACACAAAATGGAGATCTTGCAACTAACATCAAATTTTCCAAATGGGAGGCATTGCGACTAATGATATGTAATAAAAGAATGAGAAAAATGAGGAATATGTGCACAAAAGGATTCTCTGCCACTATTCTATATGAGGTCTAAAAATGATATTAAACATATTTCAAATATAACTAACACCAATGAAATACAAAAGTCTCACACAATCATAAAACAATATAAGAAAAAAGAAATGATAAAAGCCACATAACATAATATGACATTAACACAGCCATATATACTAACGTTTAGTAAGATGTACTTTTAAATTTCAAGTGCACAATGAGTTCTTTTTTTCAACCGATTGAGGAATATTGAAGGAAATGTGTCATAAGACATTTCCAGCAATTAATAAATATAGTTAGAACTATATTATAAAATAAATAAATGCAGCACTTTAGTAATTACTATTTACTTGCTAAAGGATAAATATTATAATTGGACAAATAATATTGGATTATTGGACAATAAGTAAAAAAAACTTGGTTCATATATTTGTTATGCTTGAGATCCTCATATTGAGTGTTAGATAATTGTAATTTAAATTTAATTAATTGCATCGAATATAATCCAACAAATATATCTCCTACACCATTACAATTTGATAAGCCACAATCATGTCACACATTATACATACTCCTAGTATAAAATCACTCAGTAAGAATCTTGATAATACTCCCTAGGTCCCTATGCCATTTCAGATATTTCTATTAAAGTTTATCATACTTTGCACCAAATCCTTTTTTACGTAATGTCTCATTCCCTTTTTTAATCTCATCCACAAACTTATTTTTTCTATTCGTCTTATTCACTTAGTTCTTTCATCTATTTGATTTTTGCCTTATTCCCCAGCTATAAATGAATATTACACTAAAAAAGGTGCGATTTCATAAGAACATAAAAGTACTCCCTCCTATTCACTTGAGTTGTCCCATTTAGTTTTTCACACTTGCCGAGACAATATTTTAGCCCTTAATATCTCAAACTATTGTTAATTAAAAATTATAAAAAGTTGATATTAATAATATTTGCATTGAGACGAATCAAACAAGATCCCACATGACTATGTTTTGACTATGTTTTAACTTATAAATTAAGAGTAAAATACAAATTAAGAGTCATAATTGAATAGTGTCTAAAAACAAATGGGACAACTCAAGTGAATAGGAGGGAGTATAAGATAGTGCACTAGTTTGCAAAATTGCCTTTGTGGTGACAAAGGACACTTAAAAACCAACCAAATTGACAAGCCAATAACTCACATTAAAATAGGCAAACAAAGTGTAGAACACCAAGGAGCATTACCATCATTAAAAAAAGGAGGTAGAAATTACCTTTGCAATAGATGACCACCAACTACTTCCTCAAAGATTAGCCAGAGATGAAAGTTTGTGACCTCAATTGCTGTAGTGTAAGCAAATCAAACTTCAAACATCAAATTTGCTGAAAAGATAAGCCTCACAAGGACTAGGAGAGAGCAAGATGACAACTTTACATACTTCAAAAGGACTTTTGTGCTTCAAAACAATCGAATAATACAACTTGAAAAGATTTTGTTCACATTAAAAGTTTAAAACTCAAATTAACATCAACCATCTTGACAATTAGTTCAAGGGTGAACTATTATGCAAAATATTTAAAGCCCAAAAATGAAAGGCTGTTTCATTGCAATTTACAGATGAAAAAACTATAGAGCACAAAGCAAATCAAGTAAAAAAATATCTCAAATCTCATGTTGATGTTAAACTAATACATCATCTATTATGAGTTCAAAATAAGATTTAAACGAACTAAACATGCAATTTTCAGAAATTTTTTAAACCACTAGTATAAAAATCAGAAGGCCATAATTTGGATAATACTATCATACTATAGTGTAATTAGAACGTTCACTAAATAACTAATGCAATAGTTCCTTTCATAACCTAGCTTCAAGTCCTATATTTAAACGATAATCAAACATGAACCCAATTCTTCAATAGAGGTCACATGACTCACATCAGCCAAGCATGAGAAATCAAGCAATACAGACAGAAAGTAATAAACAATTAACCATGACAAACGGAAGCACCAGCTTATACATGCTGATGCTAAGAAAGCATAGCAGAACAGGTAGTTAGAAAAAGGACCTTCCATAGAAAATACACTAGTGTGTTCTAAAAATCACCGCCTTGTCTTTTTAAATCTACATGGTAACCTTCAAAACAATAGTTTTAATTGAACTTTAATTTTAATAGTGAATAACATACCAGGACATAATAACTGTTCAATCCTCAGTTCATTTTCCTATTATTTCCTGATAGCAATACAGGATTCAATTATTATAGAGATGAACAAAACCTCAAGTAGGAGGAATAATCAGTATTATGGAATTAAGTTTACTTTAGTCTGAGTTGAAATCCGTGAATAGAAAGTAGAATTCAGTTAAAACGGTTCAATCGTAAGTTTATTAGTCATTGTATATTCCACATTACAAATTACTTGCCTCTTCAAAAAAAATTACTTGCAGCTATACACTGTCTTAAATAGACCCTTATAGAAAAATTTAATCCCAAAAATTCAATCAAGTTCATAACCATATCTCACCACCAATATAACATTTCATAATCTATTAACTATAACTAAAATAAAACACGCTTACATCATCATACCTCCCAAACTAATGAAGTGTCAATTTGTGGATTAAAATTTTCCCTCCAATGAAAGATGATGATGTCATCATAATATGTTGTTTAATCCTAATGAATATATTATCATAATAATTAATACATTGGAAATTGGTTTATATAATCAATATATGTAAATGCATTAATGAAATTGGTTAATGTAATATAACTTTCAATAAAATTTTAAATATTAAATTTATTTTAAACATATTTTGTTATTCTTACTTAGTAAATATTAAAATATAATCAAAATAACATTATTTATTATTTATCATTGTACAAAACTTATAAAATAGTATTTGTAAAATTAAATTGAATCAAATATTAATTATTATATGCAATTATTAATTCATTGAAAATGAATAATCAATAATTTAGAATTCATTTTTTTTTTAAATATTATAAAAAACAATAAAATGAAAAAAAAACGTGCATCGCACGAGGATTATCTAGTTAATTGATTAAAAGAAAAAACAAGAAAAAAGAATGTTCTTGTCAAGAGTTAATTGTCAAATATTACAAAACCCGAATCGGATAAGATACCGCAATTTCAAAACCCGGACAACATCAATTTGTGGCAAACCACCAAAATGGATTATGAGCATACAAAAGAGGCAACAGTTTGGAAAACATTTGTGGAACCAAACCATACAGTATCAGAACAAAAAATTGGTGAATAAAGATATCGCAAAGAAGCAGAAACTGAAGAAGTTTGTTATTCAATAAAAAAAAATGAGTAAAGGTTAAAATTTTATCCTTAAAACACCCGGGAACAAGTTATGGAGACTCTTGTTCACAAACAACCTTAATCGATGAAGTAGGAATGAAAAGCAATAAGAATTAAGTGCAATAATAAACAAGACACGGATTTACAAGGTTCACCTAGCGGGGCTACGTCCTCGCTCGTAGTTAGCTTTGATTATAAGTAGAGAAACAATGGAGTTCTCAAGAACTCATCCAATAGAGTATTACACTAGAAGAACCCATCATACAAACCTATGCACACATGCACCAACATGCACTCACCATGGTGCACTGCTCAAGTCACCAAACTCCAACAATAAATAACAATATTTACATAGTAGCAAACGCAAGAGTACTTAGGTTTTAATCTGAAGGTCGAGACTCGAGTTCATTTTGAATATTATTATGGGGTTTAAGTTGAGTTTTCATATTTTGAAAGTTGCGCATAATGTCACCTGTTGATGAAATTTGAAAAATGCACACAAATAAACACTCAAATAATACTTCAATGTATACACCAAGGTTGTTAAAATCATGGAAAAAAGTCGCAGTCTTGGATGCTTTGCGGAAGCGGTAGCGATGCCATGGAAAACGGCTATAACGGTGAAATAACGTGAATCACAACCGATGTGGTACGATTTTTGAAAAAAAATTCACATAAGGGGAGTTTTGAACTTATAATTGCATTTTATTTGTTGACCTACTATTATTATGCAATAATATGCCTATAGCTATTGTAATTGCAATATTTGAGGTTCTTATAGTGTATTTCTAATTAACTTATTAGTTGACTATTTTACTTATCTACTAAAATTATGAGCAACTATAATTTAAGGAATCGCAATAATTAAAGTTAATGAGTATTAATGAAAATTTAACAGGAGACAAAAAACGTTGTAACATTGAAAATATCGTTATAACGGTAAAATAACGGGTGTTACACGTTACATAACGATCAACACGGCAATTTGACCGTGAAATTTCATGCACCATTATATAAGGGGATTTAACGTCGCGGGAACTCTCAAACAAGTTACATAAAGGGTGTTATGTAATGTAACGGGGGAGTTTTATTCTATGGTTAAAATCGATATTTTACTTTGAATGAAAAGCAACTCTCAAAATCAAATGGTGAAATTAGATCGCGAAATCAACTAACTATACAAAATTTGCAAATTGAATAATTATCGAATTTTGTATTTAATTTCAACACATTTTATATGTAAAAGAAATGCTTAAATTTATCTATTAACAATATGATCGGCAATAATTCATAAAATGTTCTAAAGAAAAATCACTTACATTTGACTTGAAAATGGCGGACATAATGGTTGAAATTGCAAACACCATTGTTCTATAATCTATACAAAGATATTCAATATGTTTCCATAAAGAAGATTTCAAAGGAATGCAACAGCCAACAAGCTAACAAGTAACAGACATACAATTTTACAGCAGCTCTAGATAAAGCATCAGAAAGAAAATTTTACCACATCTTTTCATATTAGGGTTTGTCCTCTATATGGTGGTAGGTCTAAGGCACCAAATGCGAGCAACTCCTAAAACAAAATCAAACAGAAGTATTCTAAACAGGGAGACAATTCTTAAGAAAACAGAATGCACCACAATGAAACAAACTATACTACAAAGAACAGAAGAAAGGTCTAGATGATATTTCATATAAACACTCTGAAGTCTGACCTAAATCTTCCAGCAGAACTAAATAGTTTTATTGTACCTCAAGCGTTCAATAAGCAAGAAAGGTAAGAGAATATGAATTAGAGCTAAACATTAAAAATATTAAAAATGCAATCTTACAAATTGTATTGAAGAAAAACTTTTAAAGAAAAATCACTTACATTGGACTTGAAAATGGCGGACAAAATGGCTGAAGAAGATGACGAAAAGCTGCTACTGTCTGATGCCTGCTGGTTGACTGAAGAAGATGGCAAAAAGCGGATTCCAGAGATGAAGAACTGTTGATGAAGAACTGAAGAGGGTAGAATGCTGCGGCCTGGGAGAATTTCCGACGGTTCAATTGAAGGATTAAGAGTGAAAAACTGAAAATGGAATTTTCTGAATAAATATAAATATCCCAATTACAAGAGAATGCTTAATGCTTAGAACTTTTTTTTTTAAGCTAAATTCCAAAAGTATTTGGAAATATAGAAGCTCCCCCAAACTATTTGGAAAAATAAGCTTTTTTTCAAATACTTAACGACTACATTTTGATCGTTCGTAGTAGTACCGAACGAACAAAATACTTGTTTTGAGGCATTCTCCATTTCTCCATTTCTTACATGTTCAATATAATTAAGTTAAGGTAACGAATTATATGTAAACATCAAAGTAAATAATTAAAATACTTAAAATACATAATTCATCGTCCAAAATACAAATACAACAAAAAATTGTTCAACTAAAAAGTACACTAATTAACCACGCTTGGCGTTGTGCACAACTACCTGTTATGTCTTGTCGTTGCATATGCCACATTTGAGACCTCTATCCGTACGATCATCCATCTCATTACGCAATCTCTTTGATCGTGGACGTCCCTTTGTTCTTACTCTACTAGTATCAGCAATCAGACGAGGGCCATTGTATTCCCTCCATTGAGTAGAGTCAAGCACAGGTTCAAATTGAGGCTCATAAGTCCTCATGTAGCTAGTTGTGCGAAAACGCCGATCGACAAAAGTGTCTTCAGATAAGCTATATGCAGAACATACAGCTAACACGTGTGAACAAGGATAGTGGAAAACTCGAACTTTTTTACAAGTGCAAGTGCGGTTTGAAAAGTTAACAGTGTAACGCTTTCCGCCTTTGCGTTCTATTCGTTCGCCTTTTCCGGTTGTGACTTCGTATTTGCCATTTGTTATGTCAAATGGCTCTACGCTGTGATATCGTGCTTTACGTCGATTTGCTTCTATTTTTCTCTCAACATAGACAGTGTACGGATGATTAGAAGCAAGTCGTTCTCTAGCTATTTCCCTTTTTTTCACGAACCACTTGTTCACACGGTAAAAAGTAAGTTCAACAATAGCTGCAACGGGTAGGAATCTAGCACCTTTCATGACGCCGTTGAAGACCTCAGCCATGTTCGTAGTAGCATAGCCATATCGGTAACCCCCGTCAAATGCTATTGACCATTTCTCCATATCCATCTCACTTATGTATGCAAAAGTCTGTTCACTCATATGACGAATGCGCCTTAAACCTTTGCTTGCTTTTTGTCTTTTTCGTTGAAAAGCAGTAGCAATAAATAGTTTCTTCACCTCAACATTCTTTATATGAGTATTCAAATTTGAAGCAACATGGCGAATGCAAAAGCGATGGTATGCATCTGGAGGGGTCCACCCACTATCAACATCATTCATGGCAGCTATAATTCCAGGGTGGCGATCAGATATAACACATAAACCTCTTCTGTTGGTGACCCGATGTCGAATACATGCCATAAACCATGACCAGCTATCAACATTTTCTTCTTCGACAAGAGCAAATGCTAATGGCATAAGTTGATTGTTCCCATCGATGCCAATAGCAGTCAGTAGCTTTCCTTTGTATTTTCCATACAAATGAGTCCCATCAATGACAAGTACAGGAAGGCAATGC
Source organism: Amaranthus cruentus (assembly GCA_019425755.1). Classification (NCBI taxonomy): domain Eukaryota; kingdom Viridiplantae; phylum Streptophyta; class Magnoliopsida; order Caryophyllales; family Amaranthaceae; genus Amaranthus; species Amaranthus cruentus. Next base: position 8,954,254 of record CM033460.1, read on the forward strand.
GCAAATCCATCAATGCAAGGCTTGAATGCCCAAAATAACCTTTTGAAAACATTTACACCAGGGCGCTCTGATTTGTATACCCATTCCACAGCCATACCTGGGTGCGCATCTCTCAAAGCTTGCATGTAACGGGGAAGACGCTCGTATGACTCTTCCCAACTACCATAAATCTCTGCGATTGCAGCTTGCTTTCCAGTCCATGCTTTGAAGTAACTAATCCTGTGATGGTACGTTGTGTTTACCATCTCAATGATCACACCAACCTTAAGAGTTGGATCCACCCGAACACATTCTTTGATAAAATTACCAATGATAGATGAATTCAAATGGCGTGCACCCAAGCTATGGTTGTCGCTAACACAAGTAAATGTGTGTGGACCTTTATAAGTCACTATAGTCCAATCACTATTCTTTTGGCGAGCACGAAGTTTCCAACCACAAGAATTGGGACACACTAAATCAAGCACACTCTTGTTAGACGTTCGACATGTATATGATTGATTAGCCTTGATGCAATAACTCTTCACCGCTTCAATCAAATTTTTCTTGGTCGAAAACTCCATACCCTTAACAAATTCATCTCCCTCAAGACTACATGAATTTTGAGCCCCCATAGTCCAATCACCTCTTTCTCCATCCTCTTCTAATTGATCATCAAAAGGAACAGAAGACGATGTGGTCTGTGTAGGTTGAACATTGTCACCTACATTAACAAGCACTAACTGTTGTTCACGTTCAACCCCTTCATCATTCCCTTCTCCTTCATCACTCAAATCATCTTCATCATAATCTCCCTCATCACTTAAACCATCTTCATCATAGTCAAGCCCTCCATCATTACTTACTCTCTCATTATCAAGATAAGTTTCTTCCTCATTGAACACATATTGTTCAATAGAGCCGTGATATTGTGGGCTAGAACTTGATTCGGTTCTAACATTATTAGTTGGGTCAGGTGCTAGAGACACAGGAGTGAACATTTGGGAAGGAGGGCGATCAAATTGGGTCAGGTGCTCCATCATTCCAGTGAATGATTGCATGAATGGAGCCGAAGAAGGGACATTTTCATTGATATTTATAGGGACTTGTTCAATAAATATCTCCGTACTAGTACACCCCAAATTCCTAACAAGAGCCCACAAAGCATTCATTGAGTACTTATCATCAAGTGACACCACGGTAGATGTCGATTGGCTAATAGGGTATTTCATTTTCAGTCTTAATTCTACCATATGTCTATCAAAACCACAAACTTTATACAACAACTCAACAAACTCACAAAGAGAGATATCAATTCTTGCAACAATAGGTCTTAGACTTCCACCTTGATATATCACTACATTATTATTTTCAACAATAACACCATTCCATCTACACATCAAAGGACAATCCATAACTAGAAGAACTTAGAATATCTCTAAAAATTTTGTTATATTTTTTAACATTACGTTATTTTGAACTTTATCGGTTCATGTAATTTAAAATTTGGTCGTTGTATCAATACTTTAAAAATTATAGACTTGATAAATATTTCGTTATAAGAACTTGAATGTTGAAAAACTTCATATGTTTCGCTCAATTAGTATAAAATATTAGAAGATCCTCGTTAGTCGAAAATGTTTAAATAATTTTATGCGAATGGTCGAAAATTGCACTTCATAATATACTTTTTAAAAAATCTTAGGAAAAAAAAATAAAATTGTGTTGGACCCAGATCCAAACCCTAGACCCGCCAGATCCTAAGGGTTTGGGTTCGGGTCCAAAATTTTTAAACCCTACGAATTTGGGTCCAATAAAAAATTAGGGTCTGGATCTGGGTCTTGCTGGATCCAACCCATGCCCATCCCTACTTATGAGCCTTCTATTACACAGGCGGCTGCTGGCCTGTTGCTGGAGGCAGGCGATAAGCAAAGTCGTTCCTAAGCGTGAGCATGGACTACCGTTGCCTATGGCCCAACATACATAATGACCTAATTCTAATGTAATTTATGAATCTTGAAAAAACAATTAATTTCAATAAAATAATTTGTCAATTACGTACAATTTTGATGTTTAACTCTTTTGCGAATTATAGTTTCAATGTTTAGTTTTTGCGAATTATAACCACCAAAGTATCAAAGTTTACAAGCTGAAGCCAAAGATATAAAACTCCGACCACTTAACCTAAAACACTGACAACCGAAATGAGAATCTTTTCCCAAAATGAAGCTATTTAGGAAAATAATTCCCAGTATACGCCAAAAGGAAAAATAATTCTCTACATACCGTCCACGTCAGCAGCTGAGTTTTTTTTAAAAGTATTTCAATAAAATCGCTATATGGAGAAGCGGTTTGCATTCTGCACAAAAACGTGCTTCCATGTAGCGATTTCCTAGCAAGACAATTTCAATATTTTTTTAAAAAATTTGAAACAACCAAACCGCTACTCCAAGTAGCGGTTTTGCCCGTTTCTTTTCAATTTCAAATGAATGATATTACTTTTCAATTTCAAATGAATGATATTACAATAGAAGCAAGGAAAAAACAAGGTTTACCAAACAAACCAAGAAAAGAATATGCATTGAAAAACAGAAGGATACAAAATGAGTTGGGTATTATTTTGTTTCTTAGTACCTATGAGAAGTTGGTGGATGCTACTGTATTGATTGCTTTTTTGGAGGAGGAAGTCTGGGTAAATTACGGTTATTTGTGAGAGAAGTAAATCACACTATGTGGTTTAATCTTATAGGGGGGATTTTGGATAATTTATTTTATCTTTTTCTTATTTTAGTTATTTTATTATTATTTCTTTTGTTTTTATATGGTGATTTACAAATCACAGTGATTGTTTAGGAATTTCAATTTATGGAGTAAGGCTTTTGGTCGAAACTACTTCTTTGGACAGCTATTGCTTCTTTCATTGACACATGCATTGCTCTTCAAGACACTTGGCAACATATAAATTTAATTTGGTGGATGCTTCTGTGTTAAACACTTGATTCTTACTCAAATACACAAATTTTGATGTACAATTACAACACTTTTCCATTTCTGATATCAGATCCCTTGCTTCTTAAACTGCAGCTGAACCACTTCTTCATATGCGTCCAAACTGAAAACAGAAATTTATTGCTACACTAAACCGCTACATGATGTAGCGGTTTTACATTTTTTTTTAAATTTCATAAAAAACGCTTAATGAAATAACGGTTTTGTTTATTTTCTAAAGTTAAGCGCTTTTTGAAGTAGCGTATTAGTTAAAGGAAATTCTTAAATATCATATCTTGTGGGAATATCTCTACTATTGATTATTTTTTAATAATCCTAACTATTGATGAAGTTTGGAATAGTCTCCACTTATTAATCGCCGAGAAGTTTGAGTAATTTTTATTTTTTTTAACTCTTCTTCATCAAATTAGGTAAACCTACCCTTTCATCTTCAAAAACTGATTTACCCATTCTATGTTCAAAAACCCATTAAACTCCTTCCTCCATTGATGAGCAAGCTTCCACCACAAATTGCACCCGTATATTTGGGATTAGGGTTTGAATACTTAGAATAAGAAGAAGAATTCACTGAATCTTAAAGGAATGAAGCTTTTAGATCTTGACCATGGAGGAAGGATGAAGGATAAATGAAGTTTTAGGGTTTAGGATAAATGAAGAAGAAGATGGAGAGGATGAAGGGTAGGTGATACCTAATTTGATGAAGGAGAGTTAAAAAAAAAGGTAAAAAAAATTACTCAAAAAAACCTGCTACAGCCGATTAACAATAGAGTGGGACTGTTTTCAGCAAACTTCATCAATAGTTAGGATTATTAAAAAATAATCAATAGTTGGGATTATTTCTGGCCAACGGGTGATAGTTGGGATTATTCTTGGCAAATTTTCCTTAAAAAAAGGAAAAAAAATTATTTCCCTCGCTGTCCTACGTGGATAGTATCTTGGGAATTATTTTTGAAACTAACGTAAAGTGGGAAATATTTTTTAAGAAAGCTATATTTAGGGAAAAGGTTCCCTAAATGATCGAAATTCTGTGTTTTTGCTTGAACCTGCAAACTTTAAAACTTTGGTGACTGACTGACTGTAATTCGCAAAAAATAACATTGAAGCTGTAATTCGCAAAAGTGTTGAATCTTAAGGCTGTAATTCGCAAGTTATTCTATTTCAATAAATAACTAAAAGTGTAAATTGTCAAAAATAGGCATCTACGTGGTTCATGATTATTATGCTTACAAAATAAGGTAATAAATGGAATAAAGGTTAAGTAGCAATTAATTAATTTGAATGTTGATTTGAAACAAATGAAATAAAATCTCAATAAACTCTTTTCAAATTAACCTTTTAAATTTTATTTATTTGTTGCATAAAGTAAAAAATATTATTTTAGGGTGACCTATGTTATATACATTTTACTTAATACAATATTTGTTAAACCAAGAAATATACAAGACACTCACGAATTGAATCATACAATCTAATAAAAAAATGTAAAATTTCACGTGTCATTCTTATATTGATTTTCCATATAAAGAAATTTTTACCAAAGTTAATATCAATTATATCATCATATCATATCATATCATACAATCTAATAAAAAGAATGTAAAATTTCACGTGTCATTTCCATATTGTTTTTCCATATAAAGAAATTTTTACCGAAGTTAATATCAATAGTTCTGAGTAGTATATCACAACAAGATATGTTCTTATAAATTTTCTTGAAATATTATATTTTTGAATTTAAAAGCTGCATAAATTTCAAATGAAATTTTTTAAAATTATATTTGTTTTTTTCATATGTATTATAAACTAATTAACAAAGTTTCTTTATTAAAATTTTAATTTCTAGAATATTTCATCCAGAAACAAAAATATATGATAATCAAAAAATATTCTGAGAATGACAAATAGTCATTATGATGACATTAAAAGATCTCTCATATTTGCCTTAAAAAATATAAGAGTTTTAATTAATAATTATTAACAACCTTATTCTTTTAATAAAAGCACTATATATTCTTAAATTTGTATCTATTTTATAAGAAATTAATATTATAGTACTTTTATACTGATAGCGTGTAATTACATCTCTATTTAAAATTTATATTTATATATATACTTTTATATTAATAACTTCGTGCATTGCACGAGTTTCTATACTAGTATCATTAAAGTAGGAATAAATAGCGAATGAGACGAATATTTGTTCTAGGTTGACCATATACGATATGCCAAGTATGAACCATTGATAAATTTGACAATAACATGATATTTTGTTTATCCAAATATTATATTATAATATAAAAAATTTGGCTCTATTATTCTTTCAGATAGTTAGAACATTTGAGAGTGTTGATTTATTAAATGATGAATAAAATGTCAAAATGGTGAATTAAATATTTGTGAGCATACAAAAAGTTTATGGCAAATTATAAAGACAACAACCAACACTCAATAAGGGTAAAAACGTCAAAATGGTTTATAAAACGAAAATTGCTAAGAATTTAATGGAAAATGCTACGGCAGTTACATAATGCATAAAGTCGATAATACCATGTGGAAAAATTTTACAAAAATGTTGTCACTTGCATTTCATGAAAGTTCGATGCTACCATATGAAATTTCCAAAACAAAATCTAGTACTAACGAGCTTCTTCACTGTCAACTTCAAACTCAATACAACAGTCATAACTTCCTAGTTCCTACACTAAAAAAGAACAGTCGGTCTTGCACGAGACCGTCTCAATATGAGACGAATAGCCCAATCAGCCTAAAAATAGTTTTCCTTAATATGTGCTAAGTACTTTTTAAGGTCATAATTGATACGTATAAAGTCAAAATTGATTTTTCAAATGCTGATTTTAAGCTTTGAGTTGATCATTTTTAGATTAAAATTGAATTGTTTATAACAAAGCAACCATAAACTCTCGATCATTTTTAAGAGCATTTATCCAATGATTTGGCAAAATATTACTTGTGATCAACACTTTCTCCGCCTTCACATGAAGGGTAATCAAACACTATACAACTTTATTACAAATCCATTATGAACAAAAACTGCTAAGGATAGAGCAATATCACTATTATTAATCGATGATGAAAGAATACAAGTATTCTTATGTTACATCAGAATCATCATGTTGCATTGAATAAGAGTACACTTGTATTATGCAATGTATTAACACTATTATTGATATTGTTATTGACCATTTATTTATTGTTTGAAATTCATCCATAGAATGATAAAATAATATAATTTAGGTAGAAATTGATAAGTTCAACGTCAAAATTGATCACTTCTACGTCAAAATTGAAACATTTTATTTTAATTGATATGTTAAGGTTTACGTCAAAAGAGTGACGCTGTTACACGCGCAAATTGGATCGGTCCAATTTAACGGTCTCATAATGAGATTGTCTATGCTAAGTTATTTCCCTTTATACCAATAAGATTGCCCCATTTTCTTTTTTACTAGTCCAATAAGCTTGTCTCATACACCCCCACAATCTTACATTATGACAATTTAGCAATTAAAAAGACAAACCAAGAATTTCAAATTTCAAACTTCAACCAACTAGAAAATTTTAAGTTAGGTCTCCTCTTTGGCACATTTCAAACTTCAACCAAATCAACTGCTCAAGTAGCAAAGTTCACAATTCGCCATTTTGCCCATTTTTACGGGAAACATTATACTCAAAATTTTCAAATTTGAATTTTGATCAAATTTCATAATTTGTTAATAAAGTAGTTAAAATTAAGAATTTGAAAATGACTACCAAATCTTTTCATTTTTAAATTCTTCGTTTATGATTTCATAATTAAAATTCACAATTTAAAATGAAAGAGATATTCCCAAATACTACATAGGGGAATTAATTCAGTAGGCAAGTGTTAAATATAACAACATAAAATTCATTTGAAAATAGAAAATTTAATTATAATATTTAAATTTAAGAATTGTAAATGATACTTAAATATTTAGAATTTGCAAATTTTAATATTTGACCAATTTTACATTGTTATTAGAATTCTAAATAGAATTAACCCGCTACATTTTCAAATTCAAACTTTGTTAAATACAGTACTTTAGCCAATTCAAAATATTCACATTGTCAAAACATACCATTAAAAAAACCGAATGAAAAAAGCATTCTTCATAAATCAATTTTTTTAATAAAAAGAGAACAACCCTATTTAGTCTAACTGCCTTCAAGTAATATTCAAATACTCTGTTGCATCAGTCATATATTACATCCTAGATACAAATCAACATAACAGAAAAAAGATTAAAATTATTTATAAACACACCTAATGCTCTGTTTGGAAACCCAAAAAATGTTACCAAGAATTCTTGTTTGAACCAAGAGGAGAAGCAGGCAAAATACAAGTCGTAGACAAAACATCATTAAGAGGAAAATCAGGAACATAATTAATACTAAAAATGCCAAGATCACTCATCAAATATTCTCCAATTCGTAATTCTTCTTCCTTAATCCTCAACACTTGATTATGCAAATAAAACTTTTCCTTTTGTTGAATCGCTTCATTTTTCCTGATATTTAAACGATCAGTTTTCCGCCACCGTCTGAGACGCCCATTCCTTCTCCCGGAGGCCGCAATAACGACGGATCTCGGCGACTCCAACTCTTCGGCCGAGGATGAATCTCCTTGTTCTGATCCAGTGTTGTAATTCGTTGTACAATTTGAATCCATGATAGATCGATCTTCGGAATTAGATCTTGAAATGCAAATTAAAATGCTAAATTGAGGGAAGCAATTAGGATTTAGGAAGATTGAATAAGGAATTGAGTAAGCGGAAAACAGAAGGAAATAAAAAGGGGAAGTTTGGTAGTGTTGTTGTGGATGTAGTTTGGTTAGGTGATTTGGGTGGCTTGTTTGTTCAGGTTGTTTTGGTTATATGCCAATTGGCAATTGCCAAGAGAGGTTTTTTTATACTTTTATTTGAGGAGAGAAATTTGACGCGAGAAAATTCTGACTTTAGATGTGTGACAATTGACACGTGGTGTCTGGGGATAAAAATTTGTTATTGTCACGTGTTTTAAGGTGGGAGCTCTTTGATTTTGGATAATTCCTTCAAACCTTTACTCCCTCTCGTTTTTTTTGTCAGGTGAGATCTTGTTAAATTTATCTTGATGTAAAGTTTTTTATTATAAAATTTTTATAAGTTTTCATTATACGTATTTAGAGATATTAAGACTAAAAATTTGCTAAAATTTGCGTGCAAAAGATAAAGTGGACAAATAAAAAGGAACAAAGGGAGTATTTATTAGTTTTTTTTATTTATTGTTTATTTTTTTTTGACTTACTTGCCTTAGTAAAGACTCCAAGCCATTTTTAATTTCAAAAAAATAAGGATAAATAAAATTTAAATGAATATGAACAAGATTTTCAAAAAATATAAAAACATATCAAAGCATTTTTCAATTTAAAAAAATAAAATAAGATTTTTGATTTAACTAAAAATATCAAAGTCCACACCAAAGATGACGACGATCTATCTACGACCCCTAATTTGTCGCTATAATTTTTGACAACTAAAATTATAATTGTCACTATTTTTTTATTCTAAATATCATGGAATGATTTTGTTAACTTGTGGACTTTTATTGTCGATCCTATATCCTTGAAGTCAAGAAAGCGATGAGCTTGAACTTGTGGTGATTAGAGTGACTTAAAGTCCTTAATCATGGGTTTATATGTTGTGTTTAAAGGAAGGGGTAAAATGGTACTTCTGACACAAGGCAAAAGGAATAAAAGGAACAAACACATTTTGGAGACATAAGCAAAAGCAGAGTCGGTTGTCCCTCTTGGCCAATACATCGACTCGGCGGCAGAGGTTGGAATGTTTTCTAAGTTTTCTTGATTTGCCTTAGGATGTATTGTAAGTGTTAGACCCTATATACTATAAATAGGGCTAATCACATAACATTAGTTGATTGCTTTCATTTCCTCATTCTCTTTCTACAAAATTCACTCCCTACTCTCTTTTCTTCTTCCTCAATTGTAATCATCATCATTTGTACGTCACTCCATTGGAGAACTTTGAAGGAGCAATAAAGACATCTAGGCTAGGACAGTGGACGTTGCCCAATCAGGGGTGAACCATTTAATTCTTGGTGTGTGTTTGATTGTGTTCTTGTTTGTTTTTAATTGTTGTTCATAGTTGCACATATACAATTCTGTTTTGGGGGAATTTGTGTGAGACTTGTTCTTGAGATCAAGCCTTTGATCTTTGGGCATATTGTGGGAATTTAGTTCAATTGGTATCAGAGCCAAAGGTTCTTGAAGGTTGTTTAGAGGTTTCTTGATTGATTTTGTACAAGTAATGACATCCATGAAGTTGGATATTGAAAAATTTGATAGAAATCAAAATTTTGGGTTATGGCAAGTGAAGATGAAGGCCATATTAGTGCAACATGATGTACAAAAGGCATTAGATGGAGTTGATAAAATGCCACAAGGTATGACCATGACAAGATGGGAGGAAATTGACTTAAAGGCATTGAGTGCAATTCAATTGTGTCTCTCCAATGAAGTTCTTAGGGAGGTTGTGAAGGAGTCTACTACAAAGGGTATTTGGGACAAACTTAATTCACTATATATGGCCAAGAGTGTCACTTATAGATTGCTTTTGAAGAGTAGATTGTATGACCTTAGTCTTGAAGAAGGTGGGTCACTCAAGGCACATTTGGATGAGTTTAGTACCATAGTCATGAATTTGCACAACATATATTGATGTTGTGGTTGATGATGAAGATTTGACCATATTTTTGCTTTGTTCTTTTACCCTCCTCTTACAAGAATTTTAAGGAAACATTACTATATGGGAGGGATGTCCTTAGTAGTATGATGTGAGGAATACATTGGTGTAAAGGGATTTAATTGAGAAGCAATTAACCCAAAAACATAATGGTACCAATGATGGGTTGTTTGTAAGGGGTAGGACCCGTAGGAGTGTAGGACAAATGATAGTAGTCTTGGAGGTAGGAACAAGGGTAGCTCCAAGTCTAGGACTTCAAACAAGGCCAAAACATACCACTTTTGTAAGTTAAAGGGGTATATTAAGAAAGATTGTTGGAAGTATAGAGAATGCAAAAAGAGAAGGAATCTAAAGATTCTACAGTCGAATTAGTAGTAACCGACGATCCGATGGGCCGAGGTGTTACAATAATAAAGCAAATCTAGGGTGTTGGGAATCACCTAATTCTAATATGCGAGTCAACTACTCTCATAATTGTATGAAATTAGATCTTTAGCACGATTAAACGTGATCTAATTAATCTCAAGCTTCCACTCCATTGACCAATATCTGTTTAAGACCTTACTAGTATTATACCTCAAACTTCCGTTTTATTGGTTATACTAATAGGAATTTAGCTTAAATATAATTCAATCCTAAATTAATCATAATCTTAAACTTCTGTATTATTGAAAAGGTTAATAAAAATGTTTAAATTAAGGCTCATTAAGCATATGTTTAATCATAAACCCAAATTTCACACAATTAGTCGATAAAATATCTTTCGATGGTTCGAATTAGGGTTAATTCCTTAACCCTAACCCTAGAGAAAAAAATTACTCACTAGACATGGTGATGAAGATGCAATTAATGATGAATGAAAACCTAATTGAAATACTACACATGAAAATAATGAATAATTCAACACAAAAAGACAAGTAATGAAGTAGTGAATCAAGAATACTTACTAATGGAGAAGAACATAAATGTAAATTACAATAAAAATAAACATAACAATGGAGTCTTTCAACAATAAAAGCTCGAAAAAGGAAGAGAATAAAAGAGAGAATTTGGAAAAATAACTATAAACTGATAACTAGAGAATTAGCGCATCTAGGGCACTAAAAGCAAAAAAAAAATGAAATTAACTAATGACTATTTATATTCTAAGGTTACTTAGGGAACAATCTCCCTAAAAATAACTGATTTCTTATAATAGAATAAAGCTAAAATAAATAAAACCACTAAAATAGTGAAGAAAACCGTCAGTATGTGGATATCAGCAGTTGGAGATGAGTCGTAGCTTTTAGGCGACGACTCGTCGCTTTGCTTATGACTGGCGAACTTTAAACAACTGCCATTTCTTGGTCGGTTGTCGGAATTAGACATATAATATATTGTTGGAAAGCTCTTGAAGTCAACTTTCCAATGCCGCAAACTTTGCATTTATACGATCTTTATATAAAAAGTTATGTCCAAAGAGTGAGCATGTATCAAATTTCACCTCAAAACTTTTGCATTTAAAACACTTTTCAATTCTTTTGCCCATCTTCATTGTAAAACATCTTTAAACGAGCAATGATCTCCTTAGTAAACTCCGTCATTATTAAAATCATAAGAATTATGCTTAAAACGATCAAAACTGTTCAAAATCAACATGAATAACCAAAGTGGGAAAAGTAGCATAAATCTTCAAAATAAGCATGGAATGATAAACAATAATCATCATTAAGGAGTTTAAAATGATACACATAAGTGCAAATAATTGCACTTATCAATGACCCACACTTTTTATCTCATCTACACATTTAATTTAACTATTCATCTCATCCACACATTTTGTGCGAGTCCAGTCGAGTGTATTGCGTGACTCTACCGCGTTCAAGACGTGCGTTTTTTAACAACTGTGCTAAAATTGATATAAACTTTTAAAGGTCGTCACTTCTCACTCAGTGAATGAAATTGGACATATAATATATCATTAGAAATAACTTAAAATCTAGTTTCTAATGCCGCAGACCTTGTATTAATGTAATAAACCTATCAAAAGTTGTGGTTGAAATTGTTTGCATATATCAAATTTCAGCACAAAACTTTTTCATTATAAATATTTTTTCTCTTTTACTTTTCTTCTTTAATATCTTCAATTGTGCTAAAATAAAAAATTTTAATGAAATAAAAATATAAATATTAAATAAATTTAATTATTAAGAATAATGTAAATTTAATAATAATACTCTGGCCTCCATTCCCTTTCCTTTTTCCACTTTAAGTTTGTCCATTTTAAGAGAGAGAAATTTAAATTAGATTTTTGAAGTATATATTAAAGATAAAATATATTCATGAGAGATCTTGTTAAATCTATCTTGGTGTAAAGTTTTTAATATATAATTTTTATAATTTTTTATGATGTGTTCTTAAATATTTTAAGGCTTAAAATTTGCTAAAAAGTGCGTGTAAAAGGTAAAATAGACAAATAAAAAAGAACGAAGATTAGAAAGGAAAAATTACCTAGAATAATCCAAACTATTCATGATTTTTCTACAATAATCCCACCTATTGATTAACCATGAATAATTCCGACTTTGAGGGACATTTTCCAAGAGTAAACCTGTTGACCGGATGACTTGCTATTGCAATTTTTATTTGTTTTTGAAAAAAGATAAATTAAAATAAAATGTCGAAAAAAATGTTAAAAAAATATTCATAAAAAATTTATGATTTTTTTTATTATTTAGAATTTTTTATGTAAATGTTCAAAAATATTTTCTAATTTTAAATTAATATTTAATTTATTTTTTTGGTGAATTACCTACTACAGCAAGTCATCGGGTTGCCAAGTTTACTCTAGGAAAATACCCCTCAAAGTTGAGATTATTCATGGTTAATCAATAAGTGAAATTATTGTAGAAGAATTATGAATAATTTGGATTATTTTAAGTAATTTTTTCAATTAGAAATTGATGCAAGAGTATTTTTTTTAGTTTAAAAAAAGATAATGATACAATAAAAAGGACAGCGACATACAAAAATCGTGTAAATTTAACAAGACGATATGGACGGAAGATACAAGAGGATTTAGATGGAATTATAGAGTGGAGAATTGAGAAACATGTGGGTTTTTAGTAGTTTGAATACATACTCTTTCATCAAAGTTGCGTTTCATATTTTTGGTCTCAAATTTGTTAAGTCAAAATGCCTACTCATGTGTTACTTATAATTTGAATCATAGAGAAAACTTTATTTTTTTAAAGAAAATGTATAATAATGGTAATAAATGAAGAGAGAGAATAAATTGTATGGTTGAAATTTAAAAAGAGTTGAAATGTATGGATGATGGTCATGGGGCGGGTCTGGAGCGAGTCCAACCAGATCCGAACCCGAACCCTTTTAATGTTTTGAGATCCAGATCCAGACCCTAAGGGCCCAAAATTTTCAGACCCAGATCCAGACCCTTCGAATCTGATCGGTCTAGGGTCCTTAATGGGTCTAAAAAAAGTCTCTTTAATTTTTCAAATTTGAACCATTTGTAAGTCATTATATTTTTCGTGTATTTATAAAAGAGTTATTATTATTTTAAAAATATTTAATACTAATTTAACATCTAATAGCGTCATCCATATACGCTTAAATTCTATTATAAACACTAGTTCGAGTCCATGAAATAAGGGTAATTGTGTTAGCACTTAACAAGTAACATATATATTATGATTATATGAAAAGAAAATAAATGTTGGGGGCGAACTTCATACGTAGAAGACAAATAAAAATGGACAATTTAATATTTATAAGGGTCCAAGGGGCGGGTCCAGGGTCCTGATCTTAGACCCGGACCCGCCAATTATTTTTTAGATCCAGATCCGATTCGGATCCGATGGGTCTCAAAAAAAAAAGACCCAGACCCTTAAAAAAGGGCGGGTCTAGGGCGGGTCCAATAGGATACTGGACCCGTGACCATCCCTAGATGAGATTAAAAGAAAGTTGCGGGTCATAGTCCAAAAATAAAATAATACAAATTAAATTGGACGAACCAAAATAGAAAATGTTGTAAATTAAATGGAACGAAGGAAGTACAATTATTTTACAATGACCATCAACAAATACTCTTACAATCGTGCATCTTCACAATGACTCGTAGGAACTTACTTTGTTGGACTTTAATAGTGATAATGGCCAAATAGTCCTAAGCAATTACTTCCTCTATTTTTCTCGTATTAAACCTATAGTAATATGAGTGAAACTGATAATTGAGTTTTAGAATAAAATAAAAAAAACAAATAGATGATAGAAATTAGTGCTTATAATAGAAAAAGAAACTAAAAATTATTGATGAAATCAGAGAGGTTTTGAGTGTTCAATCGCACTTCCCAAAAAAATTGGAAGCTTTAATATTAAACTACATAGTATATGTTAATTGTTTAAAGGTATAAAGTTATTTAAAAAATATTGTTGGTTCATAATACTCCCTCCGTTTCCGAATGTTCTTCTCGTTAGATTCGTTTTAATGTATACTTTTTTATTATATATTTTTTATAATGCGTATTTAGAGTTATTAAGTCTCAAAATTTACTTTGAAAACTGTGCAAAAAGTAAATAGGAAGAACATTTGAAAACGGAGGGAGTATATGTGGAAGTGGGGAAAATCATTATTTAAAGAGAGGAGTGTATGTGAATAAACTTATTGTAGATTTCTTATAACTTGGTTGTTCTTTTTTTTTTCTTTCTTACAATGGCAAACTAGTGCTATGTATTTACAAGGCACTTAAGTCGGAGGAGACTTGTGTAGTTTGTCTAGACAATCCTTTTAGATATTTTTACATAACAATTATATTTTTTAATCATAGATTTCAATAATAGATTTTTCTGGATTAGTGTTCATTTAACACTTTCACTACAAAAAAAATGCAGTTTTGCGACTACGCATTTTAGTCGGCATTCGGTCGGTATACCGCTATACCGACTAAGCGGCGACTAAACATGACTAGTCGGTCTAATGTTGGTCGTAAATGGACGATTACGATAAAGTAGTCGCAAGCTCGACCAACATGAACATGGTAGGTATTTAGTCGCAACCTGCGACCACAGCGCGATAGTCGTTGCTTGTGCAATTCGAGCTAAGTATTAGTAGCTATCTAGTCATGCAAACCAAAAACCGATTTTGTTGATATTTATTTGTTTTAAAATATTAATTTAATCATTTGCCGACTAAGCTCCGACTACGCCGTAGTAGGAGATTAGTCGGCAAACTCAAACTTCGATTTGACCAGATTTTGACCACATTTTAGCGCCTAATTTTACCGACTAATTCACGACTCATGTTTGGTAGGAATTTGGTCGGAAATTTCAAACTTTTATGTTTTATTATTAAAATAAATTAACGATCAATTTAATAAAAAGCAAAATAAATTATCGATCCAATTTAATAAATAAACGCAATAAAAGATAATAGTAAGCATAAATAAAAATATTAAAAGAAATTAATATATACAACTTATTGTTTTACATATAAAACTAAAAAAATAAAAATAGTAAAAATACAAGGATCGAGTGGGGGGGGGGAGGAGGAGGTTGCGACAAGCCCCTTTCGTCGAAAACCGTGCGCATAAAGCTCAGAAGGTGTTGTACCTCTTAGCTCAGCGCTATGCTTCGGCAACTAGCGGTCAAACTCCTCCCTCGAATGTTGATTGGAGGCTTTCGCGTAATTTAAGTGAATGAGTGCGTGAAGCTCATCCAACCCGCTCATTAAGTGAATTGCTTCGAGGGAGAGTGGGGCGTATGCGAGTCTCTGGCGCCACAACATCGGCGTCATAGACGGCTGCGGCTTCACCACCCCCAAACCACGGACTTATTGGGCTTCTTACGTCGGCTCATCCGATTCGATCTGTTTGGCGCGAAAATAGAGCGTCATTCATATCCTCTTGAGGCCTCGAGAGGAAGCTCGCGCGAGCGCAGGTACTCGTCCTAAACAAAGCAAAAAATTATATAAGAAATTCGGATTTTTTGTATAAAAAAGCAAAAAATTATATAAAAAACAACATACAATTAAACTTACATTTACATCCTTGGACTTTTTGTTGATCCACTGCAACCCGTCCTTTGTTTTCACTCTATGAGTGTGTAGAAACAACTCATAAGAGGACGGCATGCGGTTTTGCTCTTTTTCCTGTGAAAACAAAGTTAATAGTTAAACAAAGTAATTAATTAATAATTAGAAAAAAAATTCAAATTCAACAAAACTGAATATACCAATATGCGCTAATGTCAGCGAGGCGGAACGGCCGCGGTATGGGTGACTTCGCGACACCCAATTCATTGCCACGCGCGTTCTTCTTCCTCGCTCGCTTGGGTATGATGGGTTTTCGGTCTTTACCCATTCATTCAAGCCTCACTATCGGCCCATTTGGGCTTATATTCATTGTCATCTTCATAGCGGCCCTATGAAGATGCATAAGATCCTATTGGAGCTTGGCCCTCTTCTCCATCGTGCGGACCTTGGAAGTGATAGAGGGATCCCAAGTCCATTGTTCTTGAAGCGACAAAAACAATTAATATTAGTTGAACAAATAAGTCAACTTAAAGTTAATCAAATAATGTAGTAAATAGACTTACTTGAAGCTGCGCCAATAGAAATCGATAGCACCCTAGATAGGAACCTCAAGCATATCCTCTAGGATCTTGGTAGGCCTCAAGCGTCCTCGAATGGGCGTTGATATTTGGCTACCCGATTAATCGGTGGCAAGCGTGCGCTTCGCTATTCCACGGCGGGGTGGTGAGTCGATCGGCGGAGGGGAGGTCATCCGTGGCGGGCCTTGGGCGATGTCATCATCGGTGTATTGATGCGTGGCGAGACGCTGATGACCGGAGAGGATTGAGCGCCCACTGCGCCTAAAATCGACGCACAAAATGCTCTTCTAATTCGCATTTGGTGCGGCGCCGAGGTCGAGCGTGCGGCTTGCGAGCGGTACCATCGGGTGGTATGGTTGAGCGGTTGAGGTCTATCGTTGTCTAAAGTATTTCTCATCCTAGGCATCTAATTAACAAGGATTTTGAAAAATATAAACATTTGAAAAAACATATATATTAAAAGCTGAAAAACAAAAAAATAAACATTAAATTGAAAAACTGAAAAAAACAAAACAAAAAATATAAACATTTGAAAAAACATAAAATATATTGAAAAAACTTCGAAGAAAAAAAAACAAAACCCTAAAATAAACATTAACATTTGAAAAAACTTCGGAAAAAAATATATTTGAAAATAAAGATATATATTTGAAATTTGAATTTAAAAAGCGAACCAAAAACAACATGAACCCTAAATACAAAAAACATAATAAACATTAATATAAAAACAAGATTATCAAACCCTAAAAATCACATAAACAACATATGAACATCAATCAACATATGAACATCATGTTTTTGAAAAAAAACCTAAAAAAAACTAACCTTTAATCCTTGAAAAACTTGGAAAGTAGTGAATCAAAATAATGGTAGTGGAAATTGAAATGGTAGAGTAGGAAGAATGGTAGGAATAGTAGGAAGAATGGTAGCTAAAGAGAAAAGAGCGAGAAAGAACTAAAGGAGAGAAAGAAATGAGCGGGATTTTGGTGAAGTGTGGGTATATATATAAATACATCACGACTAAGCTGCGACTACAAGCGTAGTCGATGGCATCGGTGAACTTTACCGTTTAGCCTAATGCCTTAAGCGCCTCGATAATTACGTTAAAATTCAAAAAGACTTTTCAAGTCACTAGGCGACCTGCGACTACGTAGTGCGGTCTTTAGTCGGTGAGATATTTTCAACCACCTACTAATTACTTCGAGTAACTTTTTCAGAAAGCTTGGGAAGTTGAAATAACTTTTCACATCAACGGCTAACCTGCGACTATAGGTATAGTCGGGAGTTAGTCGGTGCAATTTTCAGCGCATAATAACTTCTTGCGGTAACTTTTCGATTGCGTGGGAAAGTGAAACAACTTTTCGATTACTGAGCTAATGTCGCACTTCGGTTGTAGTGGTGCTTTGTCGACTATGGTAAAAGCGTTTTTACCTTCCGATGCCTTAACTTTTCAGATTTCGTTTTTTTTTTTTTTTTTTTTAATTATTATTAATTATTTATTATTATTATTATTATTTTTATTTTTATTATTATTTTATATTTAATATATTCTTAAATACTATATTTAAATATATTAAACTATTTTTTTATTTTTGAAAAATAAATATATAACACTTACTTCTTCAAAAAAATATATAAAACTTACAACGAATTTAAAAATAATAAGAAATAAACATATTATTATTAAATCGTAATACTAGGTTACATAATCGTCATCGACCTCATGTGTCGGATAATACAAGATCTTAGTAATTATCGGTGTCTTCATTTTCCACTGTCATCATGATCCGTTTAGTCTAAGTGTAAAAGTTCTCCGGTAGGATCCATAGCGGGGCGACTTGTAGGTGAAACATCTTCATTTGCCACAAAATCGGTTGATCTCTCTTCCGGTTGAGGCGGTCTCCTCAAATTGCTTTGATCGACTTTGCAAGCTGCTCGCCGATCTTTCATGTTTTGCCTTAAAGCTGGGATAAGATAAGTAATAAACTTGGGAAGCTTGAGAGGCTAGGACAAGCGGATCGTACTTTCTATAAAATGCGACCAATATGAGCGTCGACCCGACATAGCTTTGGATGGATTCTCATTACCATGGCGTATCCGGTGGTAGTCGATCAAACCATTGACATTTGAACAAAGCTACCCTTTTATTTGGAAGTGCTTTCGATACTCGAGGTCAACAATATCCTCTAACTTTCCAGTAAAAGTACATTTCATCCGGTTTGTTATCATCAGATTTGGCCTTACCCATGTTCTCGAGAAGATTTCTTTTTTGCGGAATGAGAGATAGTGTGAAATCTATAACCATTCACGTAACATACATCATAGCGACGTGCCTTCTGCAAAGGTCCCTCGGCGAGGTCCTTTAGAATATCGCATTATCCACACCGTCTAGAAACCCGTCCCTGGACTGCATACAAGAACAATAATTCAACGTAAATACGTAATACTAATTTTCACAACAAATTAAAGACATTTAACGTGTACTTACAATCTGTTTAAACCATAGTGCAAACTGGTCTTCGACCACATTGTCAACTTGCTCTGCGTTTAGATTAGGCTCGTACTTTGTGATTAAGTGTACGAATTGATCATAAAATTGATTCACCTCCGGACAATTTCGCAGAACATAAGTGTGAGCAATTTTGAGATCTGCTTCATCCAAAAGCCTTTATTGGGAAAAAACAACCCGAATGGAAAAATATATCATTCTTGATAAGCCTTACCCCGACCATAAAATTTGATTGGGTGTGTAAATATGGACAAAACACCCGGTCTGACGCTGTTAAAGAATCCATCATCGTTTCTAGGTAGATCTCTAACTCTGCATCGAACATCTGGCCCAAAGTAATGCGATACAAAGTATGATGCTTCTTCATTAAGATATGCGTTGCAGAGCGACGCTTCAACATGTGCTTTGTTTTTGACATTAAGTTTTAAATGTCGAAGATACACTAATTTAAACCAAAGAGTAATTATTAAGACATGTAAAAGTTATCGAGAAAAGTAAATAGTACTAATATTTTAGGCGTGTAATTAGTAATTACCTCTCAAAGGGATACATCCACCTATATTTATGCAGGCGGCAATCCTGCTCGTAAGCTAGATGAGCAGGCGGATGTTCCATGGCGTCAAAAGAATGTTGGAGGAAATATAGTCTCTAACTACGAGCACAAGCGCAATTTCCTCGTCCAACCTCCACATATCTGCTGGCGAAATGCTCGAGAAGTAAGACTTCTAAAATCGGACTAATTTGATGAGAGCTTCCCTACTTTTAGCGCAACTCGAAGCATAGCAGGAATCATTAGTTGCATGAACACATGACAATCATGACTCTTCATCCAGAATACGATGTTTAGCCATGCGATGTTCTGGCTAAATTAGAGACATACCCATCGGAAATCTCGAGTTTTAAGCCACTCGGAATGCGACCATTTGCTCTCTGTTTAGTGTGTATGATGCCTTGGGGATGGTAGAACCAACTGGATGCAATTCCGATCGGATCCCGAGCTCGGCTAAATCTTGACGTGCCTTGAGATGATCCTTTGTTTTTCCAGGCACACACATTATTGTGTTGAAAATGTTATCAAAAGTTCTTCTCAATGTGCATCACGTCAAGGTTGTGACGGATCATATTTGTGCTCCAGTACGGCAAATCCCAAAAGATACTTCTCTTCTTCCATCCAACACAATGTCTACTTAAATCCGCGTTGTACTCTGCTGCATCGTCTTCAAACACCCTTAAAAACCCAAAACGATCCAACTCCTCCAAAAGCTCATTTCCCGTCGTATTTGGCCTTACGACCTTCTCAACAACTCCACGGCTAAAAAGCACCCGGTTTCTACGAAATCGGTGTGTACTATCTAAAAATCTCCTATGTGAGTCAAACCAACTGACTTTTCTACTGTGTCTTAAATAAAAGGCTTTGGAGTCATCCATGCAGTACGGACAAGCGTGCAAGCCAGATGTACTCCACCCCGACATCATCGAATAAGCTGGGAAGTCGTTGATTGTCCACATCAAAGTTGTACGAAGTATAAAGTTCTGCCTCTTGGATACGTCGTACGTCTGGATCCCATCTTCCCACAACAGCTGTAACTCATGTATCAATGGCTGGAGGTACAAATCAATCTTATGTTTTGGATTGTTAGGGCCAGGGACGATCACCGTTAAGAACATGTATTGCTTTTTCATACACATGAAGGGCGGAAGATTGTATGGAGTTAGTATTACGGGCCAGCATGAATATTGTTGACCCGAGTTGCCAAATGGGTTGAAACCATCTGTACACAACCCCATTCTCACATTTCTTGTCTCCCGTGCAAAATCCGGATGTGTCGCGTTGAAATTCAACCAGGCCTCACTGTCCGAGGGGTGACACATCTCTCCATCTTACATGCGATGCTCGCATCCACCTCATGTGGTGGCGTGGTCATGACGCATACAACCGTTGTAGCCTAGGACCAATGGGAAAGTAGTGGGCGCTTTCTTGGGTTATTATCGATTTCCATCCGGAAACACCACACTCACCACATTGGGTCATACTCATTTGTGGGGCCCCATAAATCATACACCCATTAACCAGTCGATCTTCTCTCGAGCAATCAAGGCGAAATTTGCTTCTTCGTGTCGTAATAACTCTTTGTCATCCGATTCTCTTTCGGCTACAACTCAATAATGAATTGACATAATTCATCATAAAGTCTCTCTGGAATCGAAATGCGTCTTGAGGCTAGACATCCTTCCTATGACGACATGCGAGTATGCGTTTCCGCGGCCGAGATGCGGTGGTAAGTTGGCGCCCTTAGCATTCAAGAGCTATGCGGATATAGGGTTGGATCTTCATCGTTATGCGGCGAGTATGGTACATTAGCGGCGACATCATCGCGATCGCGGTAGAAAATGATGATGTGTATCAGGAAAAACACTCATTCTTTCATGCATTACACCATTTGTGCATACGGATTACGAGCAGGTGTTACTGCGTAACTTCGGTACAAATTGGTCGCGTCGGAACATTTGTGCGGTACCAATGCGTAGTAGTTTTCAACAAACCCCTTCTTTAGCGGATGATCTCTTACGACATCTCACCCCATACTCTACGATTCTGCACTTTTTACACGGACACCTAATTTCAATTGGATTTTTTCTTTGCAAATTGTATAAATTCTTGACCCCTTCTAAATATCGATATTAAAAATCCTTTAGAACTCGTTGGTACATCCAACTTCTTTCACTCGTAAGTCCATTGCTCGTAAGTGAAAAAATATATTGTTGCAGAATGTAAGAGAAAGTAAGGAAGTAAAATGTAAGAAAGATTTACGTAAGATAGATTTCACGTAAAATAAATTTCGTAGCTGCTATTTATAGAGCAGTGCGAGAATTTTCCGGTAGGCTGTCACCATAGTCGGTATAGTGTCGGTCATGAAAAGATAATGGCGCTTAAAAGTTTTGAATTTTGACATCACTGGTATTTGCACTCATAGTGCAAGTTAATTAGCTATACTACGGATCTTGAGGTAATAAGTGGTTTTGACCAACAATACCTGCCATTTGACCATAGTCACCGACTACCCAGCGACTAAAGGTGTAGTCGGGGTGTAGTCGGTGTACTTAAAAAAAAAAAAATTAAAATGAGCTTTTTTTCCGGCCATTTTGTTTAAAAAATTATTAGTACTAAGTTGAAATTGTGTTTTTCCTTACTAAGTTCGATCGTTTGTACTATAAAAATTAATAACGTTAAAAGTATGTTTCTCAAAAAAATAGAAAATAAGCATCAGTATCTTTACTTATGTTGATTCTACTAATAAAATTTTTTTCATTGCAATGTCTTTAGCTGCTCGATAGTGGACTTTACAACCTATACTACATCTAATTCACCCTTAAATGGCTCCTATATTTTTTTTGACATTGTTCATATCTTATAAACAAATGGGAGCCATCCGTTCGATGAACTAGAGGTAGTAGAATAGGCAGTAAGTACCACTATCGAGACAAACTCAACGCTTGCAAATAAAAATTATTCTTTTCAGTAGCAAATATAAGTAAAATAATACGTTGCTCATTTTCTACAATTTTGAAAACATATTTTAAGCGTTCTAACACATTTTATAGTAAACATACGGACAATAAGTAAGAACAACATATATTTCAATTGAGATCTTGATAATTAACAACAAAGCGACGAAAAAAGCTCGATATAATTTTTAGTGAAAAATAAGCTATGTTAATCAACATAACCTATTACTTCTTGACCGTACACCTATTGATACACCAAGTTTTTTGGGCATTTCTAGAAGCTAAAAGCGATGGCGCGGTTCTAACTTGACTTGTTCACAAAGTGCAGGTTTGAGTTTCTTGGTTTCTAGTGTTTGCTTCGGGGTATCATCACTAGAACAATTGTTACAATCTCGATAGTTCTAGTGATAATAGCCTGAAGCAAACACTTGAAACCAAGATAACTTTAAAGAGCTTTTACGCCATTTTGAGTTATAATGTGGTTGATACCTTTAATATCAAATATTGCCATTTTTTGAAGCGATGGACGAACAGTTAGATTTATGTTTACAACTTGTCCGTTTTAGTGTACCCACACTTAAGTGATGAAACTTCGAGTGTGATGAGTGAAAACGAGGGCAAGTAAACATGACAAAGTTAAAACCTCTCAAGATCAATATTAAATTTTGCCATATTTTTATTATGATTGAACCATTTTATTAATGTTTTCAACTTATCACACTCCACCTCCACCCTACTTAATCTAATTCTCACTCAAGTAGGAGTGAGAGGAGAGTATGACAAAAAACATATAGTCATATAGATTATAGAGAGAAGCGAAAGGGCAATTGGAAAATGGCGTGAAGGGGTATTTATAGACAAAATCGGGAACCCTCCGACTACTTACCGACCAACGCTTGGTCGGAAATCAGTCGGGGAAAAGTTTTTTATGGACATTGTTTTGATTTTTTTTTTTTTTGAAATTTCCGACCAACTACCGACCAACTCGCTGGTCGTTAATCTAGCGACTATAGGTTTGGTCGCAAATTAGTCTGTGGTTTGCTACCATATCACATTTGGTCGGTATTTAGTCGGTAGTACCGACCACATGCTTTTGGTCGGTATTTTAGTCGGAAATTGCGACTAAAGTACCGCAGTCGGTATTTCTGAGTCGCAATTTTGCAAAATTTTTGTAGTGTTTGAGTAGTCTCCTTAACTCAATAAATTTATTCTCTTATTATGGGTTTTGTGAAGATGTCCGCGAGTTTGATCTCACGTCATGCAGAATTGTAACTTTATCTCCTTCTAGTCGAATCGTATGTAGCGATGACGAATCTCAATATGCTTTGTTCATCCATGAAAAATTAGATTCTTGGTCATAGCAATAGTTGACATGTTGTCGTAGAATATGGTGGTTGGTTCTTCTTGCTTATGTTTTAGATCGACCAATATTCTTCTAAGCCAAACTGCTTCGCACAATGTGTTTGTAGTTGTAATGTACTCTGCTTCAGCTGGCGATAATGCTATCGTTGCTTGCTTCTTTAGAGATCATGAGATGGCTTTCGTACCAAGTAGGAAGACATAACCACTTGTACTTCTCCGGTCGTCTATACATCCTGCCCGATCGCAATCTGAGTAACCAATAAGATTATTCTCTTTTTCAGCATCATATAAGAGCCTATACCTTTTTGTACCTTTAATGCATTTGAGAATTTGTTTAGCAGCTGCATAGTGAGCTTTACTAGGTTCACTCATGAACCTAGATATAATGCTTACTGCATGGACGATATCTAGCCTCGTATTAGTGAGGTAGATCAGGGATCCTACTAGGCTTCGATAGAGTGATGCGTCAACTTTTGCTTCTCCATCATATTTGGAAAGTTTCTCGTTAAGTGCCATAGGAGTAGCAAGTGGCTTGCACCTGATTAAACTTCTTGAGCATGTTTTTTGCATATTTTTCTTGTGATAGAAAGATTTGACCTGGGCTTTGCTTTACTTGAATGCCAAGAAATTACTTTATGAGATCAAAATCGCTCATTTCATACTCTTTCATCATGGTTTCTTTGAAATTTTCTTGCTCTTAAATAGTAACCACTATATGATCATATTTTGCCGGAAGACTTCTTGATATTTTTCTGTATTATTTTTTTATCTTCATTTTAGTCTCTTTAACTGCGTATTTGGTTTACAATTAAAGAGGCAAGACTGAAAAAAGATTGAATTGTTTCTCCTTCTGACATTAGTAAAGTGTCGAAATCTTTCCATAAGGATTGAAGTTAGACGGTGATTACCTTGTTGGAGCCCTTGAACTCATTTTGTAATATCGTCTAGGCATCCTTAGCTGTCGTGGTGACCATATAATCCTCAGAAAGATGGTCCCATCAACTCTTTGATGGAGGTATGAGAGAGCTCCACTATCCTTGCTTTGACTCTCCACGTAATCTTTCTTTTGATCATCATCCCAAGTTGCTAATTCATTAGCATCTTTGGTTTGCTCATACTCATGTTATATTAAATCCCAAATCTCTTGTGATA
The DNA here is from genome assembly GCA_019425755.1 of Amaranthus cruentus. Taxonomy (NCBI): domain Eukaryota; kingdom Viridiplantae; phylum Streptophyta; class Magnoliopsida; order Caryophyllales; family Amaranthaceae; genus Amaranthus; species Amaranthus cruentus. Next base: position 8,979,151 of record CM033460.1, read on the forward strand.
TTAACAAGGTCTTCATTTGGATGCTCCAATAATTGTAGCTTTCGTCGTTAAATATTGACACCCAATTATTTGGGGCATAATTGAATAAAGTGATTAATGTTGATGATGCCACTATATATTGAAGTTTAATTTAAGTGATGAAAATTTTAAGTACGGGATTTAGAATTGTATTTAGATTGGGATGATTTATATAGTGTAGAATTACGGGTGGTTCTTGATACCAATGTTGGGTTAAAATATATGTGAAAGTGGAAAAGTGATTATTTAAAGAGAGGTGAGTATGTGAATAAACTTGGGGGTGTTTGGTATGTCAAAAATTAGGGTAGGAAACGGATTCAAAAAACATAATCCATTACATTGTGTTTGTTTAGCCAAAAAGGTAACGGTATCCGTTAAATAGAGGTAACCATAACCGTTACTTTGTTACCAGCCCTCAAACACCAGTAACATTTTTGAACTCTGAGTTATGGCAGTGGAATCATCCCTTGCATTCTGATTTCGTGGTTGTTTCACTTTCATCATGGATTGGTATTCAATGCTGTGGCCTACCAACTTGATTTTATTTGAGATTATGGAAGAGCGAGGCATTCGATTAATTTTGCCTTCCTTTTTGTTTCATTCCTTTACATTTTCTATACCAAACAACAATTAACAATAACACTTAAGAATACCGTTACTCCTCGTAACACATTCCCTTTCCATTACCTTTTCACTTCTTATACCAAACAACCCCTATTGTAGATTTCTTATTACTTGGTTGCTCTTCTTTTTATTTTCTTTCTTTCTTACAATGGCAAAGTAGTGCTATGTATTTATAGTGCACTTAAGTCGGTGGAGACTTGTGCTAATTAATTACTTCCTACACTATATCTTTCTTGGTGTAGTTTGTCTAGACAATTCTTTTAGATATTTTTACATAATAATTGTTTTTTTTAATCATAGATTTCAAGAATAGGTTTTTCTAGATTATTATTCTTTTAACAAATATCATAACTTTTAAATTGTACGAGACCTTCAAAGAATTTATTGTAAATTTGTCATTGGTAGGGCAATTTTAGTAAAATTTATAATCAACCTCGTGTAAAATCCAACATGTCACAAAAAAAAGCCAATTGGCTTAACATTAGTAGGGGGAGGATGATTTTTAATTACATTTACCTTTACAAGATCTACTTCATTACCCTTGGCTGACATCATATGTTCTGATACAATCCCTTTGTGTACCATAAATGACATTATTCCCAATTTAAAATAGGGATAATCTTTTTGCATCTTTTTAAACATAAGGGAAAAGTTGACCAAACTTTAATCAAAAGATGAACCAAAAACACTGAAAACAACCTTGAAAATTTCAATGGACTCTTCCACATACTTAGTAAAAGTAGCAGTCATACAAAGTTAAGTTCCAAATGGACAATTAATTGACATCTTTTCCAGTCATCCAGGTAAATTGGAACTTAAAAGTATCTTGAACAACCATCAAGGAAACAAAATTATTCAACCCTGGAAAGTCTCACTAACATTTGGTCAATGAAAGGGACTAGAAAATAGTCTTTTTTACATGTTTAAAATTCAACCACTTCGAGTAAATACACATCCTCCACCTTGTGACGGTACTAGTGGAGATTTCTTCTCGCTTTTCATTCTTAATAATGGACAATCCTCATTTTTTTAGGAAAAATGTGAATAAGGATAACCTACTTACTATTAGAGATAGGTAATGTATGTCCGTCTCAAGAAGTTTCTTGACCTATTTATATAACCACTTCACACATGCAAGGATTCAAATTAAGGTAGTTTGTGTCCGTCTCAAGAAGTTTCTTGACCTCTTTATAAACCACTTCACGCATGCTAGGATTCAAATTATTCAGGTTCAATAGAGGAGTAATTCTTCTCATCATCAAGATGTATGCGGTGCATACACAGAGTAGAACTCATGCCCTTTAGATCATCAATGCTATACCCAAGAACCTGTCTATTAGCGATCAAATTTAATTTTCTATCTTAGACTCATACAGTTTAGCATTAACAATCATGTGATATATTTCATTCGCACCTATATAAACATACTTTAAATTTGAAGGCAATGACTTTAACTCTACCTAGGAAGGAGGCTTAGAATTCTTTTCAGAATCTTTTACCTTCTTAGAAGTTTGCGAGAAATCTATTGCTTCTTAAATCTCACCATCAACTTTAGAGAAAAACTTTGCACACGATCACTTCTTAAATAATTTACTATTAGCTGTTACAATAACTAACAACACAAGAAAATCATAAATACTATTAATTACAATAACTAACAACACAAGAAAATCATAAATACTATTAATAATTTAAATTTTAAGTCAATTCCTAGAGTTTCCTAGAGTTAATAGTAGCTCCCATCCACTGATTTTATTTAGCATTAAAATTTTTGAATAATTAAAAGGAAAAATTGATATTAATAATCTAACCTTTCACTCATCTGCTATGAATAATCCCACATTTAGATTATTTTCTAATAATTCAATCTTTGTGATAAATTTGCCCACAACATATCTTATTACTAATAATGGGTAATAATAGGGTATGTTGCTAGCAAACTAAAATAAAAGTTGGATTATTCACAGCGAACTAAGGGCAAACGTTGGATTATTGAAAAATAATTAAAAGGTTGGATTATTCACAGCGGATAAACAAAAGGTTGGATTATTAATGTCCAGTTTTCCTAATTAAAATTAAAATTTTAGGGCATTATTTTGTAATTTTGATTTTTTTAAACATGTAGGAAATCAAAATTCTTAAATTCTCCTTTTTTTAAGGAAAAATTGATATTAATAACCTAACCTTTTGTTCATCCGCTTTGAATAATCCAACCTTTTGATTATTTTCTAATAATCCAACGTTTGCCCTTAGTTCGCTGTGAATAATCCAATATTCAACATACCCTATTATTACCCGTTATTAGTAATAAGGTATATTATAGGCAAATTTATCACAAAAATTGGATTATTAGAAAATAATCAAAAGATAAGATTATTCATAGCGGAGGAGTGAAAGGTTAGATTATTAATGTCAAATTTTTATTTTTTTTTTTGAAATTAATTCTTAAATTTTCTTTGTTATGTTTAAAGTTGGTTTTGAATTCTTAAACCAAAAAAAAAAAGTTGGTTGTTTCTACATAGGGTTTTGCCAGTTCCGCCATCTGCCGGTAGAGTTAACGCCGACTACAAGGGAGTGAAAAGCGTCGGAACATCAACTATTCACTTAGGTGACACTTTTCTCTCTCTACCTCCTTGCAGCTCAAACATGTCTGCTAAATGGCGAGCCTTACAACACCGCCATCGTTATACATACAGTGCTGTCATTTTTCCACAATCTTTCATGAATTCATTAACCCATTTACATTCTCATAATTTATCCCGAAAATTTTGTAATGAATTAAACCATCTTGCTTCTCTTACGTCCATTTATGCTCAAGTTAATCATCTTAAGAATGTGTGTTCTTCATTCAATGATATATTACTTAACGCTTTTGACGATGATAATTTAGTTTCTATTGCATCTAGATTGTACTTGGAAATTCTATTCCTTGAGAATTCACAGCCTTTGCACAGGACTTTGTTATCTGTTCTTTCAAAGAATCGAGCTTTTTGGGGCTTGATCGGTGGGTGTTTTAAAGAGCTTTGTGAGGAGTATGGTGGGTTATGTGGAAAAGGGAAGCGGTTTTGTGTTTCGAGAGTTGCGTTGTCTATGATGAGCACCCCGAAATTAGGCTACTTAGTTGATATTGTGGATGAATGCTGTGTGTTGGTGGGTTTAGATATAGTTAATGGATTGAATTATGTGGTTGATGAAACAAATGGATGTGCAAGGCCTTCGCCCCTTGTAATGGAGCAATGCCAAGAGGGTTTATCTTGTTTGTATTATTTGCTTCAGAGGTTTCCTTCGAGGTTTATAGATGAGGGTAGATCAAAAAATGGGTTGATTCTTGAAAATACTAGTCTTTCAGAAATGGTTGTTGATGTAATATTATGTTTATTGAATTCAACAGCTTTTTCCAGGGACTGTTATGTGGCAGCTGGTGTGAGTTTCTGTGCTGCACTTCAGGTTTTGCTTAGTCCTGAGGAGCTTGGCTTTCTCATCTTGGAGGGTGTTTTTGAAAGGAAAGTATGTAGTTTGGTAGGTCATTCGGGTAGTGAGTACAAGAATGCTGAGAGTAAGATTCCTTATAAGGGAGCTTTTTGTTTTGAGCTTCGAAAATTTTCTCCATTGAGTAGACTTTGCTTCATAAGAGGGGTTCTTACTGCCGTTTCGAGAGCGGTGCTCAATTTTCGTTTTTCTGTAGAAGACGAGGGTGATACTTTCGGTGGTAGCCATGAAAATGGTAAGAGATGTTTACAGAGTATATTGTATGATTGTATATTGCCTGAGCTTTGCAAGTACTGTGAGAATCCAACTGATAGCCATTTTAATTTTCATGCTTTGACTGTGATGCAAATCTGCTTGCAGCAGATTAAAACATCTATTTTGGCTGATCTTGTTGATTTTACAACTGAGTATGAACCGATCCCAGACAGTTTAGGAACTCGTGTACTCAGGATTATATGGAATAATCTAGAAGACCCCTTGAGTCAAACGGTGAAACAGGTTCACCTTATATTTGATCTCTTTCTTGACATTAAAGCCACAATCTACAAGGGGGATGGTTATGTGAAGCAAAAGTCATTTAACGAGAAGATTGTAGCTGATCTTCTTTGTCTTGGTCCAAGGTGTAAGGGTAGGTATGTTCCTTTAGCTTCGCTCACCAAGAGGCTTGGAGCTAAAACTATCCTTGGCTTGAATCCCAATTTGCTGTGTGAAGTGGTTCAGGCATACATTGATGATGATGTCTGCTCTGCCGCCACATCTTTTTTGAAGTGTTTTCTCGAGTGCTTACGTGATGAATGTTGGGGTAGCAACGGGGTTGAAAGCGGGTATGAGATGTATCGAGCTCATTGTTTGCCTCCTTTTCTGAATGGACTCGCGTCTGGGGTCTCTAAATTGCGCTCAAATTTGAACACCTATGCTTTGCCTATTTTACTGGAAGTTGATGTCGATAGCATATTTCCTATGCTTTCCTCCCTGAAAATTGGCGTTGGAGTTGAGACTGGTCTTGTTTATCCTGAACAAAATTCTTTGGGCAATGAATTAGGCATTGAGCAGAAAGTGGCAGTTTTGGTTTCGTTGCTTAAAGTATCTCGTTCACTCGCTCTATTTGAAGGGGATATTGAGTCAAGTCATAATCCTGCAATGTCACCTGAAGATTGCACAACAGAGGAAGAACATGCTTTAATACATATGAAAGGGATTCTGGTTGAAATCCCTGCTGCATGGCTTTCACTGGCACTGACTCACGTGGACGAGTCACTTCGAGTAGATGCAGCGGAGTCACTCTTTTTGAACCCAAAATCAGCCAGTCTTCCTTCTATATTAGAACTGAATTTGATGAGATTATCAGTGCCTTTGAATATGAGATGTAGTTCAACTGCTTTCCAGATGAAATGGGGAAGTTTGTTTAAGAAGTTCTTTTCAAGAGTTCGTACTGCATTGGAGAGACAAGTTAAACAAGGGACTTGGCAACCATCTGACTGGGGGAACAATAGTATAGCTTCTATGTATAAGAGTGGCGATGAGATTATTAGAAGCCGAGCAGACAACCTGTACCAATTTATGAAATGGTTCAGCTCCTTTCTATATTTCTCTTGCTATCCTTCCGCACCTTATGAGAGAAAAATAATGGCAATGGAGTTGATTATGATAATGGTTAATGTTTGGTCCATAGTACCTCCTGTAAAAGAGAAGTCTGAAAGTCTATGTACTGAAAATCTGTATCTTTTTAGTGAAGGACTGACTAGACCGGATTCTACAATGTTATTAGTTGGCTCCATAATTGATAGTTGGGATAGGCTAAGAGAGAATTCTTTCCGCATATTACTAAGTTTTCCCACACCTCTCCCTGGAATCTCAAGTGAACATAATGTGGAAGAAGTAATATTGTGGGCAAAAAAATTGGTTTGCAGTCCACGTGTCAGAGAAAGTGATGCTGGGGCTTTGGCTTTAAGGCTTATATTCCGTAAGTATGTTCTGAAGCTTGGTTGGATTGTTGGAGCTTCAGTAAATGTTATTTGTCATAAGTCAGAATCTGGCCTTCAAAATGGAATATATCAACTTTCAAAATCTAAGTCCCCGATAATTCTATATATTAACTCACTTGTAAATTGGCTGCAAGTTTCCGTGGAGGATGGAGAGAAGGATCTTTTGGAAGCCTGCAAGAATAGCTTTGTTCATGGTGTCTTGCTTGCCTTGAGATATACTTTTGAGGAATTAGATTGGAACTCTGATATAGATGCTTCTAGCATTCCGGAGATGAGGGGTGTTTTGGGAAAACTGCTGGAGCTGGTGATGCGGATAACGTCACTTGCACTTGGGGTGGTTTCTGCTGATGCGTGGTATCTACCTCAAGACATGGATGACACTGAAGAAGATAGTTTTCTTTTGGAAAATACCGAAGATGTAGCTATGCAATCATCTACACTAGAAGGTGAAGCAAAAGACATGAAGAATGATGAAGTTGCTAGACCAACAGCACAGATTGTAATGGTTGGATGTTGGCTTGCTATGAAAGAGGTAAACTCTCTCATAGTTCAAACTTGTGCAGTTTTATTGGGAATGGATGAATTATTGTTATAGTTAAGCCTCATTTAAATACACCAACGGATACATTTTTTCCCGTTGTTGACGCAGATTAAATGGTTTAGTTCACGATTAAGGTTTGAACATCATTTAAGTTCTACTGTCGCAGCATATCTAATAATTGTTTCCCTTTTTCCTACTCACTATCATGCACCATTGAAATCTTCACAAAATCTACACACACAGAAGTTGGGGGGAGCATAAAGATGGGTTCTTGGTGGAAATTGGGAAAAATAAAAACGAAAAGCAGATATACTACGTTGAACAATATCGTACTGTGCTACAACAATATTAACTATTACCTTTTGAATGTTTTTGTATTTCAGGTTAGTCTTCTTCTTGGAACCATTATTAGAAAAATTCCCTTGCCAGTTGCTACATCTTCCGTTGGTGAAGGAACTGCTGATGTTGCCATGGATCATTCGATATCCGTATCTGATGCAGTGCTTGATGTGAATCAATTGGAGATCATTGGGAACTATTTTTTGGAAGTCCTCCTCAAAATGAAACATAATGGTGCAATTGATAAAACACGAGCTGGATTTACTGCTCTTTGCAACCGTTTGCTTTGCTCTGATGATTCAAGGTTCGTTGCAAGAATATTTAATATTTATAAATTTTCTCAGTCTGAACTGATCATTATTACCAAACCCGCACTCGAAATTCTATAGCAGAGTTGTGCTACACTGTGTGTTAGTGAGCTTTATGTGGCTGATTATCAAAAATTTATAAATTTAACTATTGGACCTCATTATGAGGAGGCACGTGGTTCACACATGCACTTTACTTCGTAGAGCATCTCACACTTTTTAAACTAGCAACCCCTAAGAGTGTCTCACACCTTGAAGACTAGCTTGTGTCCGTATGTCTGACAATGCTTGAAATTATTAGACAAGGGGATACTCTAAGATTTAGGCTTGGACACTGATACAAATATATTTTATAACAATCTTTTCCAACTTTTTTCTCCTCTAAAGCCCACTTGTCTAGATAAGGTAACCCAAAAGGAAAAATAATAAAAAGGAGCAGATGTACTTGCAAAGTTGCATGTGCCTCTTGCCTTTTCTTTCTCCTCTCTTCTGCAGTTATGTGAATCATCTCTAATGGTGTTCGAAAAGCAAAAACTACCCACCAACAAAGCAAAAATTTGGCCGTACTTGCCTATCTGTGCTTGATGCAAGCTGCTCTGTCCAAGCGCACAAACTCGTGTCAGATCCAAATTTCGTGTCAGATCTCCTAGTACGGTGCCTGCCATGTCCATATAACCGACGATAGATTTTAGTCGCCTTTTACTGTTAATCTCTTTTCCCACTCCTTTCATTTGTCCACATAATATTTTACTAGAAATATACCTTTTAATTTAGTTGGCAGTCAAGTACATAGCCTTATGCTCTCTCTCGTAGAAATTTGACATTGCCTTATTTTACTAGAAACATACCTTTTAATATAGTTAGCAGTCAAGTACATAGCCTTATGCTCTCTCTTGTAGAAATTTGACATCGCCTTATTTTACTAGAAACATACCTTTTAATTTAGGTAGAAATTTCGTCTGAAGCAAATGAAATACCTTTGCAACTAGAAACGAATGATTAATCTCTGCACGATTTTCCATGTCTGAATTTAGGTTTCTGGTATCATCGCTATAAATGATAATCTTTGACAAGAATGGTAAGCTGTGTACATCTGGTTCCCTTAAGCCCTGCCTCAGCAGCATTATTGATGCTGTTAGCTATCTTATTATTCTGTATTATTGCTGAAGATTACAGGGGCCTGTTCAACTAAGTCCTATAATAATATTCTCTAACTTCATGCAACATTGAAAAACTTTGAAATAGTGTTGTCAATGATGAAGCTTCTTCTGAGAAATCGGTGCTTTTGCAGGCTTTGTCAGCTTGTCGAATCTTGGATGGAACTGCTTATGGATAGAACAGTGGCAAAGGGACAAACAGTGGATGACCTGCTAAGAAGAAGTGCAGGTATACCTGCTGCATTTAGTGCCTTCTTTCTCTCAGAACCACAAGGTGCACCAAAAAAGCTGCTCCCACGGGCGTTGCGCTGGTTGATAGAAATTGCTGGTGGATCATTGCTCGAGCAAGTTGAACAAAACACGGTTTATCAATTGCAGAATGAGTCAACTGTATTATCTGACTCAGAAGATACCTCTATGCAGACAGATGAAATCAATGCAAATTTAAAATCTGCAAAGTTTCGTGTTGAAGGTGTTATTCCAACTGTGCATGCCTTTAATGTTATCAAAGCAGCTTTCAACGATGCAAACTTAGCAACTGATACATCTGGGTTCTCTGCCGAAGCCATGATAATCTCCATACGCTCATTCTCTTCTCCACATTGGGAAATTCGTAATAGTGCTTGCCTGGCATACACAGCCTTGGTCCGCCGAATGGTTGGATTTCTTAATGTACATAAACGAGAATCTGCAAGACGTGCTATTACTAGTCTAGAATTCTTTCACAGGTAAAAATCATTTTCCTTGCGATTCTTTCTTTGCATATTCGTTTGATGCAATTTGAGTGGTTATTTCCTATCTGCTATACATGGAAAAAAATTGCGGTCGCGGATGCGTTTGCGGAAACGGTCGCGATGTCGCGGAAAACGGCTATAACGGAGAAATAACGCGAATCGCGGCCGATGCGGCGTGATTTTTGTAAAAAAAATCACATAAGTGATTTTAAACTTATAATTGCATTTTTGTTGTTGAACTACTATTATTATGCAATAATATGCAACTAGCTATTATAATTGCAATATTTAATTCTTTTAGTGTATAATTAATTAGTTTATTATTTTGTTTATCAACTAAAACTATGAGTAACTATAAATTAAGTAATCATAATAATTAAAGTTAATGGGTATTAAGAAAACTTTAACGCGATAACAAATAACGTTGTAACGGTGAAATATCGTTATAACGGTAAAATAACGGGCGTTACACGTTATATAACGGTCAACGCGGCGTTTTGACCGTGAAATTTGGTGAACCGTTATATAACGGGATTTAACGTCGCGGCAACTTTGAAACAGGTTATATAACGGGCGTTACGTAACGTAACAGGGGAGTTTTTCTTTAGGGCTGCTATAGCATTCTTTCCCCCACAACCACCCATTATTCTTGTCTATCTGTGTGGATGCAATTTTGAGCTCTTGCATTCAGTTCATCTAGGCTGTTTGACTTTGTCCTTGTGATCCTCTGTCTGCCACTTCAAATATCCTCTGGTCTATCCTTTTTTGTTGATTTACCATATCATACTTGTGTGATTACTAATGATGGCTTTATTTCCCTTTTTTTGGTTTGAGTTTACAACTTTCATTTTACTGATTACTACTCTTTTTTCCTTTAACCACGACTCAATTGTTAATACTGGTCCAGCTGCCAGCATTTGTATTACTCCCTCAGACTTTTCTTCTTTGCTCTTTGCAATCTTAGCATTTTAGCACTAAGTATAAGTTTTTGGGTATCTTCTAAAATTTTCCAAAGATACCGATGTTAGCACGAGAAAAATACTAAATTAAACAATGAGATAATTGATGATTATAACAAATATTTTACTTTATTTGACCCTATCAAAAACATACTACAACGAAAAGGAATCACTCCCAATGATCATTTACATATATTCTTCTCCATATATTTCTATCTATTGTCGTGTGTCATCTAATCTTTACCCCTAATCTTCATCCTACCTCTTTCTTTGTATTTCAATTTACAAGCTCCCCAATTTCCTACCTTTGTTGTTAAATTTAGTGATACACCTCGGTCAATTTTCCATTTAAACTTCCCAGTCAAACTCATGCTGATCAATATCTTCTTTTTGAAATATTGAGCCAAGATATATGAAGTACTCACTTAGGAATTGGGATGAGGTCCTTATCTATTTATAGTGACTAGAGTAAAAATAAGGCCGCATCGCATCGCATTGGCCGCACTTCAAAGATTTTCAAAACAAACGAACCGATATTTATCGCATTGTTAAGTGTGTAAAAACTGCGTTTAGGCCATATCAAGGAATATTTTATGATTCGACGGATATTTAGGCGTTATGATACTCCCATTATCGCATCATCGTTATGTTACTGCGATCGCGATCATTATCGCATTTTTACACTATGTATCCAAATTTTAAACTCCTATTCTATGTTACTTTGTACAAGAACAACTTTTCATATACTCTAATGTTTTTTCTCGACTTAGTTTTAACCATTTTGAGTTTAACACTTATCTATTTATCTCTAGCTTATCATTGACCTCATTTTAATTCCAATGTTAAGTTTCATTAACTACATGCATTGCGAGACTTCTTGAATAGGTCTTGTTATCGACTTATCTCATGTAAGACTGCTAAAATCAAGAAATGACTTATCAGAAACATGTAATGTCGATCAATTGTGATTGAAAAATCTTCTGGCGCTCCTCCGCATGTTCTAACATTGATTTGTACTTATTCATACTATACTGATGTACTTAATGTTGTACTTCTTTTTGCTATATGTTGAGCAATTATTATATTTTATGAATTTAGAATGGTGGTAGTATTAGTTTGACATCCATCAAACCTTCTCTTGGAAAATTGGCTGTTTTTATGTCAACTCAATCACTTAGACACTTTTTATCTTACCCTATTGTGCTTCTTTCTCACGGGAGAACTTCCTTCAATCCCCCCTCCCACCTCTTTTAAGGGAATGATGATCTAGAAAGTATAGGATGTGGGTTGGATATGGGTGTTGGTTGATCATATTTGAAAATAATATTAAATAGTACCGTGTACGTTTCTTGTATTAAATTTGTTTGTGTATTTTGATGAGAATGGAAACGTACTGACCGGGTTTTTGTGCTTAAGTATGTAATCTACACTATATTTCCTTTCTAAAGCAGCGGTGGTATTGAGGTAATGGACTGTTGTTCTTGTGGTAATAGATAAGGAAAAGAGAAAGCAATGGTGGAATTAATTGTAGGTTGTTAGAGTGGGTTGGCATTGTCTCAAATTTGTGTATGTTTGTCTGTTTGCGAGTTTATCTAGATTATAAATCCAACTCTTTACTTTGTTCCCTTAGAAAAATCTCTGGTTCAAGATATGATATTTTGGAATTTCTTTGACCTAATAATGTGCACTTATTAGTATTGAATTTTGGCATGTTCGAGTGTTTCACAGAATTTCCCTGCTAGGATTATGTCCAAAGTCTGCTAGTTTCCTTTCTTTATTCTCCAGATCCTTCTTCTTGTAGAAGGTGAGTAATACTAAATTGAACTAGATCTCTTGTGCTATGAGGAACGATCAAGATTAAGAAATTTGCATGAAAAAGATTGGTAGTGCAATAGTAAATGTGAATTCTTATAAGTGTTTTTTCCCCTCCCTGATGGTAATGAATTCAATTTGTGGAGCAACTAATAGAAAGATCTTTTGTTCAGGTACCCATTGTTGCACTCATTTGTATTCAGTGAACTGAAAATTGCCACTGAGCTATTACAAGGTGGGCAGTCAAATTCTCATCTGGCAACCATTGTGCACCCAAGTTTATGCCCTGTTTTGATCCTCTTATCAAGGCTTAAGCCTTCACCCATTGCAAGTGAAGCAGGAGATTGCTTAGATCCTTTCTTGTTTATGCCATTTATACAACGGTGCTCAACTCAAAGAAATATGCGAATTCGCATGCTTGCATCAAGAGCATTGACGGGTTTGGTTTCTAATGAGAAATTGCATTCTGTCCTGCTTGGTATCGTTTCTAATTTACCATGTTTTGGAAATCAAACAGAAACATCACATGTCTATGAAGCACACTCTTCTGTTTCTTATAACTCCATTCATGGGTTACTGTTGCAGTTAAGTGCCCTTTTGGATCACAATTGTAGAAACCTTGTCGAATTCTCATTGAAAGATGTGATTTTGAAGGACTTAATGAATACATTTCATAAGTGTTCCTGGATTGGAAGTCCCAAATCTTGTCCTTGTCCCATTCTCAATGTATCTTTTCTGAAGGTACTAGATCATATGCTCAGCATTGCTGGAACATACAAGGGAGGCAAAAGTTATGATGATATTTGCTGCCTACTTTCAAAATTATCTTCAGAATGTTTGGATGTAAAATCTGAGTCATCCTTCCGTGATCCAACTGCTGTGGAGCTTCGCAAACAAGCTGTATTTTCTTTCTTGCGCTGTGTGTATTTGTATGAAGAACACACCGAAGAAGCACTTCCTATGCCAAGCCAGTCTTCCCCCACCTACATGTTCAAGGCAAAAGCTTCGGTAAATAATGGGTTTTCCGGTGTTGAGGGAAGACTTAGGGGTTATATGTCTGATCCTTCATATGAAGTACGCCTTGCAACATTCAAGTGGCTCCTTCAGTTTGTTAAGACTGCTGCAATAGAGGCGGGTGATGACCAAGATGATGATGATGATGTTGCAGCATTTAAGCACTGGACGAAGGCCAAGTTACAAACAACTTTAATCGAACTTTTGTCCATGGAACTTGATCATAAATGTGTATATTACATTCTTAAGATCATTTTTGCTTGGAATGTCTTGACCTTCCAAGGATTGAATACTAAAATTACAGGGAACTGTACACATATTGGAGATATGGATCTTGATTCAGTTTTACAATTTTGGGATAGATTGGTCTCCATCCATGATTCTGCAAGGCATACAAAAACTCAGGGAATGCTCTTGCGCTGCTTTGGACTGTGTGTAAAGCGCTTTGCAAGCTTTCTGAGAAGCGTTCTACCTGATGTAAGCATCGAAAAACCTGAAGAGTTGAACAGATGCACCCTCTTATGTGAAAAGTTAAAGCATTTTGTCTGCTTAATTGAGCAATATAGTGATGCATCTCAGCAAGTGACCTTACGTAACGCTGCTGCAGAATCATTGGTGGCATCTGGGTTGTTGGAACAATCTCAATTTCTCAGCTCACTAGTGGTTAACGGGAGCATTCTTTCAGAAAACTGTAAACATTCCAAGCCACAGGATTTTGCTAATATGGTAGCTTATCTCGTATTGGTTGTCTGGTTCACATGCATCAAGTTAATGGAAGATGAAGATGATTACATCAGAAAAGATCTTGCATTGGAGGTTCAAAAATGTTTCCCTTCTAATTTCCGAGGCTGTTCGCTTGCAGGTGGGGTTCCTGTGCAGGTGGAAAAGGTGATTGAACTGTGCTTTCAGTTCCTTTCGTTGGTTTTCGGCCACTGGGACAGGTTTTTAGATTACCTTCTAAGGTGGATTTCTGATGCTGCGAGCTACGGTGTGCCCCAAGGTGATCTTGTCCGACAGGTTTTTGACAAGGAAATCGATAATCATCATGAAGAAAAGTTGCTAATTTGTCAACTTTGCTGCTCGTATCTCGAGAATATAAAGCTCTTAAAAACTCAAGGACCTGAATATTTAACTGTTTTGAGGACATGGAGAACTCACTTTTTCCGTCAATTGGTGTCTTTTACCGGTAACCATTTGGAGAAGCTCCAAGGAGCTGATTGGATTGGTGGTGTGGGAAACCACAAGGATGCTTTCTTACCGCTATATGGAAACCTTCTCGGCTTCTATGCCGTTTCAAAGTGCATTTTGCTTATAGGAAACGATGATCGCACAAGTCCTCTCTTGGATGTTGTTGAACTCGAGAAATCTATCAGACCTTTTCTTAAGAACCCTTTGGTCTGTAATATGTTCATCCTAGTTGTTAAATTACATGAAGAAATGGTTGGGGATTCAGCCAATTATTCGACCGATCAATTGCTGAATGGTATTCAGAGTTGGGACAATTTCAATCCCTATTTTCTGCTTAGATGACAGTTTATTTAGTGACAGCCATAAAGTTCAGGTATACACTTGAATGTCATACAATGTAGTTACTATAGGCTGTAGTCCTCAAGCCATAATTTTTTGATAGTTCAAGTAAAAAGTTGTATTCTCAATTTTTTTAAAATAAAGTGATGCTTTTTGACGTTTCGGTGACTGATATCTACTTGTACTTATTTTGATGGTAGTGTGCTTGGAACATGCCCGTCTCTGATAACTTGAATCGTAAGGATGTCGATGTGCATGCATTATGTGGTTTGAAACATCAGCTCACCCTTTGGCTCGAGCATATTGACATTGTTTTAAGAGGGACAATGGATTGCAGAGCTGCTGAGTGTTGATCTTCATTTCACCAGGCGGCCCAACTGCATGTTTTTTGTATGTGTGATTCATCTGTGGTCACTGAACCCAGCTTGCCTGTTAGGAATCCAACGGCGTGGGGGAATGCAGTGATGCGATTCTCAGCTACTTTCTCCGTTCCATAATACTTGCTACTAAGTGTGACTTATTGTGTGGAAAAATGTCACTATCAGTAACAAGTATTATGAAACGGAGGAAATATATTAAAGTTCTAAATCACCGTGTATAAAAGTTTAGACCACATGGTCATCAATCATATAGTAGAACTCTATTGAATTCTACTTGTAATTCTACAAAATAAAAGTAAAGTTTTTACTCTTCCAAAACACACCAAAAAAACTACTTTGTTACCATTTACCTTTCAATTTACCTAATATATTATTGAAAAATTTGCCTAAAATGATCTATCATTTGACTGATTTTCCTACAATAATCTTAAATATTGATTAATCATGAATAATTTTATCTATTGATACTTATTTCCAGTGACATCCTTACAATAATCTCAAGTATTGATTAATCATGAATAATCTCTATCAGCCACACCAGTCGATCCACTTGATCCTAAAACCTTTCCATATTCAGGCACATACAATAGGATGGGGTGGTGTGTGGTGTTTTAGGTTGCATTTACTAGGGGGATATGTGGCAATCATCGCCACCGCCGGACGCACAACTCATGAATTTCAAAGGGAGGTGTGTTTCTGGGTGGATATATATGAGGTGGTGTGTTTAGGGGAGGCAATGTGGTGTTTTAAGGCGACACTGGGGTGGGGAGAGAGTGATGGTGGTGGTCCCTATGTCAGGTGGTAGAAAGGATGAGGTAGGGAGGCAGGTAAGTTGGAGTTTTTTTAATTTTATTTTAATTTCACTTGAAAATATTAAAAAATAAATAAAAAATAATCGGTTTATCATGTCATGGGTGAGAAAGTACTTTAAAAGGATATCGAGACAAAGGTCGAATTTTAAAAAAATAATTAAAAGCTTAAATTTTTAAAAAGAACCGATGGAATTTTTAAAAGAAAAAATTTCTTTAATTATTTTATATTTTATATTTTAATGTTCATGAACTAGGTTTATAAAAATCGTCTCCTAGAGAGAAAGAAAATGATAAAAAGCTCTCTAATAACTATTATCTCCAATTCCATTCATTTTTTGCCGTTCTTTATTAAATACTCTCTCTGCCTTTTTTAATTTGAACTTTTTTTCACTTTAGTTTGTTTCACTTATTTTGCTTCCTTTTTTTTTTGCAATAACCTTATTTTCTTTCTTTAAATTTCAGCTATGGATGGTCATGGGGCGGATCCAATCAGACTTGGAACAGGACCCTTTTAATTTTTTGAGATCCAGACCCGGATTCAGACCCTAAGGTCTAAAATTTTCAAACCCAGATCCAGACCCTCCGAATCTGATGGGTCTAGGGTCCTTAATGGGTCTAAAAAGTCTCTTTGATTTGTCAAATTTGAACCATTTGTGAGTCATTATACTTTTCGTATGTTTGTAAGAGAGTTATTATCGTATTTTAAAAATGTTTAATACTAATTTAACATCTAAAGTCGCATAGCGCCATCCATATACGCTTAAATTCTATTATAAACACTAGTTCGAGTTCATAAAATAAGGGTAATTGGGTTAACATTTAACAAGTAACATATATATTATTTATACATATTATGATTATATGAAAATATAATAAGTGTTGGAGGCAAAATTCATACGTAAAAGACAAATAGAAATTGACAATTTAATATTTATAAGAGTCCGAGGAACGGGTCCAGGGTCCAGATCTCGGACCCGGACCCGCCAATTATTTTTTAGATCCAGATATGACCCGTATTCGATGTTCCAAAAAAGAGATCTAGACCCGCCAATTAATTTTTAAATCTAGATCCGACCCGGATCCGATAAGTCTCCAAAAATGAGACCCATACCCTTAAAAGAGGGGCGGGTCCGGGGCGAGACCAACAGGATCCTAGACCCGTGACCATCCCTAATTTCAGTAATAAACTTATTTTTTCTCTCTAGTTTAATCATTCTTTTCTTTCATTCACTTAACTTTTTTGTTTATTATTCAACCCAATTTCACATTTCACTAAATTCCGTCCAAAATAACTTTGGTAATTAGTGCATTATCCATGTAGAGACGGAGAGTACTTAATAAATACTTCCTTTGTTCTATGATACTTGATACCGAGTGTGACATATTATTGTCCAGCGTCAAGTACTCCTTCCAGGACGAAGAAAGTAAATGTGATTGTGTCAAAGAGTTACACGTGGAATGCGATTGAGCTGCCATTCAATATTTTATATTTTCATCTTCCTCAAAAAGAAGGCCATAATCCATATCCATTCATAAACTGCAAAAATGAGAAAATCCCTTGGTGGAAGTTACGGCGGTGGTAATGGCGAAGACATATTAAGAACACTCGGAAACTCCATTGCTAAAGCTAAACTTAATAACATTCAGGAATCTCTTCCTTCTAATTATTCTAATCCGTCTTCGCCTTCTATTAGTTCTTCTTCATCTACATCAAAACCCCAAAATTCTACACCCAAACACACCTTACCTATCACCTCTAATGGTGGTCTTGCTGTTTCTGCTAATTGGGGCTCTAATACCTTAATTGGTAATGATGTTATGGATGATTATGGTGAAAATGATAGTGCGATTACTGAATTGGAATGGAAATGTCTTGAGAATTATTATGATCCTGTTTTTAGAGTTGTTCCTTCTACACATGAAGTTCAACAAGCTCTATGTTCGATTCATCAGTAAGGATTCTTTCCGTATGACTCTTTTAGTTGCCAATTATGCTTCTCGTCTCCCTCAATTTGCCATTGAAACTCAGTGCGAGAGTTTTGTGACAATCGAACCAACTTATCTGATGCCTCATAATATGTTATAGCACGCCTCCTCACAGAGTACAATTCTGTTAGAGTATATAACATATCTTGGGGCCTCATAATATGTTAAGCTTTTGGTTGAGTTGGTTCTTTGACATGGTATCAGGAGGGTATGTGTTGCATCCACACTTCTAGCCAAAAGGGCTCTCGTGTGAGGGGCGACAAATTCTTCCTCATATCTGTTGTTGAATATTTCATTTTAAACGATAGAAAGTTAAAATTCGAATCCGTAACCACCTTTGGACTTGAAGTGCGGATGCCACACAAGGCCTCTTCATACATGATGTGGCTTGAAGTGTGGATGCCACACAAGGTCTCTTCATACATGATGTTGAATAATCTATTTTAAATGAGGGGTAGTTGAGATTCGAAGCCCGTGATCACTAGTTTCACTGACTTCTGATACTATTGTTATATACTCTAACACAAATGTGTTATTTAGACCTTTGGTTATCTCCATCTTTTATTGTGTTTGCAATTTCAACTTCACAACACCTTATTACTGTAGGGTTCTCCATCCAGAGTCTACCTACAAAGATGCCAAAGAGTTAACTAGTGATGTGGATGGAGACACCGATGGGAACCAGACAACAAGTCCCGCAGTGCAAAGAACATCCTCAAAAGGTTCGGATTCAGATTGGATGGAGCCATCAATGCAACCATATGATCGGAAATTGGTACAATCTCCTAGATGGGGGAGGGTGTATGATGCTTTTCATCTCTTGGAGACTGAGCCAAGTGTTCAGGTAATCTTCTTGTTGATTCATGTCTGAAGATGTTTTTGCTCGAATAAAACCCATTTTAGTGTATTGAATAGATAGAAATAGAAATCCAGTAGCATAAGTCGTTGATACCTTTGAGCTAAGCTAATGATTGTTGAAGCAAAATTATGGATATGAATAACTGTTAGAGTATTCTGACACCTCAACGAACAACTTAAATTTTTGGCTGAGTTGGTTTTGTTACGCCCCTCACACGAGAGCCCTTTGGTCTAGAAGTGTGCATGGGGCACAGACCCTCCTCATAACGCTCATAACGCTGGTCAGGGCCCTGAAAATTCAGGGCCCGGGGCGAAAAATAATTTATGGGCCCTAATTATCCGCTTTTTGGTTGATAATCGTGCAATTATAATTCAATAATTACTGAATAAGATAACAATTGCCATTATTAACACTTTGACTTTGTTAAATGCACAATTTAACTGCACAAGGTCTCAAGTTTGATGCATATGAAGGCAAAAATTGTCTACTTTAATCGTGGGACTTGGGCACAAGCCCTTCTTACCCTTGCCCAGGGCTGGGACTTGGGCACAAGCTCTTCTTACCTTTGCCCAGGTCCAGCCCTGGTGTGGTTGAGATTTGAACTCGTGACATTTTGTGCTATTGATACCATGTCAACCAAAAACATAAGCTAACGGTTGAATGAGGCTCCAAGATATATTATATACTTAACGATAACATGCAAGTCTAGTTGTCCTCTGTATCAAAGTCAAGTCTGGTCATTTCTAGCTATTCTTTTCCTTTGATTATAGTTCTCGTAACTAATATGAAACATCATATGAAGATAAGTTCTGAAAGATTGATGATATTACTAGTTGATTTAGTCCTGTAACTTGTCAATTAATTCTAATAATTTCTAGCCTTTTTGTTGAACTTGATCAAATAGTGCTTAATAACAAAAATTATACTGAATTTTTGAAAAAGTTGTACTCCACAGAGAATGGTGGTATCATTGTCTTCTGATAAAGCGGTTTGGAACGCTGTCTTGAACAATGAGGCTGTACGGGAGATCAGAGATTCTTACCGCAATGGTTAGTACTCTATAACGGTGCCGATTTTGACATTTTATGGCCCTACACAAGATCAATATAATAGACTCTTTTTCAAGATGGGTCAATTACTGTCTTTAATGTGTGTTTGACAAAATAAAAGTTAAAATTTTACGAGTGTTATTATACGTCCTAATGACAAAACTGAAAGATATATATAATAATGCGGAATTAAAGGTTAAGAAATGTGTTTAGGGTTTATGAATACTGTTTGTATTAAGAGTCAAATGAGGGTTAACCACCCTATAAATATACACACTAATCACCTATCTTAGGAAACAGAATATCCTAAAAATTAATAATAAAAACGGCTAGTCTAAATACAGAAATAAAATATTTACAATTAATTTCCATATATTTCCACACTCCCCCTCAAGTTAGGTCATGGGATTTCCAATGTCTAACTTGGATAAAGTTGTCTCAAAGACTTCTGCTGAAACTGTTTTTGTAAGGATGTCTGCTAGCTGATCTTCAGATTTTAAGTGAGGAATCCGAATGATTTTGTTCTCCAACTTCTCCTTTATAAATTGTCTGTCTATCTCCACATGTTTGGTTTGATCATATTGAACATGATTCTCTGATATATCGATAGCTGTTTTATTATCACAGAACAAGGTACATGCTTCAGTTGTCGGGAAGTTCAGCTGACATAAAAGTTTCTTAAGCCATAGGATCTCCGTTATTCCTTTAGCAACTCCTCTAAATTCAGCCTCTGCACTTGACAATGCAACTACCTTCTGTTTCTTACTTCTCCAAGTAACCAGATTACCCCCAATAAGAGTGAAATATCCAGACGTAGACTTCCTACTATCCCGATCTCCTGCCCAATCAGCATCAGTATAGGCAACAAGATCAAAATGACCATTCTTGCCATAGAATACTCCCTTTTCACTTGTGCCCTTTAAGTATCTTAAGATTCGAATGACAGCTTCCATATGTGGTACTTGAGGAGAGTGCATGAACCGACTTACGACCCCTACTGCATAACCTATGTTAGGTCTGGTATGAGAGAGATATATGAGTTTTCCCACCAGCTTCTGATACTTTTCCCTGTCGGTTGATTCTCCTTTTGGTGAAGTTTGTAGCCGATGGTTTGTAACAATGGGAGTGTCGGCTGGTTTACAGTCAAGCATACCTACTTTAACAAAAAGGTCCAAGATATACTTTTTCTGGTTTATGAAGATTCCCTGCTTCGATCTGAAAACTTCAATGCCAAGGAAATACTTCAAGTTCCCCAAATCTTTCATCTCAAACTCTTTAAAGAGTTTTCCCTTAAGATCCTGAATCTCTTTTTCATTGTCCCCTGTTATGACCATATCATCAACATATATAATCAGTCATGTCATCCGATTATTCACTTTCTTCAAGAAAAGTGTATGGTCAGAGTTGCTCTGTTTATACTCAAATTTCTTCATTGCTGTGGTAAATCTTCCAAACCATGCTCTTGGAGATTGTTTCAAGCCGTATAAGGCCCTTTTTAATTTACATCCCTCTCTTGGACCAAAATCGTCTGAAAAACCAGGAGGAGCAGGCATATACACTTCTTCTTCAATTTCACCATGGAGAAATGCTGTAACACCCCTAATTTTTACAAATATAAAATAATAAATACAATAAGACGTAAATAACATCTCATAGCAGCGGAATGTTAAAACAGGGTGTTCGCCACACTCCAAAAGTTTAAGGCGTCAAAACAATTAAAACTAATATAAATGTTCTAACACTAATTTATTTTAAAAACACTTCTGACGTGTGATCTACGTCACCCAACCTTCATGCATTAAACACATCAAAGAATTTATCATTACCTCTGGAAAACAAAAACGCAAAACATGAGCCACAACTCGGTGAATAGTTACTCTAACGTGTCAAACTAGTTATTCTTGAAATCATTTGACTTTTAAAATATGTATTTTTATCCTTTTCGAAATCCAAAAAAAACGTAAAGTATTTGTATATTTTGTATAAATCAAAATACACTCACATCGTTTAAAATACTTGCATTGTCAGTTTGTCACATTTAAAAAAATACTCATATAGTATAAAACACTTGAATTCTCACAATTTGTAAATACTCATATAAACACTTGAATAATCACACTATAAAATTTATTCACAATATACATTTATATAATGTCACAAAAATAACACATCCCCTTTCATGGACTCCTCCCAAAGGCTGATCCACCAGACACCTTGGGGAGGTAATTTGCTCTTGTCAATATAAACACATGTCACGTTTAGGTGCACCAAGGGTTGACCTACCCTACACAGTCCGGGGCAAAATAAATTTTAAGTTATATAACACACTTTTAAAAAAATCACACCACAAGTATTACTCAATACCACTATAAAAATTCTGTATAACTTGTGGTAGAGTAAGATAATAATTATCATAATATATTTTAAACCCAATATATTAAAGACGAGTAAAAACATCAAATTTAAATAAACCAAAAACGAGAAAAGAATTTGCCAATTTTTCATGAGTTGGATGCCACTTTATAAATTATAAAATACTTAAAAGAAAGTAGAGAACATTAAAAATGAAATAATGCAACGCCATTCTTACAGCAAAACCAAATAAGAAAATCTTTTTAACCCAAATTGAACCAATTAGTGGAATCACAATATACGTAAACAAGTTTAACCTTTGCAAAGCACCATCAACAACAGTTTAACATCAACGACATTTTTAAAACAATAAATTAGAAAACAAATATAATTTTCAGGATAAAACATATGAAAATATTAGACATAACTACTCACATTGTATAGGGAAAGCAATCGAACGGGAAGACAGAACAAAATAAACTTTTGGATCAACATTGGCTCGACGTCGTAACCGACCATCAATATTGTATCAACTGATTATTACTGTGAGTTACTACCGGTGGATGAAGAAAGTATGAGCATTGTTTGATGAGTCTTTTGCTTGCCATTTACAAGGTGTATATATATATATATATATATATATATATATATATATATATATATATATATATATATATATATATATATATATATATATATATATATATATATATGTATATATATATATGTATGTATATATATATATGTATATATATATATATATATATGTATATATATATATGTATGTATATATATATATGTATGTATATATATATATATGTATGTATATATATATATATGTATGTATATATATATATGTATGTATATATATATATAAATGAAGGTGGTGAAATAATGGTATACGGTTACTATGGACTATGGAGTTATAAAGAATGTGAAAGATGAAAGGTTAGGGAGTATTGTCATTGTAGTGGGCATTAATATAACTCTTTTAATATGAAAATGAATACAAAATAATAAAATCCTACTTATTTCTTAATTCATATGTTGGTACTCACTTTAGCTTACAACGGATGCATTAATATTGCTTTCTTCTTTAATACGACTTTCAGTGATCAAAATCGGACGATTCACGATATTTTGCTTCTAACGACGGAGTAACGTGACCTTTAAGTCTCCACATAATAATTTGATGATGAGTATGTAGAGCATAAGAGTTAGGCAATTAAAAAGTTTAGAATAAGCATTTGAAGTGTTAATGGTGTAACTTGAAAAAGATTAAGAGTTGCAACCTTTAGATATCACTCAATTATCATATTATTATCCAACGTATGTAATCTTCTAGTAAATGACAATCTTTAAATAACTATAATCTAATTTAAGGATAATTGATTGATTATAAAGCCATAATGACAAAGGTATAACCGAAGAGAAGGTGTATGATCACATATTCAGTAGCTTTTATATGTGAAGCATTATTTTTAGATGTATTTACTTGTAGCATTTGAAAGGCTTTTATTACTTAGCTTATAAGTAATAGGTAGTTAGAATGTTATCTATTCTAACAAAATATTAAATAAGAAAATATTGTATGTTTTTATTATTAGCATACCGATAATAATTATATATCAAACTCAACTTAATTCACATATATAATGAATTAAAACAAAACATAATATCATACTCAAATAATAATAATAATAATAATAATAATAATAATAATAATAATAATAATAATGATGATAATAATAATAATAATAATAATAATAATAATAATAATAATAATAATAATAAACCACAAAATAGCGGGGTATTACACTCACTCCACCTTAAAAGGAGTTTTGTCCCCAAAACTCACCTCATGACTCAAAATGATAAGGATAACGGACTTTCATTTCGGACTCTAACCCCCTATTGCTTCTGACGTAGTATGGTTTGCCCACAAAACCTTCACCAAAGACAATGTCTTATTCCTTAAGACCTTATCGCGCCTATTAGGTATTATCATTTAACTTACACATATAATAAACATAAAGATAAAATAAAAATGATAAATAGATAAAATTAATCGTAAAATAACGAGGTATCACAAATGCATTTTTACATCGAACTGATATAATGGCTAGTCTTTATTAGCGGCTATTGAGAACAATACTCTAATGGTGTCAATCTTTGCAACCGGAGAGAAGGTCTCAGAGTAGTCAATACCATAGGTTTGGGTGTACCCTTTCGCCACAAGTCGTGCTTTGTATCTCTCAATAGTCCCATCATCATGATATTTTATTGTAAACACCCACTTGCAACCCACAGTTTTCTTTCCTTCAGGCAGAGTGCATCTTTCCCATGTGTTATTTGTCTTAAAAGCCAAGATCTCATCTTCCATCGCCTGTTGCCACTTTGGGTTCTGGAGAGCTTCATCTGTGTTTCTAGGAATGGAATTAGAGTAAAGGCTAGTTCGGAAGGCTTTTGCTGTTCGAGCCAAATTACTTTCTTCACCACGATTGATAGGATATCGAGACCTCTAAGCCTCAAAGTCTGGATCATATCGATTTGGAGGAACACCTCTCGTCCTCCTCGGAGGCAATTCATACTTGCATGGGAACTCAGTAGTACCAGGGAGATTATCATCAACAATAGGGGATTCAGATAGTACCTCTTGAGGTTCAGATATCACCTCATCACTCCGAGATGCATCAGACAGGGTAGGAGTAGTCTGAGGAGAGAAGATGACTATGTTTTCTGTAGCAATATCTGTGGGATTACCTACTTGCTCTTTGGGGTCTAGTTCATCAGAAACAGAATAAGTAAGCCAGCTCAAGTCATCACATGTAGTCTCCCCATGAGGACGAAGCTGGGGGATAGAAGTAGGATGTCTCAAAGAAGTCATAATCCAGAGTAGTGGAGAGTTTGTTACGAGTCGGATCAAAGCAACGATAACGTTTTTGATTAACACCATAGTCCACAAAGATACATTTGACAGCCCGGGGTTCAAGTTTGTGTCTGGTAGGTTTGGATAAATGGACATAAATAACACATCCAAAGATACGGGGAGGTAGGGAATGGGTGGAGGGTATGGTGAAATGTATTTGAAGGGTTTCAAGGGGGGTTATGAAGTTCAGGGTTTTTGAGGGTAGTCTATTTGTAAGGTATGTAGCAGATGCAAGGGCTTCAGGCCAAAAATAGGATGGAACATGGGCTTCAAACATAAGGGCACGACTAATTTCAAGGAGAGTGCGGTTTTTTCTTTCGGCTACCCCATTTTCACGTGGAGTATGTGGACAAGAAGTTTGATGTACGAGGCCATGAGTGGTGAAAAAATGTTCCATATGTTGGTTTAGGTATTCCCCCCCCGTTATCTGACCGGATAATTTTGGGTTTAGTATTGAATTGGGTGACAATCATGTTATAGAATTTAACGAAGGCATTAAAAACATCAGATTTGTGTCTCAAAAAATACACCCAACACATTCTAGTACAATCATCAATAAATGAAACAAAATAAGAATAGTGTTGTTATTAAACTCCGGAGCTGGGCCCCAAACATCAAAATGTATCAAAATAAAAGGTTCGTTGCTACGACTACTACTAGGATAATAAGAATGTTTGTGACTCTTAGCCAGTACACATGCTTCACAGTCCAGGGTTACATTACAATTACGAAAAGATGGAAAAAGACGTTTCAGATACCCTAAGGATGGATGTCCAAGACGTCTATGCCACGTCCATAACTGATGATCACGAGACCCATGAGCAAGCAAAGTGTGACCCGTTTGAATCGCTTCATCAACATAATACAGTCCATCTTGTTCAGTACCACGCCCAATAATCTTCCCCGTATGAGCATCCTGCACAATACAATCAGAAGACGACATTAGCACGGTACCTTTTAATTCGAGAGTCAACTGACTAATAGATAGCAATTTATGGGATAAACTCGGAATCAAAAGACAATTTTTTAACTTCAAGGATGGAGAAATATCAACGGGCCCGGACGGATCCACACTCACACACTCCTCATTGGCTGTTTGGATGTAGGTACGTGTTTGAGGGTTAGTAGACACAAGATCACGAGGGTCAAACGTCATGATGTATGTGGCCCCGCAATCAAATATCCACTGGGTTGAGGATGGATTTTTGCACATGAGGCCAAGGTGGGTGTTTGAAGTGGGCCGTGGCCCTTTTTTATAAACTGGGCCGTGTGAGTTAGGGTTTTGGGGAAGTGGGAGTTTGAGTGAGGGATTATAAAAAGGTGGAAAAGGAAAGTTTGTTGTCCCACACCCCCCTTCTCTCTCTTCTGTGCCGTCACTTTCCCTGTCTCCCTTTGTTTGTTCACCTGCGTCGCCATTGATGTG
Source organism: Amaranthus cruentus (assembly GCA_019425755.1). Lineage (NCBI taxonomy): Eukaryota > Viridiplantae > Streptophyta > Magnoliopsida > Caryophyllales > Amaranthaceae > Amaranthus > Amaranthus cruentus. The sequence continues at coordinate 9,005,448 of CM033460.1, forward strand.
GTTCTGAGCTTCTGAGTGGGTTGGTTGTTGGTTTTCTGACATGCTCTCTTGATGAAGGACGTCGGTGGCCATGTTGGCCTTGCCGCCGGTCCGGTTTACCTGGGCCTTGGTGGCGGCCTTCCGCTGCCGGTACTCCTCCCACCACTCTGGGAAGCCGATTAACTTGAAGCATCCCTCTTTTGTGTGTCGACTTCCTCCACAGTGACTACACTTAAGGTGAGTTTTGTCTTCAGTTTCACGCCGGAATAAGGAGAAGTCCGACCGGTGGTGTTTAACGGCTAACCCACTCCCGATCTCTAAGAGAACCTTTCCCGATGATGAAGTGTGGGTCATTATCCCACGCCTTGAGATCTCACGACAAATAGTGGCGTAGGCTACCTCTACGGTGGGAAGGGGTTCTAAATTCAACAAGTCCCTTTTTTCCTTGTTAAACGATTCGTTTTTCCCAGCCAAGAACTGAAATAATCGTTGTTTTTGTATAAAAGTGTTAAAAATAGTTATGTCCTCTGCATGAACCATGGGATTTGGCTGTCTTCGATCCACCTCCTTCCAGATTGTTATCAATTTTCCGTAATAATCCTCAAGAGAATCTCGATTTTGTTTGAGATTATTTGCTTGACAACTCAGATTGAAGATCTGGAGTTCGTCTCTCCCACTGTTGAACAAGATTTCGATCCCCTTCCATAAATCCCTTGCACTCGTATAGTCTAAGAACTGGTTTATGAGATCTGTTTCTATGTTTGAAATAATCCATGATAAAACAATGGAGTCCTTCTGTTTTCAAGTTTTGTATGAGGGATCCGTAGGGCTTAGGGGCTCGTCAATGATGTGACTGAGACGACCCCTACAGTCCAATGCAATGTGCATCATCTTGCACCAACTTGTGTAGTTTTGATGATTCAATTTTTCGGCTATTTTTAATTCGGGTGAAATAATTTCGGTTTGAGTACTCGACTGATGCATCTGTTTGAACAAATTAAACATGTGCACCATTTGTTCTAAAGTAATGAGTTGCTGGTTTGGGTTTGGATTTGTTTCGGCCATTGTAGGGTTTGTTGTGTTTGGTTGGTTGTTAAGGGTAAATGATGATTACCGAGAAGTGTTGCCGGTCCCGGAAAACACTTTCGGCTCTGATACCATGAAAGATATAATAATGCGAAATTAAAGGTTAAGAAATGTGTTTAGGGTTTATGAATACTGTTTGTATTAAGAGTCAAATGAGGGTTAACCACCCTATAAATATGCACACTAATCACCTATCTGAGGAAACAGAATATCCTAAGGAATAATAATAAAAACGGCTAGTCTAAATACAGAAATAAAATATAATTTTCATATATTCCCACAAAACATTGCTAAATATAGGTATTGGGCCCATTTCTAGCTTTGGGTGCTACGCCATAGTTACCTCGAATGATATTCGGTTTGGAACGGGGAACAGGAACGGAAACACAGAACATAACCTAGATTGACTTGGGAATGATTGGGTATGAGATACATTATGTATAAAATATATATATTTGAAAACAAAATTAAATTAACATGATTATTTTTCTTTAGGAAATTATTTCCAAGTGGATATTTTTTTAGATTTCTAGGTTTCAACCATTTTTTCTACTTTTTTTCTTTGATTTGCAAATGAAGGCCAAAATCCTTTTAAAAAAGATCTTCTAAACCAGGACGTCACGTTGAGCGATTTGGGTCGCGTTTCATAGTGATTGGGGACAGATGATCCTGGATCGCGGAACGTGGTTACGTTCCACGTTCGGCAAATGTTTACATTGCCTAAAGTTAGTAACGGCCTTGCTAATATACGTCCTTTTATAAAATGTAGTAATGTACTTATTCATTCATATGATTACCTTCCTAATTTCTTCTTATATAATGTAATTATTTGATAACCGTAAAGTAGTTGGAAGTTGGAACATTTTAGTTGGTTTTTTGAACCAATTTTGATATTCTGTAGCAGCTGATTCGGTCCCTCCAAGCTCTGATGAGAAACCTGATCCATCCAAGACAAATCTGAATATTCTCAAGTGGGTATTTAACGACATGAAGGTGAAACTGTTGGAAATCCTAGGAAATATTTCGCAGTTCATTGCCGATATATTCACTCCCCTGGATTATAACAAAGAGCAATATTTTGTTTTCTCGGATAAGCTCAAGTCGTCGTTCTTGCTCACAGTTGTGGTTTTGTTGATCGTTGTGGTTGCTCGTGGACATAGGGGTTGATCAGAAATCATTTGCCGACATCACCAAATTTGGTTTTTTCTTCGTATTTAAGGCTTAACTTTCCGTTTAAGAGATTTTGTTCGAGACCTAATTTCATAATCCATCTCTTGGCTTTAAACGTGTTGAGATCGATAAATTTGGGATACATGCTAGTTTTTTCGTAAGCAATTTTGGAGTGCAACTGTAGCAGACCCGCTGTATTTTGTGTCGATAGATAACCCAACATTTAACTTAAGGGACGGGGTGACTAGCTAGTGAGTATGCACGTATGTGTTTTTGTTAAGCTGGACTCGAACCGGATAAATTTATGGCATAGATTAAGATGTAAAAAATAAACTCGATTTTGCATGTGCTCCTGTGTTTATGTTCTGATAGAGACCGAGAAGCAAGAAATTAGATGACCATCATCAACAACTCGATATCCCGCTCGAAAACAGGGTTTGGGTGAGGAAAAGTGACGGAGAATTCATACCCGTACCCTTAAGAGGGAATACTAAAGGAAAGCGGTCAATTTACCTCCAGAAGATGAGAGCCCTGTATAGAGAGGAATTAGATGATCAAACGCAGTAATATAGACGAGATGCATGCACAAAACACAGTTTTACGCAAATGATATTAGAATGTTGAGATTAAAAGTCTATAATGTTGAAGTTTAACGGCTAGTCTCTTGAGAGATCGTCTATTTGAGAGACATAGTTTAAGTCCGACCCATTAAAGATTAATACCTATTTATCATATTCTTTATGTATATATACATTATTCTTAATGCTTACTTACCGTATTCTTAATGCCTACCTTTAATATCTTAAATGTTTATTTACATCATTTTTAATGCATACTTACAATATTTTGAAAAATATATAATGGATCGACATAATTAGAAGTACAAGAATTTGTGAAAGTTTAATGGCCGTATACTACTTGTGGATGTGTTTACTTTGAGTTCCACTTTTGTTGTTCTTGACTAGAAATATAGAAGTTGCGTTGTTACCATATTTCTCAATGATTTAGAAAGTGTCAACTATTCTAGGACTCGAAATGAAAGTTTTAAACCATGTTTACTTACAAAAAATATAGAGTTACTCTGATATCTCGAGAGCATCCCAACAATATATGCGATCTTGGGTTTGGTACAAACTTGAGCATACATCGAGCTTCTAATGACCGAAGCATGTGAGATGTTTTCATCTGTTCCTCGCTCAAGCTCATTTTTAGGGCATTGCATTAAGCTAAATTTGTCACCTTTAGGTGTCATACCTGGTGAGCAATCTTTCTTTTGAAATCTCTCTGAATCTTTTGATATAGGTTTCATGGGACCAACACCTAAATAGGTCGCTCCTACAATTCACATCATTCTCAAGAAATTTTGCGATTTCTTGGTTACGCTAAACATGATGCTATGAGACGGACAATAAATCGAAATCCTTTGGACCTTTAGCCATGTCCAATAAAGTACCCACACATATGTCTCGTTCTTCTAACGTACATCCCCAAGTGCAGTGTCTTTGGAGGAACTTTGATTGGAATTAGCGGTGAAAGCTCAATTTACGGTTTGGATTTTTCATAAATCAAATCAAACCTTTATTTCGATTTTTGATTTTTCAATCCTATTCAAATCAAATGGGACCATAATCCACTAAAATAGTAATTGTTAGACGCACTTACATATTCAATATTCGTAATTTTCAACCTCTTTTCTTCTCTATTATCAAAATGTCATATCTAGAAGAAATCATGTGGGTAAATTAAAACCTTGAAGATCTACTATCATCATCAAACTTAGAGTTAAATTTATATGAAATTGATTCATAAAAAGTTTCATAATATTGTCATCAGCAAACTTAAAGTCTATTTCTATACGGAATTGATTTAAAATTAGTTCTACTCATAATATTATCATCATCAAATTTGGAGTCCATTTTTCGACTTTTTCAATTTTTCGCCCTTTATAATTTGATTAATTCAAGAGCTATTATCATTATTCAAATTTTTGCCATTTTCATTTTTTTTTTCTTTTCTCTCCCTTATCAAAATCTCTAACCAGAAAACACAATGTGGGTAAATCAAACCTTAAAGAACTAGTATCACCATCAAATTTAGAGTCTATTTTTATACTTGACATACCATGACCCCATACTTGACACGCCCTAAAAATAGAAATATCTATTTGGTATACGCTAAACACCTACTTGACATACCATAAACTCTATTTGACATATCCTAAACACTTATTATGTCTATAACCATTTCAAATATCTATTTTAACCATTTAACATGCCTATTTTGATATAAACAATGCCAAATTTTAGTATGCATAAATGCCTACTTTGGTATGCAAAAATATCTACTTTGATATATAAAAACACTTGCTATAACTGGAAAAAAAATATCTACTTCGATATGCAAAAATAATTACTATAGCTAGTTCAAAATGTTTTCCTCAATTATTCAAAATGCCTATTTTGTTAGGAAACAACACCCACTTTAATATGCAAATATACCAACTATAATTAATTCAAATATGCACTATAAATTGTTCAATGTCTACTTTAGTATGCAAAAATACCTACTATAAATAGTTCCATCTGTATATCTGTACAATATACTAATGAAGAAACGATTAGGATACATGTCGACTTTACAATAAAAATTTTTCCGCTCTTTTCATTTTCTTATTAGGGAAATATTGTTTAGCATATTATGTAATATCTTTCTGATTAGATTTGTTTAATTGATTAGTTACAAAAGATACTAAAACTTTACCTTATTTACTAAGTTTTACCATATAAAATTATCTAAAATATGTAATATCTTTTAATTACATTGGATAAATATCGAATAACATATTAATTGTTTATGTAAATTAATTAATTTTGATTAAAATAAGTTCGTAATAGATTAAGAAAAGAAAATAATTTTGAAAGTTTTTCATAGATAAACATGTATATTACTTACATGGCTATATATTTATTAAAAAAACTCACAAATTAAATAAATTACACATTAATTATTTAAGTAAATTATAATCAATAATTGGTATAAGATATCGGTGAAATAAATTTTAAATGATAATTTTATCACCTATGTTTGACAAAATTATACATAAATACTTGAATTATATTATATGTTAATTACTATAGTAAAAATATGTTCTTTAGGCTTAAAACTTATTTTAAGTTCTTTCAAAGACATTGAACTTTTAAATTATTTTATATAATTTGTTATGTGTAGAAAAATTTCTATTATTTTATGTAATTACTTAAAATCCATATTATTTAGTGCATAATTTTATGATTATGTTTTATATAGTAATATATTAATAATATGTATCAATCTAATAGTTATACTTTTACAATTTTACGATTTTTAAAACAAATCAATTTATAGTTTCAATATATTTAAGAAGTTAAGAGTCAAATAACAATTTAATTACACATATCAGATTACTAATTTTTTACTGAAATAATTCATAAACCGTGTTTGGCATGAGAATTAATGTAGTTTCTACTATAACTAGTTGCCTATTTTAAATGTCTAATACAAAGAGCTTAAATGTCCACTGAAACAATTAATAACGACTACTTTAATATGTAAAAAAATCTATTTTAATATGCAAAAACATCCAGTGTCGTTCCTGATAATTATAGGGCCCTAGGCGAATTATTAAGCAAGGGGCCCTACATTAAATAAAATCTAAAATGGAATTCTCATATAACTATATCATAAAAAATAGAAAATCATAGATACATCCCTTATAAGAAAGAATCTTATGTTTAATTTATATAATATAATATTATTTTTATTTTTAAAACATAAACATTTAATTATATTTAATTATTTTAAATACATTTATTCTTTATTGGAATATTAAAGTCATTATATTATATAAAATATTAATTTTTTTTTTCAATTTCTAAATTAGATTCTCTTGTAGATTTAAAATTATTAATAATAAAGAGAATTTGTTTTTAATTTTTTATTTACAGCCCTTATATATATCATTACCCTAAAAATTTTACTTTTTCGTTTCTACTGATGGGAAAACATGATCAAAGTTATAACTAAATTGTAATAAAAAAATTAAATACAACAAAATCGAGATCATCAAAAGTGAATTCAATGGAAAAAACATTAAATATTTGTAGTGTACAATTACATTTTAAGGCGTAATTTTCCATTATGACACCAACAAAAATTGCAATATAATTTTTATTGTTTAAATTAAACATTGACTACATTATTATGATTTATTGACTTAATAAAATTTAGTCACTAATAATCACAAAATAAAAGTTGATAATTACTCTGGCCGGTAAGACTTGCTGAAGTCCAACCTTTTAGAGACTGTATGGCACTCTGTGGGGTACATGATTTGAGTTACTCTGGCCGATTCTTTACGTGGTCCAATAAGCAAGTGGGAGCTAGTCGAGTTTGGAGCAAAATCGATAGAGTCTTGGGTAATGACCTATGGGAGGATACCTTTCCATTTTCTCTAGTTCAGTTCCTTGAGGAGGGGGACTTTGATCATTCCCCTATGTTGGTGTCCTTCTCCCCTGCCCCGCATGCAAAGAAGCCTTTCCGTTTCTTCAACTATTGGGCTCAAAAGGAGGACTTTTTGGATGTTGTTCGATCTCAATGGCGTGTTGATATTGAGGGCTGTATCAGCCATCAGATTACGCAGAAGCTCCGGCTGCCAAATTGCTTTATGGTAAGACACATCTGCAGATGGAAGTGGATAAAGCTCAATCAGAGCTTCTTCACTTTCAAAATTTACTTCATGACAACCCTGGTGACCCGGAATTGGCTGTCCAAGAGAGGAATGCTACGAGATCGTTTCGTTAGCTTCAACAAGAACTAGATTCCTCTCTTCATAAAAAAAACTAAGATGAATTGGGTTAGGTTTGGTGATGATAATTGTGTCTTTTTCTATCAGAGCATTAAGCAACGGATTCGTCATAATAGGATCATGTACATTTGCTTCAAGGGGAAAGAGATATCTGATCCTTCTCAAATTCAACAGGCATTCTATGATTATTATTCTGAGTTATTCTGTGACGAGACTATGAATAGGAATCCAATAAACATTGATACAGCCTCAAATGGTCCTATCTTGTCTACCCAGCATCATTTATTGCTTGATCTCCACTTCACTCCTACTGAGATCAAGCAAGTTTTATGGAGTATTCCTGACACTAAGGCTCCTAGGCTAAATGGCTATAATAGTTGCTTCTATAAAGCTTCTTGGGACATCGTAGGTAATGATATCGTTAAATCCATTATGCAGTTCTTTGATAACGGTAAAATGCTCCGAAGTTGGAATACCACGACCATTACCTTGATCCCAAAGGTGCCTAGTCCCCAACATTCGGGCGACTTTAGGCCTATCTCTTGTTGTTATGTTCTGTATAAGTGTATTTCAAAGCTAATATGCTCGAGGCTTCGCCTTATGTTGGACTTTTTGATTGATCAAGCTTAAGGAGCTTTTGTGGCAGGGAGAAGCATAATGCACAACATCCTGCTCTGTTAGGACCTAGTTAAGCATTACTCTAGGCAGCATTGTGCTCCGAGCTGTTTGATGAAGATAGACTTATGTAAAGCTTATGACACGTTGAACTGGGCCTTTATTAAGGAGATGATGGTGGCCCTCAATTTTCCTCTTAAGTTTATCAACATTGTCATGACCTGCATTACTTCCACGAGCTATGTCTTGATGGTCAACGGATCTCCTACCAAGTCCTTTGCGGCTAAACGCGGCCTACGGCAAGGTGATCCATTATCTCCTTTACTCTTCGTCATTGGAATGGAGTATCTGTCTCGGAGTTTGAAGCATATGGTCGGAAGGTTCTGTTTTCATCCTCGGTGTAAAGTTATAAAGCTTACCCACCTTTGTTTTGCGGATGACCTCATGATCTTTTGTAAGGGGGACCTCTCGTCAGTGCGTATTATATGTGATTGCCTTAAGCATTTCGCTAATACTTCTGGTGTAGCAGGGTCGGCACTCTCAATACATAATGTTCATTAATAATTATTTTTAAGATAAATAATACGGAAGTATAAAATACCGAACTGCTAAAAACCATTAAAACTAAAACCGTTTAAAAATATAAGTTAAAAGAAATATTACAACTGAGACAATATAACATAAAGTTTGCTAAAATACGATAAAAGAACATAAGTACAAGATAGTCATCAAAGTCATCAAGTAAAATCAATGCAGCTAAGTCCCCGATAGAAAATAAATTAAAGTTGCGGCCTGGATCGAAACCTGAGGATAAAGCCGAGTACAATTTCCTCAACAAGCTTATGATGCGATAGTTAAATCATGCTTAAAAAATAATCATCAAGCACAATCTAAAAGTTTATTACTCTTTATTGACCATTATTAAGCCATTAAGTTACATTCTCAATACTTGCAGAAGTTCACGCTACTAAATACTTGGTAACTTTAATGCCTATTCAATCAAGTTCGATTAAGCCTCATAACTTTACCGCATAGCACATCACAAGATCACAACAATAATGACTACTGATATATGTAAGGGTCTGGTTAGGTGAGAACCGTAGTCCTAAACCCTAACGTGGTGGGAGTCGCCACTCCTCTCAATCTGTTATGCTCGAGACTTCACAGGATGGGTTTTTCGACCCTCATCGACACGCATTTTACGTCGGCTAACACGGAGCCGGATTTTACATGCCTGTCCATGGTTCTACGTTACCTTACTATCATAGTCATACAATCAATATCAAATCAATATCAAACAATACTCTAAATCAAATAGTTTACATTCTTATAAGTCTTCAAAATTCTGACAATCTTACTCTTTGGATAAAATACTAGTTACCTAGTAAATTAATATTAATTAAATAATAAATTTCCATAACTATACTAAGATTCTAGAGGCTAAGCTAAGTCATTATTATGTCATAAATAATCATAAAATTAAGGATAATATTTCTAAAAACTTAATAACATATTTTATCAAATAACCAAGTAAAATAAAAAAAACCAAGTAAAATAAAAAAAAATAATAATTAAAGTCCATAAGGTCCACGATTATTTAACTAAGGGTCATTATGTGATTGTTATAGAATGTCCCAAAAACTTACAAGTCAAGAAGAATTCATCTAATATTTATTTTCTTTTTAAATTTTATTTACAAAATTATTAATAAACTTTTAACTTATTTCAAACTTAAATATTCTTAGCTATTTTTTTATTAAGAAAGTATTTAACACCTCTTCCTATATAAAAAAAATATATAATTTTCTTACCAAAATTTCAATTAACATTATTTTAATGAAGTAAAAAAAAAAATTCAAGGAACATATCTAAAATCATATCCTAACTTTTAGCCACTATAAAGCACTTATAAAATTATTCTTTTTTAATTAAAGTTCTTAAGTTACCAATTTTATCTACTAAGATTTCATCATAAAAACATCACTAAACATCATTTTTTTAAAACATTTTTTCAATGCAAAAGTTCATAAAACATACATGAAACTTAAAATAATATTTCACATGATAAACTCATATGCATCTACCTTATCATATTAACAAAACTTTCCATATTTATAACCTTTCTAGAGTATTAAAAAAAATCAGATTAATCATGCTTTTCATATCATCAAGTAAACATAAATAAATATCACATAACGAGAGAGTTAAGAAAATGTGTACCATTTTCCTCCAAAGGTGGTACTAAACCAAGCAAGAGAATAATAAGAAAATAAGAACTCAAATAAATAAGTCAAAGAGAATGTCTTCAAAACTCCAAGCTTTAAAGAAGTAGATCTTCAATTACCCAAAAGGAATGATATCCAAGCTCCAAAATGATAATACTTGACTTTTCAAAAGTTGATGACTATTGGATTAAGAAGTGATAAGATCAAGCTCCATCTTCATTTAATTCTTCAACTAATAAAAAGGGTACAAAGTTAGTAAGATGTTAATGAAGTGAAGATATAGGGGGTATTTATAATGGGTTTGGTCAACTTGATAGTTCATTAGATTGTATGAAAAAGAGTGTTAGGAGTATGGAAGAAGACTAACTTGTGTAAGAGATTTAGAGTGTGTAAGTGAATTTGTAAGAGTTGGAGTGTAGGAGAAAGTTAACTTGTGTAAGAAAATGGTGATAGCTTGTGTAAGTGATGAAAATAATGAATTGATGTAGAAAGGATTTTGGTTCATCTAAGTTCTTAGTTTATACAAGTGAATATGTATTAGAATAATGGGTAAGTTTGGTTAAGGTTTGATTATGAAAATATGATAGTTTATTTAGAAAGTTTTGTTAAAAACTATACTTAAAATTAATAATAAAAAATGAAAATTTTTTAGGTATAAGATAATTAAATTAAAGTTGTAAGGTTAAAATAATAAGTGGTAAAGTTAATTTAAAGAATTGAAATTAAAACGTAACGTTTTAACAAAACCGTAAATAAAATATTAAAATTTTACTTTTCTTAGTATAAAATAATAAAAATAATATTTTAGTGCTTCTAAAGAAATTTAAGAAAACATTCTTCTTTTTTTTATTTTTTTATTTTTATTTTATATAAGTTTAATATTTGGAAGAAATCACAAAATCGGAAAAAGATTTAGGATTAAAGGTGATTTGAATTAGATAACCAAAGGATTAGGAATTCTAATTGAAAATTCGGAACAATTAATTGGAAGATTAAGATTACGAAATTTGAGGTTGTTACAACTCTTTCCCCCTTAAGATAGTTTCGTCCCGAAACTAGGACTTACCAAAAAGGTTAGGGTAACGCGCTCTCATGTCGACCTCTTTTTCCCATGTTGCTTCTTCAACCCCGTGGTTTGACCACAAAACCTTGACTAAAGGAATCCTCGAATTTCTCAACTCTTTTACTCGGGTATCTAAGATCTTGATTGGCCTTTCCTCATACACCAAAGACTCCTCAATCAAAATCGGCTCGTGAGCTAGAACATGAGACGGATCATGAACATACTTCCTCAATTGTGAAACATGGAACACATTATGAACTTTTGCTAAACTCGGAGGTAAAGCCAACTCATAAGAAACTTCCCCGACTCTCCTTAAGATCTCAAACGGTCCAATAAACTTAGGACTCAACTTCCCTCGAACTCCAAAACGCTGGACACCCCTCGTAGGTGAAACCTTAAGGAAAACCTTGTCGCCAACCTCAAATTGCAACATCCTTCGACGATTATCAGCATAACTCTTTTGTCGGCTCTGTGCCGCTCTCATGTTTTGTTGAACAATCTTCAAAGCATCAATCGATTCCTGAATCACATCTGGGCCTTCAGGAATGGTCCTATCCATCAAATCCCAACACAATGGTACTCGACACTTCCTTCCATAAAGAGCTTCATATGGTGCCATCTTAATACTAGATTGGAAACTGTTGTTGTAGGCGAACTCCACCATTGGTAATTTATCTTCCCAAGAGCCTCCAAAGTCCAACACACAACATCTCAAAAGATCCTCTAAAGTCTGAATAGTTCTCTCAGTCTGACCATCAGTAGCAGGGTAAAAAGCAGTACTCAAGCACAACTTACTCCCAAAAGCTTCCTGCAACTTTTCCCAAAACCTCGATAAAAACTTCGAATCCCTATCTGAGACAATAGTCCTCGGAACACCATGAAGTCTAACAATCTCTCGGACATAGGCATCTGCTAATTGCTTGGCTCCCCAAGTATTCTTCATCGGCACAAATCTAGCGACCTTGGTCAATCTGTCAACAATAACCCAAATAACATCATTCCCTCGCTAGGTCCTTGGTAGCCCTACCACAAAGTCCATAGAAATCGAGTCCCACTTCCAATCTGGGACAGGCAATGGTTGAAGCAATCCTGAACACTTTTGTCTCTCGAACTTTACCCTCTGGCAAACTAGGCACTTAGACACAAAATCAGAGACGTCCTTCCTTAGACCTTTCCACCAAAATAACTGTCTAATCTCTTCAATCATCTTATCTCGACCCGGATGCAAATGAAATAAACTCTGATGACCTTCCTTAAGAATCTCACTCTTCAATTCAGCTTGATTTGGAACACACAATCTACCGTTCATCCTCAACTCTCCTCTTTCACCTAACTCAAAAGCATCAGTCTCATTTTCCTCAACTCTATGGATCAACTCAACAATCTCTGGATCCTCAAGTTGTGCCTCAATTATACGATCAAACAAAGTGGGTTGTATAGTCATTGCTCCCAAATACTGGCCAACCTCATGTCGGCTACAAATCTCTAATCCTAAACTCTGCATCTCACGGTACAATTCCCATGGTACTGACATAATGGCATTCACAGACACTCTCGGTCTCCTACTCAAAGCATCAGCTACCTTATTCGCTTTTCCTGGGTGGTATATAATTTCAAGATCATAATCCTTAATAACCTCAAGCCACCGCCTTTGGCGCATGTTCAATTCCTTTTGGTTGAAGACATACCTCAAATTTTGATGATCAGTGTAGATCTTACATGGTAACCCATACAAATAATGTCTCCACAGCTTCAAAGCAAAGATCACTGCAGCAAGTTCAATGTCATGCACGGGGTAATTCACCTCATGTGGCCTCAACTGCCTCGATGCATAAGCTATGACCTTTCCTTCTTGCATAAGTACACAACCCAATCCTTCAAATGAAGCATCACAATAAACCTCAAATGGCTTGCTACAACCAGACATTGCTAATACAGGGGCCGTAGTAAGTCTTTTCTTTAATTCCTCGAAAGCAGTCGTGTGCCTCTCATTCCACCGAAATCGTATCCCTTTTTTCAACAACTCAAACATGGGATGAGCAACCTTAGAAAAGTTTTCAACATACTTCTTATAGTACCCAGCTAATCCCAAAAAGCTCCGAACTTCAGTCACATTTCTTGGAATTGGCCAGTCCGTTATCGCTTTAATCTTCTCAGGATCTACAGAAATTCCACCCTTAGACACAATATGACCTAGAAAAGAAATTTCCTCAAGCCAAAACTCACACTTACTAAACTTTCCATACAATTTTTCTTTTCTCAAAAGCTCTAAAATCATTCTCAAGTGCTCTTCATGTTCTTCCCTATTCCTCGAGTACACCAAAATATCATCGATAAAAACAACCACAAACTTATCTAAATAAGGACGAAGATACCTCTGCATCAAATCCATAAATGCCGCAGGTGAATTTGTTAACCCAAATGGCATCACCAAAAACTCATAATGTCCATATCGGGTTCGAAATGCTGTTTCAGGAACATCCTTCTCGGCTATCCTCAATTGATGATATCCAGACCTTAAATCAATCTTTGAGAAAACCTGAGCGCCTCTCAGCTGATCAAACAAATCATCTATCCTAGGCAAAGGGTAACAGTTCTTAATGGTAATCTTATTAATCTCCCTATAATCAATACACAATCTCATCGTTCCATCCTTCTTCTTCACAAACAGAACAGGAGCTCCCCAGGGTGACACACTAGGTCGAATAAAACCTTTCTCCAATAACTCATCCAATTGCTTTTTCAATTCGGCTAACTCAGCTGGAGCAAAACGGTACGGAGTCTTAGAGATAGGGGTAGCATCAGGAATTAGATCAATATGAAAGTCAACCTCTCTCCTTGGAGGTAAACCAGGTAGATCCTCAGGGAAAACATCAGGGTAATCACAAACAATTGGGGTTTCCTCAAGACTTAACTTGATATTCTCCTCACTACTAGCAATAAAACACAAATATCCCTCATCTCCATGTTTAATCATCTCAATGGCTTGTATTGCAGAAATGGTCTGAATGGGAGACACTGAATTCTTCCTAATCAAACATTCTCCACCTGGAGCCTTAACCCGAACGATCTTCTCTTTACACAAAATCTCCGCATGATGACGTCCCAACCAGTCCATCCCCAAAATAATATCATATGTACCCAACTCAAAAACTATTAAATCGGCAGGCAAATGGTTGTCCGAAATCTCAAGAGGGAAGTTGGGAAAGATACGGTCACATATGAATGGTGAAACGTCAGGTAACAGAATTTGAAGATTAAACTTTTGGGGTTCAAGAGAGATAGAGGATTTATGAAGGAAAGAAGTAGAGATAAAAGATCGGTCGGCTCCTGAATCAAAAAGAATATGAGCCAAAGAGTCTCCTACGGCAAAGTGACCAGAAATAACCTTACCTCAAACGCCTGATGAAGATTGTCTACATGCTTGCTAATAGCATGCAAACCCGCAGTCCTCTCAGTTGAAATACTCTGAACATTTCTCGAAGAACCTAGAGCTCCATAACTACCAGCACTTCCCGCCAACCGATCCCTTCTGCAATTAGTGGAAACATGACCTCCTTTTGCATTTAAAGCGATGATCTTCCCAAAGTGAACGACCTCGATGATCCTTACCCATGGACACTTCCAAAGCGGTTTTGTTGAAGCTGTTGGTTGGAACGACTTGCGATCCCAACTTGTCGGCCTCTTGTTCTCTTTTGTTGTTGACTCCACCAAATTTTCTTTTGTTGGTATTGTCCTCCTTATCAATGATCCTCTCATACTTCAGGCTCGATCGTAGAGATCCTGGGAACTCGAATACTTCCGATCCCTTTTGGATCTTAAGATTAAGACCCTCGAAGAAGCGGGATGCACGTACCACTTTCCTTGCTTTACGATATCAGAAGCAAATCGAGACGAGCTCATTGAACTTACATCTGACTGATCACGGGTCCATAAGACCCTGGCGAAGATGTAGAACTCATTCTCCTTTTTTTCGTTGGAGTGATGGCGGATAGAATTGCTGACGAAGAGTTATAAGGAAATCATCCCAAAAGGTATCAGTCATAGTGGCCTTGACAGAACGCCACCATAACTCTGCTGGACCAGATAGGTAGAAGGAAGCCAACTTTACTTTTAGGTGCGCCGGACAGTTAATGACCTCTAAAAGTTTCTCCATCTCCGCGAGCCAATTCTCGAAGCGAACCGGACAGTTAATGACCTCTAAAAGTTAATGACATCTGGGCTCCATGCAAATTCGAGAAAATCTGCCATATATTTAGCCGGGGTTGGCGACTCCATTAAGGAGGATATTAGGAGCATCTCTCAATTTTCCTTGGGGACTCTTCCTTTTCGGTACTTAGGGGTTCCTCTCTCCTCTAAACGCCTAAGTATCGCAGATTTTGAGAAATTGGCTGATGTGATGACTAAGCGTATTGGATCGTGGCAAGCTAAACATCTCTCCTATGCGGCTCGCTTACAACTCATTAACTCTGTACTGATGGGTATTACCTCTTACTGGTGTCAAATCTTCATCCTCCCCAAACGGGTGATTAATATTGTTAACTCCATATGTCGTTCCTTCCTGGTTTGGGGTCCCAAACTCCCCCAACCCTGGGAATGTTAACTGGAAGGAGGTGTGCACTCCAAAGAAGGTTGGTGGCCTTGGGGTACGAAATGTTTATATATGGAATCAAGCAGCTGTGGGGAAGATAACATGGCATATTCATAGCTTGCAGGAATCGCTGTTGGTGAAATGGGTTCATGGTGTGTATACTAAAGGGGCACGGTGGGAAATCTTCAACGCACCTGTCACAGCTAGCTGGACTATTAAAAAGCTATGTGCAGTGACTGTTGTCCTTAGACAATGGATTTGCCACTCAACCTATTCAATTAAGGAGGTATATGAACACATTATGCTATCGTCTCAGCCGATCCGTTGGAGGCATCTTGTGTGGAATCAGATCTCTATTCCTAAAAATAGGTTTGTTTGTTGGTTAGTCGCCAGGCAAGGACTTAAGACTAAGGAAAAACTATTTCACTTGGGTGTGGTGGAGAATGATTTATGTCCTCTCTGTGATCTATATCCGGAATCACATTCTCACTTGTTTTTTGATTGTCATTTCAGTCGATTGTGCTTAGAGGGGATTAAAGCATGGATTGGCATTAATCTTCGCCCGATTACCCGCATGGATTTTCGGAAGAGAGGCCTATCTAAGTCACACCAACACTTATTTGTCGCTGTGTATGCTTGCACTATATATCACATCTGGAAAAGCCGGAATGAGGCGGTTTGGTATGGATTCGTGAGGTCACCTACGCAGTTAGTCACCATGATTAAGCAGGATATTACCTTGAGATGCCATGCACATAATCTTGTTTGCATCTGACCTGAGGTTAATAGGGGGGTTCATCTTACTCCTGGTTTATCCTCCTCTGGATGGTTTTATTTTATTCATGTGTTGATGATGTGATATGTCCTTTAATGTTGCTGGCTCGAATAATGAGATCTTCTCCTTAATTGTCTATAATGTTGGATGCTACTGGGCTACTATCTGTATTGATATGTTGTTATGCCTCTTCTCTTGACTGTGCTCCTGAATATTATTGATATTGCTGGCTTTGAGCGAGGAAGTTGTCATCAATCTGTTTATTGTACTGGCTTAGGTGTTGCTACAGGCCAATTGCTAGAGCAGCTGCTGTGTTTCCTTATGTTGCTCTGCCTATTGTACTGTAAGGCTGACATTTGCTGGGCTGCTGCTGCTGTACATCCCTTATGCCTATTGTTGTCTGTTAACATATTGCTGATGAGTGTGATGCAAAGGCCAGGTTGGGGCATAATCTACTGTTATTTGAAGCCTGTGGCACAATGTGAAAAGTTGGGTTGCTTTGATTGTGTTGCTACATTCTGCTCCAGTGTACAGGGAGCTTTTTGTTAACAAACGCTAGGGCTGTGTTTTTTAAAGTGTTGCTGTCTTGAGCGTGTCTGTTGTGGTCGTTGCTGCTGCTTGCTGGTCATGTTTGAGATGCTGCCTACTTGCCTTGATGTATGTTCAATATGTTGTTCTGTTATGCTGTCCTGGCTGCTCCTCTCATGATGCTGCCTCTGCTGATTTTGGTTCCTTTAGCGTGTCTGCTGCTACGTTCTGTTGTCCTACTATGTGATGATGTATGTTTTTCAATGGATGTTATGGTTGTCTGCTGCTGCTGTAGTCTACTGACTTACTAGGATGCCTGCCTACTGCTGCTATATTCTGATGTCTTTACTATGCTGTTGTTGAGATATGAAGGAACTGATATGAAGCTTGGTTTGATCGAGTATTGTTTGATGACTGTTGAAGCCGCACTTTCCTTTTAGTGTGTTGGCTCTGTCATTGGATGTTTTGTTATAATATAGCTATGATAGTTTACTTTGTATATCTCTTGATATTTACCGCCGTGTTTCGGCTTGTTTTAGGCCTCGCTTTTCTCGTATGCACATGAAGAGTGGGATGGGGAAACCCTTCACAGAAGGTGGGCCTCGTTTCCACACTGATGCAAATAAGAAAAGTCGAGTTTTCATTGCCTTGATGTATTATGTTTTTTCTGGTGAATGAAAAAGTTTTTTATTTGCCAAAAAAAAATTGATAATTGAGACAAATTAAATAAAATTTCAATTAAATATTTTTTAATTACAAATAAAATAAAAATAATTAAAAATTTAATTAATTGATTAATAGTGATGCTATTTTATGATAAATTATTTATAAAGACCGTCTTAGTGTGAGAGTGAGACGATTTAATATGGGTTGGCCTAATATTTTTTTTTTTGAAATGGTGTTGGCCTAATATTTAGTTTTTAAAAAAAGTTTAACTTTTTATTTCATTTAAAATGTTTATCACATAAAATAATAAAATGCACCATAGAAAATATGCAACGAAATACTAGTCTATTAAAAAAGCATCCAAATTCCAATTACCCTCTTAGCTAGATTAGTCACATCACTACTAGTACCTACTCCAACTTTAGTTAGTTTAAACTATTGCATTTATGTGCCATTTTAAAAATTTTATAAGGGTATTTTTGCAATACAAATTAAAATTCTTAAAAAAGAAATTAAACTACTTTCTTCAACCTCTGTCTCCGTCCTTATTGAAAATGGCTTCTTGAAAATGGCTTCTTCATCTTCACCGGAAAATGGGCCCCTTTATAACGTGGGCCCTAGGCGGCGGCACTACTCGCCTACCCCCAGGGACGGGCCTGAAAACATCTACTTCTATGTGCAAAAACACATGCTCTAATCATTTCAAATGTCTACTTTAGTATGAAAAAATACCTCATAAAACTGGTTTAAACGCCTACTGTAACTAGTTGCCTATTTCAAATGTATAATACAAAAAGTTAAAATGTCTATTTAAACTATTAAAAATGCTTACTTTTGCATTTAAAAACATCTACTTCAGCTTACAAATATATCTACATCTATAGGCAAAAAAATGCCTACTTTAAGTATTTAATATGCGTACCTGAATGATTTTTTTAATTAAATAATATTGATGTTTTTCGCATTGATTTTGAGATGAAAAATTATCAACTTTGAGCATCAAATCTTATATTTTATTGTGATAGATAATTAAATTTAAGATGAGTGTTTATAACTAAGAAAACGAAAGTTATTCTGAAAATGCATGTGCATATTATTAAAGAAGTTTATGACACATTTTTTATATTAAATTTTAAAATGAGCTGGATTTCTTATGAAAGCCGTCTCTCAAGAGTCACAATATGTTGTTTTAAAATCATTTCACCAACAGACGATGTAGTAGCTCTAAATTAACTCTTTTTGTATGAGACAATCTCACCATGAGACAGACCCATATATTAGCCCATTTCTTTAATCGATTATTTTAAGATTGTGAGTAGAGGTATTCAACGGGGCGGGGCGGGACGGGTCAAAATTTAAATGGGACGGGTCAGGGCAGGTCGTGTCAAATGTTAAACGGGGTGGGGCGGGTCAAGCCCGTTTAAATCCGACCCACTTTGACCCATTTTTTAAAAGTTAATAAAAACAATTTTTTAATTATATTTTATGACCCATTGGGTCGATCCACTTATGTTTATAATAATATCATTTAAAAATAAAATAAAATAAAAAGTGACAAATTTTTTTTCGCAATTAATTCTTTTAATTATCCGACCCGACCCGACCCAACCCTTTACACCAAGGCCCGCTAATGACCCGCCCCGTTATTGGCCCGACCCGCTAATGACCCATTAAAATGTGATCCGACCCTTGACCCGTTGGGTCGACCTGCCCCGTTGAACACCTCTAATTGTGAGTGATTGTTTTAAGGTTATAAGTAAATCACCCTACAACTATAAAAAAAATTAAAATTATAAGTGACGACGTTAACGTTATAAAATGATCACTTTAAGACATAAAATATATATTGAGCCAACCCAATAAAAATGATCTTTCATTTAATAGGAAAAATTGTTGGGAATAATCCAACTTATTTCCCATTACCTATCAATAATCCCACCTTTTGAAATTTTTATCAATAATCCAACCTTTGCTATGAATTTGTTGCCAATGCACCCTTCAGATTATTACCTGCTATATCAGGTTATTCTCATCTTTTGTCTTCTTTACAATAATCCAACCTATTACCCGTTACCTACCAATAACCCCACCTTCTGAAATTTTTATTAATAATCCAACCTTTGCTTTCAGTTTGCTGTCAATGGACCCTTCAAGAAGAAAATTGAAATTTCTATTATTTTCGAAGCTTATGAACTTTATTATTGCATTAATAGTAATTTTCTTTACATACATATCTCATCAATATTGTGGATTACAAAATATCATACAAGAAGGACTAAGGCTACTATGTGTTAGTTGACTAGTTTGCTAAATACAAAATGATTAGATTAGTTAGTCAATTACAAAATGCCTTAGTTAAGTTTGTCAATTGCAAAATGGCTTACAAAATGATTAGATAAGTTTAATAAACGTAATCATGCAAATAATTTAGTTTATTAAACTTCATTCATGAAGTGTAGCATGGCAAGGTCAATGTCTTCATAAACATCTCAAAAAGTGGTCATTTGTTCAACGCAAACATCTACCTCGAATGTACCAAAAAATGTGTGGTTCACTAATCATTTTTTAGCCATTTTGTAATTGAAAAACTTAAGTAAGGAATTTTGTAATTGGCTAACTAATCTAATCTAATCATTTTGTATTTAGCAAACTAGTTAACTAACACATGTAGCCTTAATCCTTATTGGATAATATTTTATAATCCACAATGTTGATGGGATATGTATGTAAAGAAAATTACTATTAATGCAATAATGAAGTTCATAAACTTCGAAAATAATAGAAATTTCAATTTACTTCTTGAAGGGTTCAATGGCAGCAAACTGAAAGCAAAGTTGCATTATTAATAAAAAATTCAAAAGATGGGATTATTGGTAGGTAATGGGAAATAGGTTGGATTATTTTAAAAAAAACAAAAGATGAAAATAACTGATATAGTAGGTCATAATTTGAAGGGTCCATTGACAACAAATTGATAACAAAGGTTAGATTATTATAAAAATTTCAAAAGGTAAAATTATTGGTAGGTAATGAAAATAGGTTGGATTATTCCCAATAATTTTTCCTAAAAATTAATGATTATAGAATAAGAGTGTAATGGACTAATGGTAGTAAAAGTCAATAAAACGCAAAAGCAAGCTTTTGCAAACTTGCTGCAACATTTGCCGTACCGTAGCAAATCTTTCTTCCATTGGAAAGGTAGAAAGAAGAGAGAGAGTTGATATTGATTTGAATTTGACATTGAGATCAAACTTCTGATACTCCATTACTCCATTGTTTTGTTTAAGTTTTAGACTTCAATTTTCAAAGCTGATAGCGCCATCTGCATCCCAGGCCCAGCTATCTCTCCATTTCTACTGCTTCGGCTTGATCCTCCTGCCTACTGCACCAGGTAAATTTTTTTCCCTATTTATTTGTGTTCTTATTGTTTTCTCAATTTGTTTTATTTTTGTATCATCATTGTCCCGATTATGAATTTTATAAGGAATTGATTGGTGCTACAAATATTTGTTTTTTTTTTCCTTAATAACTTTGTGTATCTGAATCCGCATTATTTTTCAATGAGTCGTTCTTTATTATCTTTTCTAATTGTTTGTAATTTGAATAAATCTAGAGTTCTTGAATCACTAATAAGTAATAACTAGTAAAAAAATACGAGATTCTAGTTTTTGATCCGTTTGTGATTTATTGTTCTTCTGAGAGCTGTAACTGTTAGAATTCTGATTGCTGTTTCTTACTGGATTATGTAGGGTTTTAATAATCATGGTTTCCATTTCTTCAATGAATAATGCTTGTTGTATGAATTCAAGTGCACATGCACCACTATCGTCTTCCCTTGATCATACTAAGCAAATGCATTTTCAAACATTGAAATTTAAGTGGCCGGGAACACATAATACTAGTAGAAAGAAGAGATTTTCTGCTTGTAGAATTGTTGCTGAAAACTTGGATATTGATTTTTCTGATCCGGATTGGAAAACTAAGTATCAGAAGGATTTTGAGTCCAAATTTAATTTGCCTCACCTGAAAGATGTCTTGGATGTGAAGCCGAGACCAACTACGTTTTCCCTGATGCAGAGGTGATTTTTCTTTCTTACTTACTCTATTTGGGATAATTATATTTCAATATTGTTATGCACAAAATTGGTTTAGGCTTGTGTAATGTTAACTATGAATCCTAATCACCCTTGTGCTATTGTATTTAAGGGTATTCAGGTGTCCTGGCTTCAAATGACTTTGTTAATGATAATACTCTGAATCTTCTTTATGCATTGAACATTGTACTGTTTTTGTGGTGGACATAGGGAACGTGCAGGTTGGCCCAGGGAAGAAAATGTTGTTGATTGTGCCGAAGGACAGAAAGAACGGAAAAATGATTATGTTAACAATGATGATAGGACGCTGTTAAAGGTTTATTACCTTCTCTATATAAATAGAATGTATCATTTTTTATGGCTCCAAAACTGTGTACTTTGCTGCTTGCCCACATCATGAGAAATCGGAAAAATATTTGATGCTCAACTTTTTATAGGTTGTTATTTGCTTGCTTTGTTTTGTTTAAATTTTTATTAAAATTTGCAAAGTTTTATTGATGTCTGCAAAATGGAAGTTTTGCTTAGTGAATTTCGATATTAAAGTTCAAGTCAATCAAGTATGTAGTGTCTACATTTTTCACATTGTGCTTTGAATGACTTGGCCATTCCCATTAGCTAATATATTTTAGCTATTAAACTAAATCTTGAAGGGAAATCATGACATTGTGATGAGAATGTGAAGCGTGGTTGTTTAGGCATTATAATTATTTTTGCTCAAGTAAAAAGGTATTTCATTTTGTTCTATCAATATCCATAAAATGCACATATGTACTTCAACAACAATGATAACATCTTATTGCCCGATGCCATTAAGTGGGCCATGGTGAGATCATGTGACGAATTGTCACGGCCTAATAGAATCCGCTTAGTGCAAATATAATAAACTGATAAATATAGATTTTTCGATACCTTTATGATATGTTGTGATGTGCATTGTGCATTGTGCATTCTCCATTTTTGATGTGGCCTTGAACTTTGAGGCTGTATATAAACAGGTAATGCTACTAGCTTTTAGGTTTCTTAAGAGAGTGTTTTTTGCACAATTAACCCCAATTACCCCTTCTTATTCATATCATTTGTGGTCTATGTTGATTTCATTTTTTATGTTCATTTGTGTCTGGCTGCTTATTATTTACCCACAAGTTTCTGTTCAACCTCTGAGAAAGATTGAGCCTTTTTTCATTTTTTAATGGGCTAAAAATTGATCACCATTAGAAAATATAAAGCTGCAATAGCTTATTTAAAGGATAAAAATAAAAAAAATAAAGATGCTATAACTTATATTTTCTGATATTAGTGAACCTCGTTTTAATAATCATGTTAATAAATCCTTGGTTTTTAATAATTGTTGCTTACCTTTTGTTTGGTGATTGACTCATTTACTTTTTTGAAGGTGATCAAATATGCTTCACCCACTTCAGCAGGTGCTGAATGCATTGATCCTAATTGCACATGGGTGGAGCAATGGTAAAATTCATTATTCTCAATTCATGATTTCCTTTTCTGTGTTTATGGTTATCACTTGTCTTTTTTGAGTAATATGATTTATATGAATCATTAATTATACCTTAATAGCCATTGCACTATATATTTTTTTATGATAAAAATTTGTTACCCTTAAGTGGTAGTGAAAGAAAAGTGATTTTTTTTTGTTCATATATAAAGTTTCTGTTAGATAGTAATGCAAGAATATATGTGTGCTTGGTCTAATCTTGAAATTTACCCAATTTCATTCGTAACACTCAGTTTAGGATTCGAAAAACAAAGGTGGTGCTAAAGCTCTTTTCTTCAAATTGTAATTATACCATATATTCAGCTTATACTTCATGTGTTATGTGTATATCTACATTAACGAGAAGAGCATTGCTTGCTTGATGATGAAAAATACTGACGAATTTTGAAGATCATAGGACATAAATGGCCTCTAGAATTTTATTTACCAAGTGGTACTATTTTAGCAAATTTTCTTGTTTTCGGAGTAAAGGTTGCAAACTTGAGGATGCTATAGTGCATTTGTAGACATAGACATATGCTGCGGGAGCTAAATATGGGTGTTTGAGTCGTTAATGGCATTTAGGTAGCAAAAGAATTGGTGTTAGATACCTTTGATGTTTTATACTTCCGAAGGAAATTGATTCTAGTCCCCTCTATAAGGATATTTGAATAGTTGACTGACCAAGAATAGTGATATATAAGGTCAAAAAAAGTTAGATTAAGCTCTTTTTTGTATGAGCTTTTTGAGGGTGAATTGTCTTTGTGTCTTACACTTCAGAATATTATCTCATCTCTTGTGATCTTGAAGAGTGCCATAGCTCTTTAGAACCGTCTATTGGTAACATGAGCATAGATACAGTCTGTACATATGAAGTTATCGAGTATGTGTCTCCAAACAAACTTTTCAATTGTGTCATAGTAATTGATTCTTTACCTATAAGTTTCCGGCTACACTAATTATGAATTTATGATGCAAAGAATGTTCAATTATATACTTATATTGAAATTTATGTAGGTGCCAGGTGGTTGTTGCTGCAATATTTATTGTCACTAGAGGTGTTAAAAAGACGTAACCCATTGTGATTATTCTTTCTGTCAGAATGCATCCTAAGAGCTTTTTAAATATCCTCTATGTGATAAAATTTTATTGGATATCTCCATTGTGATTATTCTTTAACATTAAGAAACTCACATAGATCTTTTATAAGATTATTTATTTAGGCTTAAGTAGTTAATTATAATAATGGTATTTAATATTCCACTATTCAAACCAAACAACTGAATTTATAAAAAACTAGGTTAAACCAAACTAGTGTAAATTAATCAAGTCAATGTGTTTACTTCCATGTGGTCATGATGCAGTTATGTGATCAATTTTTGGCATGATGATAACGACTTAAATTTATATTTGTGTAAATTGGGTTTTTTAGATATGTTTGCTTGAGCATTGCGTATATGTAAAAAATGGATGATAGACAAATCCTCATTACTTGTCATTATGTGGATGATTTGAATTTTGATATACATTAATAGTGATTCTCATATTCTTGAAACAAGCACATGAAAAATGAATTTGACTTGGCAAGCATTAGAAGAGAGAACTATAAACGTGGTACTGAAGTTGATAAGAGAACACTTGGAGGTTTTGTTTCACATATGAACTATGTTAAGGAAGTGCGAAAGCTATGCAAGATGGACTATTAACTTACTAGGAAACCCATTGAAAATTTGATGGAATTGATAATTTTAATAAGATTCACAATGAGCACATAATGGGATGTTAATGTGTCTTACTACAACAAAACTATACATCATGTGTGCAACGAGTCTCATTAGTAGATAACTTGAAGAGCTCTTGAGAACTCTGAAACAGAGATTACAATACTTAAAACAATACTTGGGAATATCTAACAGTTGCAAAAGTCATCTTAATAGTTATACCTAGTAATTTTTCAATAGCACATTGATGATATCAAAAGAATGTGAAGATGCTTTCTTCATAGGTGGACTTGAATCATAGTCCTTGAAGCGTCTTTGTCTTTAATTGCATATGGACCTCATGTGCAAGTCCAGCTATGTGGTCTTGTAGGTTACTCATTACAAAGGATTCTTCATAGGATATCCTATAAGAATCCAGAAATTTATTGTGATCATAGATACACCATGAAGATTTTAAATAATCCAGTCCATCTTGGGAGAAGTAAACACATCAATGTAAAGTATCATACTTGATTCATTTCATCATTTGGTTTTAAGAGTGGGAGACATCAATTTTGCAAGAGGGTTGTGCAAGATGGAGATGGTTTTTAATAACCTTTCCAAAAAAGATTAGTTTCTATGTTTCAAAGCAATCTTGTCTTTATACTTAAATGGTTTTTTGGTTAAGTTGTGTTTAAAAATTAGTAAACTGAACAATTAATTGTACATATTATTTATGGTTATGAGTTATGGTAAGCATCGGTGGATCTAGAAGTATTACATTGGGTGTGACTTGATGGCATTAAGGTATTGAAATGTATGAAATGGTAGATGAACACAAGATTGTTGACCGTGAACAATACCATTGAGAGAAAAATAACCGTAGAAAAAGGATAAAGGTAGAGATTTGAACACAAAAAGAAGCGTTTTTACATTTTTTTTCAATCAAACCTCTATCGCTAAGACAAAGTTTTCACATGTATTTGATTGCATCAAGTCTTATTTGTGACATTTGGGTATATAGTTTTCTACCCAAGCGTCAACATAGGTCAGCCCAACAAGAGATGTTTGTAAGCCTCCTATTTGTGAACTTCTCATATAAGGTTAGTTCTCATGTGTAGTTCTCCCTATACATATGTTTTGTGTGTGTGTTTGTATACGTACATATGTATATGTATATCTCTGGGTATATATGTATGTATGTGTGTGTGTGTGTGCGCTTCTCTGCCTGATTTGTGAGGCTTGTCCAATAAAGTTATACTCTTTTCACCGCAATTGTTTTTTCCAGGGTGCATCGTGCTGGTCCACGTAAGGAGATATACTTTGATCCTAGGAAGGTGAAAGCAGCAATTGTAACATGTGGAGGACTCTGTCCTGGTCTTAATGATGTCATTAGACAGGTTGTTAATTCTGTCTATAACTATCTCCTGTATATAGTCTCATGCTGTTTATTATGGAACTACATAAACAATTGTATTTTGCATTGTTTTTTCTATTTAGTGTAAGAGGCTTTTGTGCTTGAAGTATGTCCTCTAGACTTTGTACTTTTGAAACTGCCACAATTTACCCGAAAAACTGCCACAATTTAGCATCAAAATATGAAAATGTGTACTTTTGAAACTTCAAGTTTTTTAAAAAATTTATAAAAATGTTCAAACTATGAGTGGTTCTAAAGAACAAGTAGTCCAGAAGAAATGACTTAGAAGAATTATGAAGAACTATAATTTGCAAGTGCATATTGTAATTGATTGAAATGAAAGTAATAGGAGAATATATTCATGGGAATAGAGTCTTGGTTCATGCTACTGACTCTATCTTTCTGGATTGAAGGCTATGGCATTGTTTTTATGACCAAATCCTGACTTTTCAAAGACAAAAAATTCTACAATTTTTAACACCATTATCCATAGCTTGGAGTTTGTCTCTTATTTCAATGGGGCAGAAATTTATAGTGCATTGGTTTCAGATCAAAATGGATTATAGAAAATTACTCATTAAATCATGCACACTTATGTATGTAAAATTGCATATAATGTTTATTACTAAGGGTTAATAAAAAATAACCTATTTGATTGTTTTATCGCTAACAAGGGTAAGTTAATTTACATCTGACATTTTGTTTAGTGGCATTGGGGTAATGGAATGTTGTTGTATCCATAGCTTGAATTACCTTCTCAATTAACATCAATTCATGGGTTGTCCACCTTCTTCAACAACTGTGTTCACTATTCATACTTCATACACCCCAATAACCACCTACAAGGTATAGATTGAGAGTTAAATTTTGTACCTTGTTCAATGTTATTTAGGGACACTGATATACACTTACCGGACTCTTACTAAGCATACTATAGACAAAATCTTATAGTCTGCTGTTTGCCGAAAATTTATTGTGTGATCAGTTATTTGTGACCGTCTTACCTTCATATACAAAGCTGAAGAAATCTCATCAGTACAACCAAAAAGAGAAAAAAAAAACGATATCTCATTAGATGTAAATTTGCATCAGGTTGTGTTTTATTGCAATAGATGAAGGATGCAGATATAATTAGGCAATACCTTTGAGAATTGACATAGGTTCCAATTAATCACGAGGAAAGTTAGATTTTACTCAGCTATCTTCCACCCATGGAAACAAACCTGAATCAGAGGGTTGTAATATTTTAATCAGAAATTAATAATAACAAGCCTCAGCATAAGTAGGGTATTTTAATATATTGTCCCTTTGTCCCTATGATTTTACACATGTTTTAAATTTTGGTATGTCTTTGATTTTGCTACATTTTTATTTTTGACAATATTCTTACATTTTCTACTTTAATCTCATTCACTAACCCGTTCTCTGTCTTCATCTCCTCCACCTATTTCTTTCACCCACAAGTGTTTTTTCTTATTTTACAACTACTAATTAATAAAGCAACTTCCACATTTGGATTCGGATATCATAGGGATTAGGGACAAAGAAAGTAGCAGTCTACTTTTCTGGTTTTGATTTCTGAAAAATAAAATTTCAAGCATGTATTTTTTAGTACCATTTTATGATGTCTTACATTTTTTCTTGTTTTCTACACTATCATATGCTGTAGGATTCTCATTTGTTTTGGACATGTGCAGATTTTTTTCACTTTGGAAAGATATGGTGTTCAGAAGGTATTTGGTGTTAGATATGGCTTCCGTGGATTTTTTGATCCTGATTTACCTATGAAGAAGGTGAGGCATACCTCATGAGTTGTTCCTTCTGAATCAATCTTTTATTAAGCTCTAACTAAGAAAATTCCTTAGCTTTCTCGTGAACATGTCCAAGACATCAATCTTGAAGGCGGAAGTCTTTTGGGAGTCTCTCGTGGAGGGGCCAATATGAGTGACATTGTTGATAATATAGAGGTACTCATATTTATGTTTTGCTTGCTGGACTTGACAGTCTATCCTTTTCTAAAAACTCCCTTTGTTTATACTTCTTCCGATTTAAAAAGCTTGCAATATTAGAATAGTGTTTACTGCTCACTTACCTACCTTGTCTTCTACGCTTAAATCTCTCCTTAACATATAAGAAAAACATAGGAAAGTTCAATCTTTTTTGATTAATCTTGATGTGTACTTTTATATTATCGATTTTTTATAACATTTGCTTATGCATAAGTAATTATATTAAGAATTAAAGTAGTGTACTAGAAATGAACAGTGAAGAAATGCTGTAAGCTTTCAAAATTAGAGGAAGTAGTAGACAATAACTAATTACTGTTGAAAAGTTAAGTGTAGAATGATCATAAAATATTGGCTTTCAGGCAAAGGAGATTGACATGGTTTTCATCCTTGGTGGCAATGGTACACATGCGGGAGCCAATGCTATTCATAATGAGGTATATGTGAAACACATTTTTAGCTTTAAATTCCACTCAAGATTAACACAACTGTTAGATTTGACAAGGTATGAATGTGATTTTGCTCGTTCCTCTTCTCTTGGCTGTATTATGGAACAATTTTCCCAGCTCTCAGCACATAAGTCTTCTTTATTGTAGTGACTGTATTGTGAACTCTGCTGTCTCTGCAAATACATTACAAGTACTGAAGTACATGATTAATAATCAATGGCTTCGTAAATTCCCTATATTATCACGTTATAAGATAGC
The DNA here is from genome assembly GCA_019425755.1 of Amaranthus cruentus. Lineage (NCBI taxonomy): Eukaryota > Viridiplantae > Streptophyta > Magnoliopsida > Caryophyllales > Amaranthaceae > Amaranthus > Amaranthus cruentus. The sequence continues at coordinate 9,034,405 of CM033460.1, forward strand.
CAAAATAAATTAACATCAGTGTGATCAAGTATAAATAACTATGCACTATCATGTACTGTCAATTTGAGAAGTTGACTTAAATGCATTCGAGAATCAGTGGGTCATAATTTGAAAATGATCTAACTGGGAAAACTCTAAGTGAGCAATCCTGAATGTAACCGGACGTGATCCGTTTAAGTTTAACACATTTTTTGAATTTTTTCATTTTTTTTTGGAGCTTTGTGTCATCACTTTCGAATCGGAATTCACTATATTATAGTCAATTAAGTATTTTGGATCAATATTCTCGTAGAAGCCATAGAAATAATATATTGTTTTTTCTTTTGAATTTATAAATTGATATATTATTATAAGTAGATTTAATTTTATATAATAACAAATTATTTGGTATTTTAAAACTTTTTAGCAAGATTAAATTTTAAATTCTTGACCTAGTGAATCAATTCGAACACAAGCAAACCAAAACTGAGCCAATTTAGTAATACTTTTTCAATTCCTAACAAGGAACGCCGTGATTACATTTTTGTTTCATTTACTGCTCTTTACTTACTTCATTAAATCTGATTTTTGGCAAATACATTGGTTAGTATTTTCGTTTTTCTAATTTATAAACCTCAATACATGAAACTCATTGAATGGTCTGATTTCTTCTCAACTTGATTTTGTTTTGATCATTGAAATATTTATATAATATTTGCATTTGAAGTATTTCATTCTACTTGGAATTTTTCAACTACATCATAATAGGTCCAGAGAGGTCATGTGAATAATAAAGATTTAGAGGATATCACTCGTCAATAGTTTTCTTACCATTCTTCTCTTTCTTATGTTGTACGTCTAGAAGAGAATCATGCATGACGATTGACATGGTTGATACAACTCCATTTGTTATATGCTTGCGTCTTTTGAAAATTGATTTCTTTGATGTAGTGCCGCAAGCGAAAATTAAAGGTATCGGTTGTCTGTGTTCCAAAAACCATTGATAATGACATACTTTTGATGGACAAAACATTTGGTTTTGATACCGCTGTGGAAGAAGCACAGAGAGCTATCAATTCTGCATACATTGAGGTCAGTAGACTTTGTATCAAACTGTATTCTAGAGCTGACTAAATTTATGTCTTTTTAATGTTCTGATCACTGTTTTGTATTTCCTTTCATGCTCATTATCTTTGGAACTTAAGCATAATTTGGATATCCTAGGCACACAGTGCATACCATGGAATTGGCCTTGTGAAACTGATGGGAAGAAGTAGTGGTTTCATAGCCATGCATGCATCACTTGCAAGTGGTCAGGTTGATGTTTGCCTAATTCCTGAGGTTAGTTGCAGCTTGCATGTGTTAAACGTGTGTCATTTTTTATTTCTCTTTGTTTCGTGTGTTTGTGGGGTTTAACTGATTGGTATCTGAACGCTGTTGAAGGTACCCTTTATTTTAGATGGGCCCAATGGTGTTCTCTCACACTTGGAGCATCTTATTCGGACAAAAGGGGCAGCAGTAGTGTGTGTGGCTGAAGGTGCAGGACAGGTGGGTTTTTCATAATGGTCATGTCAAGTATCTTTAGTACTTTAATTCTTGATATGCTATGTTCGTCATCGATTGTTTTGTAGGATGCCTATCCAAAATGCCTAAACACAAACCTAATACTTCCCAACCTCCAAAACCCTTACCCCTCACATGAAAACTTTTGATTTACACACACTTAACTTAATTACCATATTGTACTATCCCTTTTACAATCAACATAGTTAGATCCCGATCTTTAGTTGTATTAGACTTAATCTATTGCATCATGTGAGATTATTTCGTAAAAAGGAAAACACATCCCTAGTGTTTTGTTAATCGTTTTGCAGCCTAACACAAAAACAATTGGTTAAGTGGATAATAAGTTTTAAAATTTGAGCTTTGTAATTTTGTATGTCTTCATTTGACTAATATACACTCATGAAATCCACTCCAACTTTCTCTTGGACTGGTATCATTCTTTTGGCTACCTATTCATTATTCCATTATATAGCCCAAATACCAATCTTTGTGTCACTCCTTTTCAAAGTAAATTACTCTTGAATAAATATATGCTTTAATATTTTTTGATACTTGAAAGTTGCACCCCTTTGTTTCTCAACCACTTTGATCATGATCTTTTAGTTTGGATTATTGATTGGTCGCTACAATATTTTTTTCTATCATCAATAGTACAACCATAATGCCAAGCCCTTTTATCATGTCTTTTGATTTTGGATCAAGGAATCCTTTACCACCAAGAGGAGGGGAGAAGGAATTGATCATTCCTGTAAGAGGTAAGAATCAAACTTTTATCACAAGGGCAGAATGGAAAGTCTCTAACCTCTAGGCCAGCCCATGGTCTCGATAATGCTAAGCTTTAATTCCAAAAGATGGAGTTGCATAAACAAGAAAAACTAACTCACGAGATCTTCTACAACAATCTTTTTTTTATATTTGTCTACATATGGTCATAAAGATTATGAACCCTATAAAAGCACCCGCAAAATTTGAACCCTTTTTTAACTTTGGATATATTTCCTAGAAATTATTGGCTCAACTTTTAAGGATGTTGCCGCCACATCTATTCTCTAAATAAATGCATGATTATTAAAATTAAATTAGTTATGAAATAAAGTGATTTATTAGGGTGAATTGTGAAAAACTAAGTGGCAACTTTATATGTTCTAGATGATTCTCACTCAATTAATTGTCTGCTCCCACCTTTAAAATAAATAAGATAACAAAGAAAGAGACTAAACACTACTTTAGCACATAAAGTCATACTGTAACTCGATAAGTCGATAACATAGTCTTGGGTCAATAAAAGAAATAAAAACTAAAACAAATCAAAGGTAAATAAAGAAAACGGGGGTTCTTGATGCTTGAAATGTTTTGTCTAGTTTATTTTTTCTCTTCTGTTTCTCACTCCATTTTTTATCTTTAGGGAAAGAAAGGGGGTATATTTTTGCTTTCCATTCATTAAACAGCTAAGAATCGGGGGTTATTTGATAAATTAGGCAAAGATTTGTTAAATATCAAAAATTACATTTGGCATATCTGAGGCGTACGAGGCACAAAAAGGTGAACCTTTGAAGAGCCTCCTGTATCACGTTGCGCCTCGACTTAAGGAGGCATTTAAGTGGTTGCCTCTTAGTGCCTCATGCCACACCACCAATTTCGGTGTTGCCTTCTCCAATTGCCATTCCTCTCCCGCAAATTTTTGTTTAATCATTTTTTCTCGGCTTTGCTGTTTCTATTCTTCCATTTAAATTTAAAGTTTTTGGTTCTCGAAATCTCTAGCTTAAGCAAAGATTTATGTGTTACACCATGGGAGTGAAGAAAAGGAGAAAGTGGTGTTTGATGCAAGGTAGGGATGATTGCGGCAGTAACAATAGAGGGGAAGCGAGGAGATTGAAAATGGTGGAAGCCATGGGAGATGAGAGAGTATGAGTGTGTGAGGAAAATAGTTTTTTTCTGTTAAGTGGACTGGTGCCTTTTCCTTTATTGAGTTAAAAATCAGATTTTACAAGGTCAAACCACCAGTTAGGTGGATTGGGCCTAATTCACAAACTTGGCCACAATTTACAAAAATTAGTAATTACTCATTATGACATAGCTGGCAAAAACAAAACTTAACAGGCATAAATCAACAAAATCAATTTTGAAAAGGCTTTATTTGGTATTCTAAGAAAATGTCCTTATCCTTCAACTTCTACATATGTATACTTCTTATGTATATAATTGATCATGTATACTTCTTGTGGCTTTGTTCGCTTTGATTAGTTATTGGTTGTGTCAGATTTAAAAGTTGCATCTGTGAATGGTGATATTGAAGTGCTTATTCAGAAATCCTGAATTTAACAAATGCGATCAAAAGATTAATACTTGAGCAGTCATATGTGTTGCAGCCTGTTTGTAAATGTATTATATATGTGAGTCTCAGGTTGGCTTACTGAAATAAGATGTAAAAATGTTTTTTGTATTTTAGCAAACAAGTTAAGCAGGTGTATATTAGCGAATTTAACTGCAGGGGCTTTGACCCTTGTCGCGCGTCATGTCATTGCTTCTTTTACAGAGATTTTTAGTGAAACATACAGAAATCTGTAAAAGTTCTAGATATTCACGAGGTCATTTAGTTGATAGAGGTTATCCTAATAGATTATTTGCTTTAGCTTGTCAACCATTAAAAAATGTTTTCTCAACGACTAATTTTGATGTATTCATTAATTTCCTTATCAAGTCTTTTATTCTAATTTAGGAACTGTTGGCTGCAACTGATCTGAAAGACGCATCTGGAAATGCTATTCTTGGAGATATTGGAGTATATTTTAAGAATCAGGTATTCTGAGTATATATCTTAGTTCATACTCCGTACTATAGTGTGTCTATAACCTTTCGGGGTAGTGCTTCTCAGTCAATTATTCCCAAGTCCATGAATTGAACATTAAAATTACATTGACATGAGGAATTATGAACAATTCAACAGATAAAAACTTATTTCAATGAGAGGGGTATTCATGGTGATGTCAAATACATTGATCCCACCTACATGGTCCGTTCAGTACGTGCAAATGCTTCTGATGCCATATTGTGCACTGTTCTTGGCCAAAATGCTGTAAGTTTTGCTTATGTTGTTCTTTAACATTCATAGTGTACATATTACTACTTCCTATTCAAGCTATTAGTCCCATTTGACTTTTGACACTGTTTATCAATTACTCATAACTTATATTTTATTCTAATCTATAAGTTATTACATAGTCAAGTGAGATCTTGTTTGATTGTTTTCAATGCAAAGATCATTAATTTACAATTTTTAATTATGCACAATTAGAGATATTAATGATACAATTATTGCATTGGTAAATGTGCCCAGTCAAATGGGACTATTAGAGTGAATATGGAGTATATAGTAGTTAACCGATAGTGATTGTGACCAACCTATATACTAAAGAAGTTTTACCTATGATATACCGCACAACACCAGTTGAAAGCTTCTTACATACCCACACACCTAAAATTTCACGTTCTTAGATTCTGTAAAACTGCATATATCATCTGCTCTGCTTTTTCTGCGAAGGAATAAGGGACGGGTTTGGGCAGCTTGACTTATATTAAAGCTGTAGAGTAATGAATCTTAATACTTGACACAGTAGAGTCCAAATAATATTAAGAAATTTCTACTTAATCTTCCTGGAACAAACGAATCCCTTTTTGTTTATTTCCATTTCCATAACCAACACCCTTCCACTTCAAAAAAACTTCTAACCCCTTTTTTGAGAAATTCATTTCTTTATAGAGCCAAAGCAATCTTGTAAAGTCTTAAAACGAGGATTTTGGGTTATCAATGGATTCCAAGTCAACCTCCTGCATTATGTTATGTATAAAGAAAAGTCCATTCTGCCTAGTGATCAATGTCGAGGCATGAAAAGAAATCAACCTGCTTTACTATGTCATTTATCTGTATCGTCTCAACTACATCAATCAATTATCAAATCGTTCCCTTGGCTTAACAAATCTTATTTTATGCAGGTGACAATTTGAAGCCAAAAGTTAAAAATTTTAATTTCTAATAGAAAAGTACTGGCTTTAATACTTGAGATATTGTTGCTTTTTGGATGGCGAACTGCTATGAAGTATATTTATTTTACATTGCACTTGCACAAAATTGGATCTTTTTTAAAGGGCTAAGTGCCTACGGAATATAGGTTATATCCCAGTTTGTTGGCTTCCGAAAAAGAATAGAGACGATAATCTCAAAGTATTAGAGTATTATAAGACGCTAAATAATATAAATCATAGTGACTATGATGCTGTTTTGCAGGTTCATGGTGCCTTTGCTGGGTTTAGTGGAATTACAATGGGAATATGTAACACTCATTATGTTTACCTTCCCATTACAGAAGTGATCCATGCTCCTAGAACTGTGAATCCTAATAGCCGAATGTGGCATCGATGCCTCACCTCCACTGGTCAACCTGACTTCTCGCCTAGGAGTTGTTGATCATACGACATTTATCCATTAAATTATAGTTGATTTTGAAGAGCTCTATATGTTCGATAATAGAATAGAAATAAACCACGACACTGTAGTTGCGTAAATTTCTTGGTACTCTTCCGTTTTTAATTCTTCCTTTCCTTTTCTCTTTTCCTTAGATGGAGAAGACTGGCAATAGAATAGGTAACTACATTGATTTTTTTGAGGTAGTTCTGCTAGGTTTGGAAGAATAATCTCTTTTGATTAAGCCTGCAGTAACTGCACTCTACATGTAACAACTATAAGATTTTTTTACAATGATTGTTTAAATTAAAGGGATCTTTGTAAATCCGAGTTACATGAATGATGTATTAAATCTATATCGGACGTAATCAGGTGAATTTAGGAGTAAGAGTAACAATTACAATAGAAGAAGCATTAAAGCATCCATGTGGACGACTATTTGAACCGATATATTGGTTCATGAACTCGATTCTAATCTTTTTGAATTAAGGTTCTGAAATTGTTGTATATATGGTAATGGTTCATCTAACCGATATTAATATATGCTTAAAACCATCTAACTTGGGAGAGCTTTTGTAACTATTCATTCAACTTATGAAACTGTTAAGTATAGTTGGAAGCAAAAGAGATAAGGTAGTAAAAGAAAACTTTTTCGGTATGAGTACTGTAGACTAGTGAACTAGGACATGTTACTGTTGGCATATGATTATTGAATATTGTCGTAAATCTAGAAAAGGCCATGAAAGGTGAGAGTATATATTGGTGATAAAACAAGACAATCATCTTTTTACAAAGTACAGAGATAATCGCGTTACAACAACGTAATTGCCAATTGATATTAGTGATCATATCCTTGTCTTTATCATGACATCGATCAGGCAATACTATTTTGAGGTTTAAGCTATTATAAACCAAATATCTAACCTTAAGCAAGTTAATTATTTGGCGTGAATAGATGGATGGAAGATTTCCTTTAGAACACTGGTTAAATTTAGCAACAATAATACCATGTATGTGATTTGACGAGTATGGATCCTAATGGACAATTAACTTTTTTATTAATGGCAAATCCTACGTCCATTTAGTTTCACCCATTCGGGCCATCGTCGGTCAAATTGAAATCGAGTTTTGCGTTCATATTGTTTTTACATAATTCTAAATTATTTTTGAAGTCGGGTCAAATCGGATTTGGTTACAAAATTAAGTAAATTTCAGGTGATCGGGTCTATTGAACACCTCTAGTTTCTATGTACATGGCGTCGTATTATCTTGATGTGAGGAAAATAAAGTTTTGAACGATCGATGAGATGCTTAATGTGAGGCAAATGAGGCTTCACTAAAGGCTCATGCCTTGAACGAGGCAAGATATGGTATGTGTGGGTTGTTCGAACAAGGCAACACCATAACAACAATCAAAGACCCCTAAGGGAAGGTGCTCGTTCGAGCACATAGTGAATATGCAGACAGTGGCTCTCTAATTTGTGTGCTCGTTCGAGCAAGGCTCGTCATTGATACAACATAGTATTTCTTGTTTAATTGCTATGTTTATTGTTGTTTATTCTCAAACTTATTGTGATGGTTAATGTTGATATCAAATGTGTGATTTAATGGTGATTTATGACGTGGTTCTAGAATGATGTACTCACATCATTCATAGAACATATCACCACAAACACACATATGTGAGAGCGCTATTGCATCTCGTAAGAAACTTGAGAGTGCTTTTCTTTGTTTTAGTATTTGTGATCTTGAAAGTTTGTTCTCGTGATAGAAAAGGTTTATTTATATTGATTGTTGAATCTTTAGAAATAAATCTACATTTCATCTTTTAAAATTTCTATTTTGTTTTTTCAAATTACGCTTTTCTTTATATTTAAAGAAAAAATAAAAACAAACAAAAATTTTTAGTCAACTAGTGTTTTTTTTTTTGTACTTTGGCATATGTTAAAAGGTAATTCATTTAATGCAAATAAAAAGAAAAATTACCTAGAATAATCTAATGTATTCGTGATTTTTCTATAATAATCTCATTTATTGATTAACCATGGATAATCCCAATCTTGAGAGGTGTTTTCCTAGAGTAAATCCGGTGACCGAATAACTTGTTATAGTAGGTTTTATTTTTAAAAAAAAAATCAAAATAAAATGTCGAATAAATGTTAAAAAAAATTAATGAATTTCTTTAATATTTAGAATTTTGTGTAAATTTTTAAAATTTTTCTCTAATTTTGAATGAATTTTCAGTATATTTTTTGGTGAATTAACTACTATAGCAAGTGGTCGGGTTACCCAAGTTTACTCTAGGTAAATACCCCTTCATGTTAGGACTTTTCATGGTTAATCAATAGTGGAATTATTTTAGGAAAATCATGAAAATATTGGATTATTCAAGGAATTTTTCCTATAAAAAATGTAGTGCATATGTCAAATTTTTAAAAAATAAATAAATTTTAAATTTTAAAAGAACCATCAAAAGTAAGATTTAAAAATATTTCAAACAATAATTGTGTACAATTAAAATTATAAAATTTGATATTAATAAAACTAATATTGAGGCGAATCAAAGAAGAGCTCCTTTGAGGCTTTGGTTATATTTTAGTAAATAGATTAAAAATAAAATATAAATTAAGAGTAATTAATAAATAATAACTTAAAAACAAATGACACCTCTAGAAAGAAATCAAGAGAGTATTTAAAAACCCACGTATTTTTTCAACCTATTCGTGATTTTCAAACAATAATCTTATTTATTAATTAACCATGAATAATCTCAACTTTGAGGTGTATTTTCCTAGAATAAACCCGATTATTAGATAAATTGAATAACCAAGTTTTATTTTTTTAAAAAATTAAATTAAAATAAAATGTCGAATAAACCCGATTATTAGATAAATTGAATAAAAATGTTATAAAAAATTTATAATTTTTTTATTATTTAGAATATTTTATGTATAATTTTAAAATTTTCTCTAATTTTAAATTAATTTTCAGTTTATTGGTGAATTACCTACTATAGCGAGTGATCGAGTTACCCAAGTTCACCCCAAAAAATACCTTTTAAAATTCAAATTATTATTATTTTTATTTTTTTTGAATAATTCCTGATTCATTAATAAAGAGTCATACGACATCTACATCAGAGATAAAAATTACTCCCTCCGTTCCTATTTGATCTTCCTATTTGGGTTTTTTACAAAGATTAAGAAAAATGGAATCTTTGGTAGTAATGGGTATTATTTTAATTATATAGTAGTGGGAAGTAATGATTGTATTGGAATTATGAGAGAAAAAATAATTAAATAGTAGTGTGAAGTAATGATTGTGTTGGAAGTATGAGAGAGAAAATAATTAAATAGTAGTGTGAAGTAAGAAAAGTGGGGTTTTAAAAGGTAAAAGTGAGTTGAAAACTTTCCAAAAATAGAAAGTATTCTAAAGTGGAAGAACTTTTGAAACTACCCATTATAGTAAGGTGGAAGAACATAAAGGAACGGAGGGAGTAACAAGTACATAACAACTTTAACCAAAGATAATTCAAAGTTAACAAAACTACGATCGTTGTATATGAGATCTGACAATTCTGAACATCCTCTTCTACATCGCTGTTTGAGACAGCCTTCTACGAGGGAGTCTTTCGATCTATTGTAGTCTTGGGATAGAATTGAATTTGATGTAGTTGATAGTAATTGCAATTTTGGTGTCTTCTGCATTATCGCATGAATCTCTACCCACAAATCAATTACAAACCGAACTTCATAACTCCAAAGTCTCACGAAGAGAGAGATCAAACCCCATATATGGGTAGAATTAACCCAATAGGTGGGTAGAACAATTCTCCTATAGGGAGAGGACAAATACTTATTCTAATCATATTCTAAACGCTTAAAACGGACAAGTTTAGGGGCTTACCATCAACCAAAAGATTGATAATAGCCCCAAACCGAAAATAGAGGTTAGGTATTTTTAGAAAGAGAAGAGAGAAAATGAGAGGGGAAAGGGAGACGGTTTTTGCACAAATTCAGATTATTTATAATTATTTAATATGTGGAATTATTACTGAAAAATCACAAATAGATTGAATTATCGTAATATTTCCAATATCTAGGGAGGGTTTGAAGGAGCGCCTCCACGTCTTGACAGTCGAGAAAGCCGGGATTTTTAGGGTTTTTACTGATTTGGAAATTTTAATTTTAAAAATTGTGCTGTGTGAATCATTAGTGAAACTTTCCATGGCAAACCTTGGTTTCAGAAGGTTAGTCTTCTTTCTCCATCAACGATGCTACATTGCTTCTTCTTCATCTTCAAATACCCTTAATTATAATTATAGAACGACTTCAACAAGATTCAATCGACATGCTACTAATATCGAAACTTGTAATTTAACCTCAAATCAATCGTTTTGTATTGAATACCTTACTAATTCATGTGGGCTTTCTTCAAATTCTGCTATTTCTATTTCTAAAAAGGTTAAATTGGAACACAAGAACAAACAACACTTTGATTCTATTGTTTCCTTTTTCAAATCCCATAAATTTTCTGATTCCCACATTGTTCAACTAATTGAAAAATACCCGGCTGTTCTTAATTGCAAAATTGTAAGTAATATTGAGCCTAAGATCCATTTTCTTCTCGAAAATGGATTCCAGGGCTTGCTTCTTCCAGAATTTGTTGTTTCTGTCCCTGACATTTTCGGTAGGAGTTTAAATGATCAATTGAAGCCAATAATGGCGTTATTTAAGAAACATATAACTTCCCAGAAAAAGATAATATCGGCTGTTCGTCGTGGGAAATGGATCCTAGGTGCTGATTATGAACGAATCCAACAGAATTCGGATTTCTTGATTGAACAAGGGGTGCCCAAGGAAAGAGTTGAAGACTTATATTTTTGGCAGCCTGGGTGCTTATCTCAAGATCATTCTAGGCTCAAATATGGAGTTGAAAAGCTGAAAACAATGGGCATTTCCCCATGTAATCCAATGTATGTACATAGTCTTCGCGTGATTTTATCTTTGAGTGAGTTGTCATGGAAGAAGAAATTGAATATTTTTGAGAGTTTAGGGTGGTGTTATGATGATTTCATATCAACTTTTAAATCATGTCCATTTTGTTTGTGTTGTTCTGAGGAGAAACTTAAGAAATCAATGGAGTATTTTGTGAACACTGTGAAGCTTGATAGGAATACTATTATTGCTTATCCTAAGATTCTTACCTTTTCAATTGAGAAAAGGGTAGTTCCTAGATTCACTGTTTGGAATGTGTTGAAAGAGAGAAACCTGAATCCTCCACAGTTCATTTGGGTGTTGAGTAGAACAGAAAAGGTCTTCATTGAGTGCCATGTTACTAAGTATGCTGATACCATTCCTGATCTTCTGCGAATGTATCAGACCAGCAAGGAGAAGCCTTAGTCCTTTTAGAAGACGAGAAGATCACTTTTAATGGCAACAAGGTTAGGTTTTACTTCGTTCATTCCATAATACTTGCCACTGAGTGACATGCTGTGTGAGAAAATGTCATTATCAGTAGCAAGTATTATGGAACGGAGAAAGTATTTCGTATATTGATTTTATTTATATGTGGTAACAACATATTTTTATGAACGCGTAGCAATTCTTAAAAACAATACCTTAGAATATCATTGTAATGTTGTAGTTAACGCTACAGTAATATTAATGGGCTAAAAACGTTTAGTTGACCGTTAAGTTGTGAAATATCTTGAGAATGTTCTATATTGTAGCAACATAGCAACAAATCTTAATTATAAAATCTATTGTATGTTTAAGAAAATAAGATATATGACAACTTAACGGCCAATTGAACGTTTTTAGCTCACTAATGTTACATTACAATACTATTTTGTAGAAGTTTTTTTTAGATTTATACCACTTGTATTTCATAAAAGTATGTTGTAGAATATGTTTATTGAATTCAATGCAGAAGATACTTTACTTATAAGTTATAAGCATGATTTATTCTCAATATAATTTATTATGTATACACAACAGATTCCTTGAACTGTCACTATGTTTCTTTTGGGTTATCATCAAAATGTAATAAAGAACTAAAAGAAACTGATCATAGTTTAGGGCCTAGAGGAAGGAAAGCAAAGACTTGAAGAAGGAAGAGATCGTAAAAGAAATGCATATATCAAACAACTAAATGAAAGGATAAACTTCTGTAGTTCTCAAATATTATATTGGTCTTTCATGGTTTCTTCTCAAGTTATGTTAAAGAACATTTATCATCAGGGTTCCTGGGTAGGAAAGAAGTGCTGCCGCTCAGGACCCAACATACATAGGGCCTAAATTTAGAGTAATCAATGAGTCTATAGTAAACATGTATAGGAAGAAGCCATGTTTAAGGGAGGAGTCGGAAGATGAATCTTGAAAAAAATAAATTATTTGAATATAAAGGGATTCGTCACTGTAGATTTTGCATGAGACCTACAAAATGTCAGGAACGACATTGTTTATCATACCTCAAATGTCATGTTGTGGGCGCAATGCATTTTTCCAGTGCTATTTGATCGGTTGAAGGTTGTCAATTCCTGCTTCAGCTTCAAAAGTTCCACAATGGTTTGCTTATGAAGTTTCAAATGTGGGATTTTCTTGAGAAAGGATCCAAGGATTATGTGGACTGTGCTCTGTGCACTAGTTTTTTGCCATAGTATTTATGCCCGTTTGGTAAGTTGTATTAAATGGTAGTAGTAAAAATGAAAATTAGTGTGATTTGATTGAAAATTTTTCTTGCTACTTTGATGGTCATGCACGTGCAACTTCAATCATTTCATTTTCTTCATAAATTTTATTCCAATGCATTTCCATTGGGGGTGGTATTAGGTGGTAATGGAAATTTGTGAATAAAAAATCTTTTTTTGCGATTAAGGTTTTATCACCATGGAAATGATATGAAACTTTTGATGAAATTTAATACTATAAATTATTTTCATTACAATCATTTAATATCACTACCCAAACGGACCGTTAAATTCCTGAATCATGGGATTTGGAAAAAACACTATTAAATTGGTGTACTTTTAATGTTTTTTGCTTTTACTCTCCAATCTCCCATGTGATGCAGGGAGTATTACTAATTGTATTGTATTGTTTGTTATTCTACCATAGAAAAGTTAAAACAAAACACTTGGGAGATCATTACAAGAAGTCAATGGGGCTGATTTTGATTTCTCAAAGGAGACGAATATTGCAATTGCACATTTAAGGGGAAAAATTAACACAAGAATTGCCCACTGGTTGTATATTATTATTATTACAGCTACTCTCCTCAGGAGAAATCGTCTTTGTAAGAAACGTCTCTCGGCTCAATCCATTGAAGTTTATTGTCTACATTTATTCTACATTTTCTTTAATGGGTCAATCCAATAAGTGATGATCTCTTAAAGAAATCATCTCTCACAAGAATTTGTGTTATTATTATTTAAAGTTTTTGACCACTTTTGAATGGTCTATTGCTACTAACATCAGGTGATTTCTTGCCACAATTTTAAATGAGATGTTTATTTTAAGTTCATTTGACGCTTAACTTTGTAATTAAGCTTTTTGGATGCATTTTTTTTTATTAATTTAGGCTTATGTTTTTCAAAAATCCTATTTATAATTAAATAAGTTAAAAAATTTGTCCAATAAACTCTTTTGAACACTTCTAATGTAAAATTTGAGGACCAAGATATTGAAGACCGTCATGACATGCAATCACAGAAAACGCAGGGTAGAGCTAAAACGAAAATTTGAAATAGATAAGATTTTTTTAATAAAAAAAACATGCAATAAGATCCAAATTAAACTTATTCCAAATATAAGTGTCTGATATCCTAGAGCACAGGTTCGGGTCTGTTCGCACTTAAGAAGTGCGAACAGTAATAAATTGATAAAAAAATTAAGTGTCTGTTCGCACTTAGTAACTGTGAACAGGTCAAACAGGGTTAACATGTTGATTTTAAGACAAGAGTTGTTCGCACTTAGTAAGTGCGAATAGATTGAAAACCAAAAACAGGTTGCCTCGCTGTTACTAACAGCGAACAACCTTTTTCAGTTTTTCAGTCTGTTCGCACTTACTAAGTGCGAACAGCCCGAACCTAAAGTTTGCAGATTACACGTTTAGTTTTGGAATAAGTTTGATTATGATCATATTATATACTTTTTTTGATAAATAATCTTTTTTATTTCAAATTTTCTAGCTAAAACAACATTAAACTTCTAAAAAATATGAAAAAATAAGAGTATTGAACAAAAATAGTCAAAATTCAAGCTTTGGGCAAACTTTAATCTCTAAATAAGCGTGCTTGCTTCCAAAGCTTTGTTTGGTATATACTTGCTAAAATTTAAGTCAACTGTTTGTTCGCTGTTAGTAACAGCGAATTAACATGACCCAAAAAATCAACAAATCTCCTTCTTTCTCATTTCACCCAAACTTCAAACCTTAACTAATAGACCCACGAAAATCTCCCTCTTATTTTGTATGTGCATGCTTTGTACTTCATACTTATATTTAATTTATTGTGCTTCATGTAGATGTCGTCATTGGATTATGCTTGTCGTTGATCTATGGGCCGACGTAGTCTTCGAGTTTGACTCTTTGGCTCAACAATCAACTCATCCTACATTATTATCGTGTGAAAACGCTTTAAAATAGTAAGTCCTTGTATATATTTTGAAAGAGTTATCATTTTTATACGTTTTGCCTTGATAAAATTTTGTGGTTTCATTTTAATGCTTACAAATCTTATAGGGCAAGACTGAAAGGCCAAAGTAACAATACGCCATTACTTTTCAAGCAATAAAGGTATATATGGGTTAAATATTCTTGTATTTTCTAAATATTTAAGTTGTATTGCATTTAATTTAGCTCATTTTTCTAATTTTATCCGTGTGCCTAACAACCCGGCGCGAGAGAGTGTGGCTACTACGTAATGAAGTTTATGTATGAGATAGTTAAACAATATAGTGAATGTATGAGTGATTTGCAACAAGTGAGTTTATTTCTCAATTTTTATTATTCTTTTTAGCTATGTTGTTTGATTTAATGTTGTTTTGGGATAGTTGTTTAGTTCAATACTTTTTGGAGAAAAAGTGGTTATGAACACCACATTCATTGTACTTTGAGAAATAATCTGGTTGGTATGAGAAAGAATAAAGGTAGCTATGAATACCACTTTTTTGTATTGAGTTTATTTGCATGAACATGAATTTAAAAAATTTTGGATTATTTATTTTATAAATGGAACTCTGCCAAAATTTCAGCAGAATTTTTGAATTTGGTGAACTCTAATGTGTTTTTTGTTTTGTTATTTGCTTTCAAGGTTATAATATATATAGGTATAGCTTATTGTATGGATTACGTTAATAAATAATAATTTATTTTAATTTGTTTTGTTTTTTTATTTGTTTTGAAGGAGTATATTGCAAGATGAAGCACATATAACCAAGATAAAATAGACGAGATTCGTGAGCAATGAGCAAAATGCTTTAGATCGAACTTTTTGTTAAACTAAATGTAATTTTAATTTGTACAAGCAATACTAGTGTACTACTTTTCGATCATATATATTATGTGATAATATAAGTGTAGTTTATGTTATGTAAAACAATATTTTCTAATTAATGTACGTAATATTCAATCGTATATTATATATATTATAGCCTCGAATGACTTCTATAGATATATTTTATATTAATAATCCCTTGTCGATATAGATATATAGGTTATATAATTATTTTTAATTTTAAAAAGTCATTTGTATCTAAGGTCCAAACATACGATACAAATAATAGGTTATTTGTATCGCCTGTTTAAAACAAAAGATACAAATAAGGATAATTTGTATTGCCTGTTTGAAACAGGCGATACTAATAACCTGTTATTTATATCCCTTGTTTCAAACAGGCGATACAAATAACCCTTATTTGTATCTTTGGTTTTCAAGCGATATAAATAATATGTTATTTATAACTCACTTGTTAGTAACTCCCAATATAAGAGGAGTACAAAAAAAATATAAGAGTACAAATGAGCTTAAAAACAAGATACAAATAAGGATTTTTTTTACTTGTGAAATAAAAATAATGAAGGAAACAAAAAGATGATTTCCCTTATTATGGAGGTAATACATTCTCCTATACCCTCCCATAGGATAAAATATTTACCCTATAAAATTGAGAGCTTCATTCATTTTCATTACGTTGCAACCGTTCCCACTACAACAATTAAATTTCACTAATTTCTCATTTTTCAACTTCGTTTTCTTACTTTGACTTTTTTTCACCCCTTAAATATTTACACACAATCCAAACATGCCCTTAGATGCTAATAGTCACTCATTAAGTAATTAAGAGAATATTGTTTACTAAGATAAGAAATGCTTGTAGAGTGATGAGGAAGAAGTAAAAAAAACTATTAATCGACTCATTTTAATGTAAATATTACCCTTGTGAGATAAGAAAAAATAATTCCCCCTCAAAATAATTTATTGTCTTTCTTTTTCTTCAATTTTCTCATACTACTCCCTCCTATTCATAGAAAATGAGATATTTGGATTTTGTTCCAAAACCAAAGAGGAGTGGAAGACCACATAAAAGAGAATAAAAAACTCTCTTTTTCCATAAAGAATATTGGTATTTATGTATTGTTGTGTTGTTGCAGTAAGGGTAAAAGGGTAAAAAAATAATGATAGAAATAGAAATGAAATATTTTTCAGTGAATTGACCAAATAAGGAAATATCGTATTATATTGTTTATTTTTCATCTACCTTTAAAATTGACCTCTAGTTACTTTTTTTATTAGAGTGATTTTTATTTGTATAATTTGACTCTTATTTCCCTCTTAAATATTTATTAAAATTTATAATACAAACATGGCCCAAAAAGTTCTAAATTCATTTATGCAAAACAAGGAGTATTCAACAATTCTCTAAAAAATTACGTTTATGTATGATAAATCTCATGTTGCTTTTATCCAATTAATTAAACTAAAAATGGGTGTAAAGCCCAAAATTGTCGAACCACATTCAAATACAGCTACATAATGAACCTCAATCAATAAGCTATTACCTGGCTACTCCAACTAAAGATATTCACTATGGTTTTCATCAGTTTCGCAGGCATGGCATTCAGGGTAGGGAAATTTTCAGGGTTTTGTGGGCTGCAAATCTCATATTAAAGTCGGTTTGAGTCATGTGTGTACGTCCACCTGCCAATATACCCTACAAATAGATAAAGGCCATCATAGCCAACCGCGACTTCAAAATAGTGTTTGGTACGAGCAGTCGAACATAATTTATAATTCTGGAAAAATCGTCAATCTATGCAAGAAAAAGGCCAGAAAGTTGCTAGATAGCTTAAACTTCAACAAACTTAGAATCTAAGGAAGTATAAATTTATCTGGGTTCATGTTTTCTACATACTACTCCTAGGCTCTCCAAAAAGTTCATGTTTCCAACATTAACACACATCAAGATCAAACAAATTAGAAGCTTCCATTTGAGTTCATGTTTTCTACATACTACCCGGCTACTTCTAGGCTCTCACAAAGTTCAATGATGCTCTCAAGTGATCCGATACCTGGTATCATTAGTTTCTATTTTTTCATGCTACGATTTCGGTAAGAAAACACTACACTTTCCTAGCATAAGAACCTAAATTCAGTTAAATCAAGGTTTGCCTAGTTACAACAAGGTTTCATTTCAGACAGTAAGATACATCACTATTAGTCCCAACTTGTCTAACGCAGGCAAAGTTTTAATATCATTGTCTTGAATGTTAAGAGAGAATCACTTCTTCAAGTACTTATATAAAATGTGATATAGGAGAGAATCACGTCTTGTTTCAGATGTAGAATGTATCACTTTTCCCAAGTAAGGTCCTCGGTTCGATGCTCGGTGCCCCTCCCCTTCCCTTAGCCAACCTTGCACTAAAAAATGTGACATAAGAGATAAAACGAACAGTAGCCTACACTACTTGACAGCTGACATGGATCCAAGCAGGAAATTGCCTCCAATGAAATCATATACATGACTTGAGTAAAGTATAAACAAACAAACATGATGTTACATACCCAAAATAGTTTTATATTCATCCTCTCCTATTTCATCATGCCAATGGCAAATAAAATTAGAAGCTTCATTAGCAAGAGTAATCATTTGAAGTTCATACAGTTTGAATAAGTTCAGTAACACACATAGAATGCTTTGATTTATGAGCTATCCTCTCATAAAAGAACTAATAAACCCGCGACCCCCTCCCCCCTTTTCATCCAAGGGGTAGGACATTCTATGCCTGAAATCAACATTCACTAACCAAACTCCTAGCCCCTCGCAGCCATGAAAAACATCAACTAGGAGCAGAAGGATCACAGAAGTAACATTTGTCAAAGAAGCTACAAGCCTACAAGCACCCTTGCAATACTGTTTTGCATACAGATGGGAATTAAAAGAATTGAATTAAACCAATAGAACTCAACACGTATGTAAAAAGACAAAGATAAACAAGCTTGACTGAATCAACACCTTCAAATAATATGGTTTACTTGATATTTTGTCAAAAAAGAGAACGAAAAATGAAAAATATAACAAAAACAACTAACCTGCCATTAGGAGCAATCTATACATTTTCTAACAAGACTGGCAGGTGATGGGCTTCTCCTTGCTGGTCTGATAGATTCGCAATAGATTAGGAATCGTATCAGAATACCTAGTAACATATCGCTGAAGAAAGACCTTTTCCGGTCTATCAAACATCCAAATGAGCTTTGGAGGATTCAGGTTCCTCTCTTCCAAAACCTTCCATATGATGTACCTAGGAACTATCCTTTTCTTAAATGAATATGTAAGAAACTTAGGATGAGCAATAATAATTTTCCTATCAACCTTCACGGTGTTCACAAAATAATCCATTGATTGTTTAAGTTTCTCCTCAGAACAACACAAACAAAATGGATACCTTTTAAAAGTTGATATAAAATCATCATAAGACCACCCTAAACTCTCAAAAATCTTCAACTTCCTCTCCCAAGAAAACTCGGTCAAAGACAAGATCACGCGAAGGGTATGCACATACATTGGATTAGATGGCAAAATACCCATTTTTTTCAGCTTTTCAACTCCATACTTCACTCTGGAATTATCTAGAGACGTGCAAGAAGGCTGCCAAACAAACAGCTCCTCAACTCTTTGCTTGGACACCCCTTGCTCAATCAAGTAATCCAAGTTTTGTTGCACTTGTTCGTTATCAGCACCTAGAATCCATTTCCCGCGCCTAACAGCCAATACTATCTTTTCAGGCTTACTTATAACTTTCTTAAGTAATGTCATTATTGGCCTCAATTGATCATTTAAACTCCTACAAAAAATCTCAGGGGCAGAAACAACAAATTCTGGAAGAAGCAAACCCTGGAATCCATTTTCGAGAAGAAAATGAATCTTCGGCTCAACATTACTTCCAATTTTACAATGAAGAACAGCAGGGTGCTTTTCAATAAGTTGAACAATATGGGCATCAGAAAAGTTATGGGATTTGAAAAAGGAAACAACAGAATCAAAGTGTTGTTTGTTCTTGTCTTCCAACGTAACCTTTTTAGAAATAGAAATAGCAGAATGTAAAGAAAGCCCACATGAATTACTAAGGTATTCAACACAAAAAGATTGATTTGAGGTTGAATTGGAACAATTAATAGTATTAATCATTCTATTATTTCTAGTTTCAGTGATTCTAGTATCCTTAATTGCCGAACTTTTTAGGGTTTTCGAAGATGATGAAGCATTGTAAAATCGTTTATGGAGATAGAAGACTAATCTTCTTCTAAAAGGAAGATTTGCCATGAAAAGTTTGACTTGTACAACACCATAAATATTGAATCAAGAGAAAGGGTAAAAAGTTAAGTACAATGCAGGGACTGGAAGCACCTGAGACTACAATGAGAGTGTAGGATGCTGGGAAGCGCGCCGGATATGGTAGGAGCACCAAACAAGGCGGCGGACGGGCGGGCTCTTGCTGCTTATTAGCCTTTCCAGAAACGAGACTACAACACAACCGGCGATTTCTCGACGTCCGACGGTGAGGCGCCCTCTAAGGACTCAAGTGCTCAATCCGCAGCACACAAATCAAGGTTGAGTTATGGTGGAGCCTTATTGACCTCGGTTAGACTAGTATCTAGTATCTACTCCCCCAATTCACCGCTAATATCTCGTAATTATTAAATTCTTAATATTTCTAACGTGCATAATTATGATTTTCTTGTATTGAGACGAATCAAACAAAATCTCACTTGATTATGTTCTAATTTATAGATTAATAATAAAAATACAAATTAAAAATAAGAAATGAATATTGTCTAAAAAAACAAATGAAACATCAGTAGTGAATTGGAGGAAGTATATTATAAATTTAACTTGAACTAAATTAATTGGGTAAAGAAGTGTTATGAATTTTGAACTTTATCACACATTTTATATTGATTCTATTTTATGATCTATATCTCATTTTGTAAGACTCAACAAGTGAGAAACTTTGGATTGTAAATTTGAATTTATGTCTAGATTTTTAACTCGTTTCATTTTACGTGACTCATCCACATATTAAAGGCAACATATTATTTTGTCAAATGGACACAATTTTGCAAAAAAAAATTACATTGAATTGGGGGTGTTGATCAACTAAAAGAATTAAGGAAATTAATTTTTCTAATCATTTTACCAAAATTATTTGTTTTTGTAACACAATAATAAATGAGGTTTTACTAAAGGGTGGAAGTGGAACCATGCCTTGAACAAGGCAAGGCATGGTATGAAGGTTGCTCGAACAAGACAATATGAAAATAAAGTCAAAAGTGGGCTGAAGAGGTGTGCTCGTTCAAGGCACTTAAGTACTCGTTCAAGGTAATAGGCGTAGTGGGTTTGAATTGAGTGCTCGTTCGAGCACACGGGGTGCTCGTTCGAGCACTTTTCCTAAGATTCTTTTTGGGACGTGTAAGCTACGGTATAGCATTGATGGAGCATAGTATTCCTTGTTATGCTATGTTTATTGTTGGTTATATTGTCATAGTTCTTATGATGGTTAATGTTGATGTTTATGTTTATTGTGTGGATTAATGGTGAGTAGTGATGTGGTTCTAGAATGATGTATTCTTCCTCAATAAAAGGATACATCATTCAAAAAGTAAAGCACCACAAACACACCTATTGAGAGTGAGTTATTCTTTGTTGAAACTTGATAGTATTCTTCATAGAATTAGTATTTGTGATCTTGAGAGATTGTTCTCAAGATAAGGGTGTTTATTATACTTGTATTTGTTGTATTCAATATACTAAACTACATTTGAGAGGGAGGTATCCAAAATACCTCATTAATATTTTTGTTCATCTTTTGCTTTAATTTTCATTTTGTTTTTCATTTGGTGAACCTCTTTGAGGCTTTCATTTTAATTGGTATCATAGCCAGGAGGGCGCCATGGGCTATTTGGTGTGAGAAAGCAAGGTTATAGAACAAGGAAAACACAACGAGTGAAAAGTTCCATATTCACTTGTTTGATGGGCGAATGAGCTTTGCCATATGAAAGCGTTCAGTGGAGGATTATTTGGTGTAACAAGGCATGGATAATGCGCTATTAAAGAAGAGACCAAATAATATTAAGGAGGAAAATGGACACAAATGAGGAAAAAGGCAGTAAGCACAAATTGATTTGCCATTACACCCGAAATCAAGTATCACTAATTAAAAGAGACCGATCCCCGTGATTTGTTGGAAAAATTACAAATGGTACTGTATGCTTCCAAATCCCTAACTAATAAGTTATGCTTGAGGTGGGAGTTGTATCAACTCATGAAGGATGAGGATACAACAATGCAAGAACACATTAAACATTTAACAAGTTGGTGCCAATTGTTGAATGCGAATGAGAAATTGACGGATGAGGAACAAGCTTTAATCCTATTAACTTCACTTCCCAAGGACTATAGAAACATAGTCCAAACATTACTCATAGATAGGGACTCTATTACTCTTGATCAAGTATTGGCGACGTCGAGAGAGAATGATAGGTTTATGGTGATAAAGGGGAAAAAAAGAAAAGTGTTGGGGATAACCTATAGTGAGGGTTCTAATAGGAGGAGAACCAAGGAAAAAGGATAACAAGGAAGGTGAAAGTCTCATGGGAGGGGTGACCTTAATGACAAAGAGTGTTACTATTGTAAGAAGAAGGGGCATATAAAAATGATGTGCAGGAAAGACCTTAAGAGAATGAAAAAATTAAGGGATTCACTAGTGGAAAAAAGCTTATTGGCTGCGGCTTATTGGTTGCGGTTTTAGTGTATACGCAGCCAATATATAAAATTTAAAAAAAAATTAGAATAGGCTGCGGTTTTTCTATATCTCCGCAGCCAATAAGTGGAATCAAGTCATGGGCTGCGGTTTTTCTATATGTACGCAGCCTATTCTAAATCTGAAGCCCAGCCCAAAATGCAAAAAACCTAATTTCATTCTTAAAAAAGCGCCTCTGAAGCGCCTCATTTACAAAACTACAAACCCATTTCTGAAGCGCCTCTGAACTTCACATTTTTCCTCCACCATTTTTGAAGTTTTCAAGGATACTCAAGTTTTCACATCTCCTTCCTAATTTCATTCTAAATCTTCTTCCACATCTCCTTCAGCCCATTACTCTTTCTCTCCTTCCCTATTTTTCGTTTTTGTTCAATGCGCCTCATTGAAAGTTTAGAAGATTTGTAGATCTGTACAACCGTCCATAACCGTCCATGTTTGAAGATTTGTAGATCTGTACAAAAAATTTCATGGGAGCGCCTGGGTAAAATCTTCAAGATACCTCGATCTATCTTCGTTTTTATTCTTGGTAAATTTTAGATTTAAATTTGTAAATCTGTAATTTAGATATAATTTAGATTTTTGTGTTCTAAAAAATCTAGAACAAGAAATACTTTTTTTGTTCTAAAAAACGCTTAATTTAGGGTTTTTAATCATGTAATTTAGATGATTTGTAGATCTGTAATTTAGATGTAATAGCGTTTTTTAGAACAAGAAATACTTTAGCCTTTAGCGTTTTCAACATGATTTGTAGATCTGTAAATTAGATGTAATTTAGATTTGTATTTTTTTTTTGGATCTGTGTTTTAATCTTTGTATTTTAATCTTTGTTTCGAGAATTTTAATCTTTGTATTTTAAT
The DNA here is from genome assembly GCA_019425755.1 of Amaranthus cruentus. NCBI lineage: Eukaryota > Viridiplantae > Streptophyta > Magnoliopsida > Caryophyllales > Amaranthaceae > Amaranthus > Amaranthus cruentus. The sequence goes on from CM033460.1 coordinate 9,057,592, forward strand.
CTGTAAAAGTTGGATTTGTAATTTCGAGAATTTTTAGATTTGTATTTTAATCTTTGTATTTTAATCTTTGTAGGTTCTTGATTTTGTTTGATTATTTTTGTTCTTAATTTAATCTTTGAGTTCTTGATTTTTGATCTGTATTTTAATCTTTGAGTTCTTGAATTTTGTTTGATTAAACTGCATGAAACGAAACAAAAAAAACAAAAAAAAAAGCCACTCAAAGGCTGCGGTTCCTTGAAATGACCGCAGCCAATAATACTCTTTTTTTTGTTCTGACAATGGGGTATAGGCTGCGGTTTTTAGGACCGCAGCCAATAGGTTTTTCTCATTTGCTGCTATACCTAAGACTGCGAGTCAAAACCGCGGCCTATACCCCCAAAAAAACCGCCGCCAATGTGCTTTTTTCTACTAGTGGATTGTGGGAAACATGAGAGTGAGAGTGCCAAGAATACTGCTCTAGGCTTTGTTGGTGATGATGACTATGATGAGGCTCTATTAGTTGATAGGGGAGTGGTTCATAGTAAGGAATGGGTAATAGGCTTCAGTTGCTCATTCCACGTTTGTTGTGAGAATGAAAAGTTTCACGAAAGTTCAAGAATAATTCCAACATACCCCAATGAGTCCATGGGAATTGGGATATATGAACTTGATTGGTAATTAAAATTTTCATACTCTTGGGAGCCCTTTGAGGGAGTTTTAGTGCATGTGCTATGTTTGTGCACACGTGTTGTTTTTGTTTTATGTTTTTTATTTTGAGTATGTAATAGTGTAAGTTATTATATTATGTTATGGAGTGGATTCGAGTAGGGGTGTTCAAAAGTACCCGACCCGATCGACCCGACCTGTTGACCCGCCGACCCGCCTCATAAATGGCGGGTCAAAAAAGTAAAAAATATGAAAACTCCGGGTCGGGTACCCGACTCGCCTTAACCGGGTCGGGTCATGGGCCGCTTTTAATTTGATCTGGGTACCCGTTAATGACCCGGTAATAGTTTTTCTTTTTTTTTTTTCCTTTTTTTATTGTAGAAGATCCGATAACAGTTAATATATATCTCCTTTAACTTATCCTATCTTATGATTGGGGGCTGAATGAATGAAGGATTGCTGAAGAAAAATAGTAATACTCAATTAACATTAATTAAAAAATTTGTTGCCTTTTAAATACCGAAGAAAAAGAAATGAAACAGGGGAAATTGAACAAATAGATTTCACAAATTATATCTCCTTTTTCATCACACCATTTTTGAATGTGTTCTCTATGAGCAAACTGTCACAAAAATTAATCAAATACCCAATATAAAACAATTAAATTATGAATTAGAAAGTATATGTATAATTATAATTAAATATACCCATCAAGTAAATAATGAATTTTCATTAAAGGTAGTGAATGGCCTTGACTGTTCCAGAACAAGCACAAGGAGTATCTAAATTTCTGCAATTTTCAAACTCAGATTCATGGCAAATTGTAATGTAATATGAACAAGTATCTAGATCATCCATGAATATTATTACTTCTTTCATCCTCAAATTCTACAATTAATAACCGGGTACCCGGTGTCCCGACCCGTCTTATCCGGGTACCTGCTAATCGGGTACCCGAATTAAATGGGCCGGGACACGGGCCGTTAAAAAAGGTACCCGACTAACCGGGTACCCGACTTTCCGGGTACCCGATTAGCCGGGTACCCGGTAATGAACACCCCTAGATTCGAGAATGCCATTAACTTGGGTGAACTTAAGTCAAGGTAAAGATTGTTGTGCTTAAGCATGACTTAAGTGCACAAATTAAAAAGTGCATTCATGAGTGAACTCTTAGGATCGATCCTATGAGGTTGTTCATTGGTGACTCAAGTTGGTAACGTAATATGTTGTTGACTGTGATGGTTAAAGCATGAATTAATGGACTCAATGAAGAAGTGTAAAGGTTTAATGCAAGATGCTCTACTATGCAAGCCGAGCATAAACTGTCCAGGAGGGATTTGATGGTCGCTCGACCCCCGCTTAACCGAGTGAACCTCGCTCGACCCGAGTGAACTCCTCTTTTTAGTCGAGCAACAAGTTAGAATGTATCTAGTAGCTTATGTTTCTCCGCTCGACCCATATGTATCGCTCGACCGGTCGAGTAGAACTTCTGACAGCATAGGATGCTGTTTTTCGACTCTTCAAATGTATAGGGCTGGTACATTGTCATTTATTCGTAGCTTTAATGTACCTAATGTTTCTTAGTGTGATCTGTCATATAAATGGAGAGCTCATTTGCTCATCCAAAAATATCCACAAAAATACAACCCAAGCCAAACACTAGCCTAATCTTCTCTAATTGTAATTCTCATATTTTGAGAATTCTTTAAACTCCTTTTTTGATGATATAAGAGACACTACACACCGGAGGACATAGCCTAAATTGGGTGAACCTCGTTAAACTTTTTGTGTTATTTATTATTGCGTTTTATTTCCTACAAACATCGGTTTTATGTTAGCGTAATTTATTTCGCACAAGACTTCGCACTTTAAATCTTAGTGATATTAGAGGTTGTAACACATCATTCTATCTCTAATATAGCATGGTTTCAAACCTAAATCCATTATTATTAAATTTTAAGAAATCTTTTCATGTCTCTATTTTATGGTTGAACAGCCTGAACATACTCAATCTTTTCGATCACTGAAAAAAAATTGTTGGGCTCTAATACAAAGAAAGTTTTATAACATTAGTTTTGGCCCTTTTGGATTTAATTGTTTATGTTTCTTTTACACAAAACATTACGTGAAAATTTGAAATAAATAAGATTATTTATCAAAAAAAGCATACAATAAGATTATAATCAAACTTATTCTAAAACTAAGCGTGTAATCCGCAAACCTTAGGTTCGGGCTGTTCGCACTTAGTAAGTGCGAACAAACTGAGAAACTGAAACAGGCTGTTCGCTGTTACTAACAGCGAACAACCTGTTTTAGGTCAAAAAGTCAAAAGTCAACAAAAGTCAACTCAATCGGCCGCTCTTACTAAGAGCAGCCAATTACGTGGCTGATTTTTGTTGACTCATCCTTTGTAAAGGCCCGCTGTTTGACCCTGTTTGACTTGTTCGCAGTTACTAAGTGCGAACAGACACTTGATTTTTTTTAACCAGTTTATTACTGTTCGCACTTACTAAGTGCGAACAGCCCCAAACCTGTGCTCTGGGGTATCAGACGCTTATATTTAGAATAAGTTTGATTATGATCTTATTGTATGCTTTTTTTGATAAATAATCTTATTTATTTCAAATTTTCACATTACGTTGTATGTCTATTTTTATACTAATGTCTAATCTTAATTTTTACCCTAACAACTTTCCTAGTTTTAAGGCTAGTTATAGTAGAATCTGGTATTTCCTTCGTTTCATATTACTTGCAATAAATCAACCTTTGCACTATTCATCACTCTATGGTTATTTACATATTTCGGCCATTATACGAGAAAAAATAGTCATGTGGGATCTTATTTTATTTATCTCATCACATATTTTCATAATGTCAAATATTTATAATTTTTAATCATGTAAAACTCAAGTTATGAAACCATCTAACAAAGACATTTGATTGCACAAAAATTTGTTTCGTGCATGTATTTTGGAACGGAGGAAGTATTTAAGTAACAACTCTCTGAAAATAGATATTCAAAATCTATCACTCTAACAATCATTGTATTATACTCCCTTTTATTCACCCCAATATTCTCATTTGATTGGACACATTTGTCAATACAACAATTATATTCTTAATATATCTAATTGTGTATTTGTGTAAAATTAAAATTTGTAAAAAGTTGATATTAATGTTCTTTGCTTTAAACAAATCAAATAAGATTTTACTTGTCTATAAGAATAAAATACAAGTTAAGAGTGAATGATAGCTTGAATATCAAAAAGTATTTCTAAAATGTTAATATTACTACGGGATAAATTGGGCAAAACAAACTCTAAGAACGAGAAGCAAGGGAATTAACGATAACGATTTATTGAATACTTGATTTGTATTAATATCAACAACTAGTATTGAAACTCGTGCAATGTACGATATTGTTAGTATAAAAGTATATATAAATATACATATTATATAGAGATGTAGTTAGCCAATTACATGTTATCATACTTTTTATGGAAAATCTAGGTAATCTAGAAACATTAAACATAATGATTTTTTGTCATTATCAAAATTTGATTATTATGTATCTTTTGCTTTCTTGATGAAAATATTTTAAAAATTAAAATTTTAATGAAGAAACTTTATTAATTACTAAATATTTTAATTGAAAATCTTATCTGACTTGTAAATTCAAAAATGTAATATTTTAAAAAAAATTTAAAAATATATCTAATTGTGATATACTACTCGTATATTAAGAAATAAGTAAATCACTATGAAAATGTTTTACACCCTTTTTATCATATTGTATAATGATATGACGATTGCGAAGCGCTATATATATTCAGATTTTGAATACTGTACTTGATTTGTATGAAGAATTGCAAAGGGTATATTAGTCATATTACACAAATGTACACTGTCAAGTTAACACCCAATTAGCAAATCATTGTGAAAACTATAAATTAATCCTGGTCTCACTTATTTTGCATTATTTGTCATTTTAGTTAATTTTGATTACTTTGCAATATTTTTATTTTTGGACAAGTGCATCACTTCCATTTTATCTCATTCATATAATTTAATTCTCTTTTACTTTCATCCACACAATTCAGTATTTTTCTTAATTTATTACCAATATTCACTTTTTCTTAAAAATCTTCTCGTTTCTCTTTTATTCAAATTTATTAGGACATAATAAGTAATAATAATATCAATCTTGTATTTCTATTTTTTTTGTATGTACTCTATTAACCTTTCTGTGAGTTGCAGGTTGCAGGTTTCCTTCTTTTGGAACTTAGAAGGCCATTCTAGAGCCGAAAAACTCTTTTATCGCACTCTTCTTTATGGGTATGAGTTCTCGTCGTTCTTTTCTCCTCAGACCCTAATCATATTTTTCTATGAGTAGAATACACTGGGTATGATGATGATGAATCTTGTATTTCTAGAAAAAAACACTTAATTTGATAGTATTAATAGTTAATTTTAGGGATAATCTATATGGTAGCGACATATTCTTATGAAACGTTAATGGTAGCAAATCTTTAAAAAAATTCCACAGAAAAATATTGTATTATTGTACCTAAGGCTACCGTTACATTAGTAGGGTAAATCGTTTAATTGACCGTTAAGTTGTGAAATATCTTATTTGCAAATGTCTATTTTCCTTAAAGCTATGGTAGATCTTATAGTTACGATTTGCTATCACTAGCGTCTGATAAAAGTATGTTGCTGCCATATAGAATATTCTTAAGACATTTCACAACCTAACGACCAATTTAAGGTTTTCAGCTCATTAATGTTATTGTAATTTTAAGGACAATATTAGAATGTTATTTTGTGCAATTTTTTAAAAATACGTTACAATTATCATAAATGTGTGTTGCTACCATATGAAGTATGTCCAAACGTTTATATTCCATCCAATTCAAAGAAATTGTATTATTGATTTTTTGTGATTATTCATCGATCACTCATAATTTGTAGTATGTACTCTTGATCTTGATGTCAATATATATAATTTTTTTTTAATTTGTCTCAATTTAAATTTTTTTAAATATTATTTTTTAATATTTTATAATTATGCAATACTCTACTCCCTCCTATTCACACAAAATGTGACATTTCTATTTTGGGTCAATTCACACAAAATGTCCCATTTCTATTTTTACTCTCACCTTTACAATGAATTTAATCAATTAAAATACCCAACTACCCCTACTTTTACTACTCCTAGTACCCAACTATCACCTTTACAATTAATTTAATCAATTAAAATATCCCATCATTCCACTTTTAAAAACCGTGCCCAACCCAAATATCCCATTTTATGTGAATAAGAGGGAGTAATATTTATTCATTTATTGTAAATGAAGATTCCAAATTAAAAAGTTTTTCATTTCCTTTTACTTTTCACTATCCATATAAAACCTTCCCATTCTCCCCCTTTGCATTTACATTCCTCATTTTCTTTTTCTTCTTTCTCTCTCTCCTCTTTCTGCACCAAAACCAAGCTATATTAGATCAATTTTGCACTCTAATTTCTCAGCTTACGGAACTCAATCAACCGCCATTGATGCAAATACTCAGCAGCTTTGAAATAGAGGTGAGGTTTCTTTATTTTTCTTTAATACTATATAATCAACTCACATTCACTTGGAAACTTCCTTTTCTCAGTGTTTTAATTTTCTTGCGAATGTATTTTTGCAATCTAGTTATCTTTATGCCATTTTTGCTCTTTTCGCAGAATTTGAAGACGAAAATGCAGAATTTTGAAGTTTCTTCGCTCCATTGTTCACTTCCTGCTGAAAGCATATATACTTCTCGCCTTTGCAATAAAACTGTAATCTATGTCTTTCTTTCTCCTTTACGTTCTCTTGTTTCTCTATCAGTTGACATTGCTTAAATTTAGAGCTTAAGAAGTTTTGCTAAACGTTAATTTTTAACAGAGATTAGGCTTTCTGTAATGAAAGCACTGGTAAGAATTTTTATACCTATTTCTGAGTTAAATCTTGTATGATTAATAATCTTAAAGATTATTTGAATGATCATTGTCTTTTATTTACCGTCGCCATTTTCTGATCGAAAATGGTTCGGAGGTTCTAATGCCGAACTTGGCAAATAGCAACCTACGTTAACATTATTTTTTTGTTAAATTTGACGAACTTTTTAATATAGAGCTTAGGATCAAAACACGTACACTTGATTCTAAGTATGTGTTGATGTGGTTTGTAAATTTGTGAGCATTTTTTTTTCAAACTTCCATCAAAATAATGCTAATTTTTTAACGCTTTCTCCATTGAAGATAATGGACGTTAAAGTGCAGAGTATCAAAGAATCTTTGCCGGAAAGCATCTATCCATCTCCGATAGCAACAAAAAAGACCGAAACAAAAACAAGCATAGAAAGCGCGCTAATCAACGCGATAGTCATTGACGACAAATCAAAACTCATCGAACAAGCGAAGGAGATAAACTCAATCACTGCCGATGATTCAGAAGTAATACTAGATCGGAAAATGATGTCAAAGCTTCTTCATCTTTGCTGTGAGTTGGACTCAGTGAACTCGGCAGAAGCACTACTCACCGGAGAGTTAACCAACGGGAGAGTAGTTCCTTTGACAAACGAAATTGACGCTTATTCAGGTTTCGCTCCTCTGCATACTGCCGCAGAGAATCACAGTTACCTGTGCATTGAGCTTCTTCTCAGAAAAAGAGCGCGTACAGATATGAAGACAAAAAAGCCAAATAAAAGCCCTACAGTAGGAGTACCTGGTAATGGCAGCGGTAGTGGGAACGACATTAGCACTGCGAGGAGTCTGCTTCCGCTGGAGTTGGCTCTGTACAGCAGAAGGTAAGTCCAAAAATCTTTAACGATTTTGAGTACCTTTTGTTTACCTCTTTTATGTTATTGTGTATATTTTTATTTGGTATGAGTACTAAACTTTTACTTCTCTTTTATTTTATTTGGAAAAGTAGGTTTTTGGTTAGTATTTTAACTTTTTTTACGTGAAATAAGCTACAAGAAGGCAATATTTCCCTTTTTTTGATTAGCTCTGCTCCTGCCTTTTCGTTTCTTCTGCCCGTGTTTTGTTCTTTATAAACTACTACTACTATTGTTATACTAGTATTTGTTAGCGTAAAATATATAAAAAACAGTTTTAAATAATAATGTAAGTAGTAACTTATCAAATACATGATTATTTAAATCAAAACATAATTGCTAACGTTTATTTTAATTATTTATCTGATATATAACTTTTTTTCATTCAATTGAATATATTAAATTCGAAGTTAACTAAATATAATTATTATAGTATATCCTACTAAAACTACTTAATTTAGCTTCAAATTTAAATAAAAAATATTAGATTTTAAATTTGATAAATATTGTCATGCCTCTTTAAATGATGACACTTGGAATTTTTCAAGACTTTTATAGTATTGTATTATTATTATTATTTACATATAACTTTTTTTTCATTCAATTGAACATATTAAATTCGAAGTTAACTAAATAGAATTACTGTAGTATATCCTACTAATACTTTACCTAATTTAGATTCAAACTTAAATAAAAAATATTAGATTTTAAATTTGATAAATATTATCATGCCTCTTTAAATGATGACACTTGAAATTTTCCAACACTTTTATAGTATTGTATGATAGGTTCCATTCAAACAGTAAGCTTGGTTAAATTGATAGATAGTTAACTTTATTATTCATTCTTAACGAGACCGATTGTAGCAGACACGGATACCATTGGTCACTTTCATTATGATTGGTGATTAGATATACTAAATGTATATATATTTAGTAATTTAGATTCACTCTAAATATTTTTTTTGTTGATATTGAAAGAAATCTTTCTCGTAAGACAGTGTAGCCGAGTAACGTGGTTCTCCTTTTCCGTTGGTATAGTAATCCGCTCTTATTTCTGTTTCCACCGTGTGAATAGGACATAGAAGTTAGAAGTGTGGCCTTTGGTTTCACCTCTTTTATGAACTTTTTATTACTAGTATTTGAAAATGTTTTAGTGTTGAATTCAAGCGATTCTTTTTGAGCGATTAGATTCAAGTGTTTAGGACACTTTTGAAATATATAGTGTTAATTACATTTCAAAAAAAGAAAGTCTTAATTAGATTTAGAAGTAGAAAAATTAAGTCCTTTATTTTAATTTGTCCTCATAAAAATTTAAATTACTTTTTTTTGAAAAGAATTTAAATTACTTTATTTAAGCTTTTATTTTGTAATTTCAAGGATGGAGCTAGATTGGAAACCAGATCAACCGCTTGATGATTTGCTTTTGCGGCTTAGTGAAAAGGTAGCCATACTTCAATTTTATTTAGTTATAAAAATACAATTCTTGTCAATAATAATATTTGAAAATAGTACTCCCTCCGCCGCTCTTTTTATTGTCTACTTTGGCTTGGACACGGATCTTAAGAAAATGATAGTTGAAGTATTTTAAGGGATTATAATAATTGTAAAGGTGGTAGTCGGGTATTTTAGTGATTATAATAATTGAAAAGGTGCTAGGTGAGATATTTTAAATAATATAAGTTGAGGTAGTTTGGGGTATTTAGGTTAAAATTCTTTGCCAAAAATAGAAAGAGGACAATTAGAGTGAATTGACTAAATAAGAAAAGTGGACAATTAAAAGGAATCGGAGGGAGTACTATTGTTTTGTATGAGTAATTATTATTTATCTTATGATTATATGAAACTGAATTTGAAGCATTGGTTATTGCTAATAAATGGTTGAAATTGTAACAAAAATTAATTCTAATTTAGCTTTTGAAAACTATTTCACAACGTATATGATCATGTATGTCTTATTTTAATCATTTTTTAAGTATTTATTATCATTTGAAAATGTAATATTAGGTGAAAATGAAAAATTATGTAAAAAACACTTTATTTTAAAATGCAACATATTAGGTGAGTGCTCCATTAACATGAGATTGACAATCGACAGAACATATTTCATTGAATTTAATTAAATTTACAGGTCATTCTCATTTCCACAATTTAATACCAATATCTGAACATTCCGTGTGATTTAACAAGTCAATCAATACTCCTCACAATATAGTATATTGGAGTTAACATTTTAATCGTTATGTTTCAAATTCTAATATAATAAATATATAGATTAGTTTAATTGGTTTCATGAACCTAATCGTGAAGATCGGTAGCTAATTAAGTTGCCTAGATGTTTTTTAGCCTCAAGAATACAGGGTCGTTTCAGAATTTTCAGTGGTTCGTGATGAGGACATAAATTAAGCCCTAATTTACATATAATATTTTAAAATAATAAATATTGGGTAGGCAAAAAAATACATATTTTATGCATAATAATCTTTAAAAATTAAGGAGGAAGAAGGTTGAATAGTGACGTTTGAAATTCTTTTGCTAATTGCTTAATTACAAAATCTTGCGTGAGACCGTCCTATTCTAAGACCACAACTGGGCAGACCCATTGCAGACGCGTGTGCTACACGACCCTTTAGAATTTTAATTTTTTTTGTTTTTTTCATTTTCTGTGCATTTTTCAATTTGGACTTTAAAGGTATCAATTTTGACCTTAAAGGTATCAATTTTAACGTAAAGTAGTACTTAAACATATCAATTAAAGTAAATTTCAATTTGAACCTATAAGTGATCAATTTTGGCGTTAAACTGATCAATTTCTTTCTAAATTGAAATTGACGTCTTTAAGGTCAAAATTGATACCTTTAAGAGTTAAATTGAAAAATGCCCAAAAAATGAAAAAGAAGAGAGAAAACGCGATAGGTTGGAATATTAGGCCGTCCTATTCTAAGACAATCTCTCCCAAGACCGCTTATTGCTTAATACGCTTTTCTTTTTTTTTTTGCTATATTTTTTTATAAATAATTATCTTGAGAATTTGGTATCTTTATTAAATCTAAAAATACACTTTTGGTTTGGGGGCGGCGCAGTCGCCCCATCTGCCCTTGCCTTGCTACGGCCCTACAAGAATACAGAAGATGATTTGGCAAAAGACACGGACACGGCCTTTAATTATTCCTTGGAAATCTACACGCTTAGTAACATGTGAAAATAACTAATACTTCTACATTGTGAGTTTTGGTTCAACTTAAGAATTTCCCTTTATTAATCATCGTTGTCATAATCTTGAAATTATACGAAAATATTTACATGTAGATAACCGCAGAATACTGAAAAATTGAAGATTAGAACTTAGAAGTTCCTGGACAGTGAATTGAACTATAAAACATTGTTATAAAATATAAATGCTGGTTTGATGATTCAGAGTTTCACACAAATGCAGGATTTGGGTGCCATCAAAGTGTTGTCAGAAAAAACCAAGGAAGTAGGAGAGGTAGCGTATACCTTTTCGATAGAAGGGAGGGTGGCAGCTCTTGCTGCACTATTGATGGTTGCTGCAGAGAAGGTAAATGGTTCTGTGTTAGAGGTTCGGACCAACACTGATTTGGCTGCAGAGAAGATGACAGTGTATGGTGGTGTGGTCAAGGAAGCTGTTTCCATTTATATCGGAACTCGAGGCAAGCAGAAAGCAGTCCAAGTGAGCAAAAATGGCATCCATGATGTCGAGGAGGAGAGGAGGAAGGTATTACTTCGGGAGATGGAGTTGCTTCATTTCTTTGGGGCTTCACCTAATAATAGCTTTGGTGATAAGAAAGTAACATCTCCACTGATAATTGCTTCCCAGGTAATCAACCAAGTGCTGCTTTAGTAGGTTTCAGCTATGTACATTATTAAAGTATCACATCTGTTGCTGACATGCTGTCCTCTGTCCCTTAGCAAATAACTCCCTTGGTGATGCCAAAAGAACATTGAAAATAATGAACACTTTCTGTCCACTTTCTTTGATTTAGAGGTGTCTAAACACTGATAGCATGCAATTTGATCTCATCTTCATCATTATCTTTTCAGATTACACTCCATATCTTTAGACTGGTTCTTGCTTGTTTGTTGGAAGATTTAGGAAGGGAAAATATTGCTCTAACAGAAAAATTATGACCCGCTTAGAATAAAATAATAATCATGTAATTAGGCTATAACTTTGTCATTTAGCTCTATCATGTTTAGGGAGTAAAAATAAATGACTATGCTGATGAGTGCAAGTAATTTAGTAATTTATCCAAGGATAGGTAGTTAAATTCATATGCCAAAGTATTTGTCTACCTTCAAATACCTTTCTTTTTTCTTAAGGGATTAGCATTGACACTACCCCGTTCTGCAGGCAGGAGATGAAGCTGTGGTGAAGCTGCTTCTGCAAACAGGCATTGATGTAAGTGATGCTGATGTCGATGGTAACTCTGCTCTTCATTGGACTCTTAAAGCATCAAAAGTGTCAAGTCCCGAGCATATCAGGTATAATTTTTCTTGGACGCCGAAATGTTACTGCTTTAAAAATTATGGCTACTGAATTGCAATTTGTTGAATAATATCTAGCATTATGGGCCTCCTTCTGAAGCATGGTGCTCGAGTGAGACAAAAGGATAGGCTGGGATTGACGGCTGTTCATGTTGCTGCTGCAAATGGTAACTTAGAAGCCCTTAAGGTACAATAGAATTGCTTCACTTAAATTCTGAAATTTCCCTTGAAAGTAGGTGTTGGAGTTTTGATTGATGACACGCTTCTGTTTTTTTTTTCATGGTGGTTATTACAGTTGCTGCTGACTCATGATTCTGACTCAGTTCATATTACATCCGTACTAAAAGAAACTCCTTTGTTTTTTGCTGCAAAAAATGACTTCATAGAGTGTGCCCAACTCCTTGTGAGTTATGGAGCAGCCACAGACATCCATAATTTGCGGTTAGAATCTTTTACTCTGATCTCCACTTTAGTCATAGTCTTTCCTTGCTTCTATTTTACTATCCTTGTTCATTCAATTTGTTTCTTTAGTGAATTGCTCGTGTTTAATTCAGATTGTGTTGCTCTCTGCTTATCCCTTGTTTTTGAAGAGTATTGATTCCTTTTATAATGAATCATTGGCAAAGCCACAATAAAACTATGTCATAATCTGATGGCCTTTTCTCCTATTTTCTCCATGGATTTCAGTCGAGAAAGACCTATAGACTTGGCAAAATCACAAGATATGCGATCTGCAATAAACAGGACAAGCATAATCATAAGTAAGTCCAGTCCTACTTATCATATTTCATCGATGTGGCAGAATGGAATATTCATAGCTCCCTAGCTAACTCCTAATCAAGCTAAACTTTCTGATGAAATCATTGACCATTATACAGCCAATAGGACATCCCAGCAGAAATACATTGCACGCATACAAAATAATCAGGTGGTTTCTGAAACTTGTGAAGCACTTTCCAAGGAAGCCTACTCAACTTCCGAGAGGTGATTTGGTTTTAATTTAAGCTGTTTATGTAGTGTTTTTCCTGTATCTGCTATTAAACAAGAATCATGTTTTTTCTTGTTTGTGGATTCCAGTGTTGACTCTAGTTCAGAGGGTGAGATTTGTAAATATTATGCATCAGCAACAGGATGTGCTAGAGGGTCAACATGTTTTTACAGACATGGTGAAGAGGAGCAGTGGAGTTTAAAGTCAAAAGCAAACCTTGCTCGTTCTACTGTTTTAGCAGAATTCAAGCGAAAGATATTTGTTGGAGGACTGCCACCTGACTTGGACTCTGGTATGAGATTCACATGGTAGATAATCATATGTAAATTTTTTGTATATTAATATATTCATGATTTTATTTATCATGATGTGTTGCACATTATTACACTATGGAAGTGTCAATCGTTGGTTCCTCTCATCAATCGTCATCTCATATAATTATATTATATGTACAAGAGATGACAATAAATGAACATCTTGGCAAATTTTAGAAAAAATGATAAATTGTCATGTATTATTTTGGTTAAGTGAACAATTCCTCTCCCTTAATCAATTCTCACATTCAGTGTAATTTCTATTAGCAAGTCACGAGTCTCACGACAGCTAAAACACAAGGCAGGTATTTGGTAATGTTCATTAATTCTATTGTAATACTAATTTTGTGTGACAGGTTCATTAGGTGATGTTATGGAAGAGCAATTTGGACCAGTGGCTGATGCAAATGTTTTAAGAATGGAAACAGAAGATCAAGTAGTATCGCGGGGTTTTGGTTTTGTTACCTTCAAGCATGAGAAATCTGTAGCTGCTGCTTTGGAGACCCACCACACCCATATATGGGGCAAAAAAGTTGAAATGAAAAGCGCAGTTCCGAAATGGTTGTTTTCCCTAGAAGATCGTGAAGATGAACCTCAAAAAGAGATAGTGCAACAGGAAAGCATGCAACACCAATGTCCAACAAAAAGTCAGAGTTTAGTAGAGGATATACCTAAGAAGAAATCTTGGGCTGAACATGTAGGTAAAGCACTACCAGACTTTTCAGTGAATCTGCGCCAGGCCTGCAGACCACAGAATTCTGGCCAAGATAAGCCTGTTTGGTTTGCTACTTTCAAGAAATGGCTTCCACAATTCTTAAGAAAGTTGTCGAAGAATTCAGGAGGCGAATATTATTCCCTATCATCTTTGAAAACCGATTTCAAGTCAATTTTCGGGCTAGACCTTGATCATGCCTCCCTTGGTTACTCTAAATTGAGCGATTTTGTTAGGTCTTTGTCTGACCTATGTAGGGTGAAGATCATCCACACAGGTGGTCAGGTTCCTAATCACATGATTCTCTTGCCTGTTGTGCCCCGACCCCCACCACTGGTTGTACCAAAGAAGATTGCATCTGTGTCTCGCACAGCTGCACCGGTCCCTGTAGGTGTTGATGATGCAACTGATTGCAGAAGTGCTGGCATGATGAAAGGAGCAACAGAAAGTGATATTCATTCGGATAAGACATCTGAGACCAAAATTGATGCTAATTCTTCTGTGAATGAACTATATGGAAAGACCACAAATCCTACTCTTAATGCTATGCCTCCAATAGACTATTCCAGGTTTCTCCAGTTTTTGAATCCAGACCCCATATTTCTTGCTCGAACATGGCTTGGGACTGGAGGCTACAAGTTCCAAGATGAGCAATGCAGGCGAAAGCATCTGGTTTTGGAGGCTCTTTCTCGAAAGAGGAAGCAAGTGTTTTTTCTCAGAGGCCCTAATTTCTACAAAGTAATATCACTTTTAAAACATTTATTTGTACATAACACATCTTTTTATCAGGCTTCTACTTTCTTCATTTATACAATCTTTTCGTTTATGGACTCAGGACTATGCAACTAAACTCCAGCAAGGCATTTGTTTTGCTTGTGAAAAGCAGCAGCTGCTTTGGGCCAATTATCCATGTCAACATATGCTATGGTGTGGCAACTGCAAGCTCGTAGCCATGAAGATTGCAGCTGTTGGCACTTCAACTCACAAATGTGTGATTTGTGACGAAGTGGTCGAAAAGATTAATTTGATCCCATGGACTAAAAGGCAGCTTCAAAAATATGATGATATAGAATTCCCTTCTTTTTATACTGCCTCTATGAGAAGGTAAACCTTTTTGTACAAGTCTAGTTAAATTATTGATCATTAGTATAACTGATATATCCTAATATCAGTACAAAAAAAAAATTAGGATTAAAAGCTCGATTGCAAAGTTGGTACTGCTGTGTTTTGTTTTCAAAAAGTCAATCTCCTAATATATATGCAAAATCCTCTATATTGATAATTTTAATGACGTATTGCTTTTTCTTTCTATTTTATGTACAAAAGTGTTTTTCATCGTTTGTTTATGCTTTTGCATTACTCTGGAACTGATCAGTGTGTTCACTTTTCGCAGTCAAGGAATCCAGGCTTGATGAGACTACCGTTGGACAAGTTGCGTAAACGTTGAAAATAATTATTCTCTTGGGTACGAAAATGAGGTTGCTTTACCTGCACAACGTTCACTGTTCGCGAGGCCACATCAGAAGTATTACTCTTTCTAAAATCTCCATTTTGGTAAAGGAGTTTAAAGGTGGATTGGACGTAAAACAAAAGAAGAGCAAGATACTGCCTTACTAAAAAACAAGTATACTTGTTGATACTCGGAAATAACTAGGTATATACAAAATGTTAGTGAACATATTCCGTTTTGGGAATTACCTGTCAATGAACTGGCTGCTTAGCTCTTTTCAAGCAAATCTATAACTTGTTTAGTTGAGTCCAGGTTTAAAGTACCATTGGACAAGAAGAATCCCAGGCCTAATGGAGAAATGTCATGAATATTTTAATGCTGCATATCAAACATACTACCAAAACATATATATCTCCATTGCTTTCCTAAATTAACATGACAAATTACAACAATGGTGAATGAATGTGTGTTTCTATTGTTGCCTCTCTTCAATACATAGGCATCATAATATAACTAGACCTAACCTAATATGGTGAATGAATAAAAGATGATTGCCTACAAAATATGTACAGCCGAGAGTTTTCTAAACATTCTCTAATGGTATCAATACATCTAATCCTTTCCTAAACATCCTCTAAATAGTCACTTAACAATGTTAATATTCCTAATAGTCCCCCTCAAGTAGGAGCATAAAGATCATGAATGCTCAACTGCGAATAAGAATAGAAAATTGGGATTTCCCAAGAGCCTTGGTAAATTTTAAATATTGTTGGATTGAACTTCATCACGAACAAAATGACAATCCATTTCAATGTGTTAAGTATGTTCATGAAAAATCGAATTAGTCATAATATGAAGTGCGGCTTGACTGTCACATATAAACACATGGGTCTATAATGAGAAGCTCTGCGAAAAAAGAAGCAATTTCAACCATTTCAGTTCACAAGTCGCAGTTGCCATAGATCAATATTTTGCCAAGATCTAAAGACCGTAGGTTGTTTCTTAGTCTTCTAGGAAATAATGAAGAATCTGAGTAGAACAAAATATCTGGTTGATGATCGTCAGGCCCGTCGAAGTCCCTGTGCAAGCAGCCCAGTAGCACAGGGCCCCCGAAATTTTGAGGCCCAATCTTTCATCCTTCATCAGCCTATAATAAAAAAAATAAAAAAAAAAGCTTTAAATAAAAGTCAGAGACCAAAAGTCACATTGGAAACTCAGCCCATTCATCTTCTCCATTTCCTGCTTTCCAATTTCCTTGATTTCTATTCTCTAGAGTCTAGATTTCTACATTTCCTTTAATACTCTCTAAATCTTCAATCTTCCTCTAAATTTTTCCTACTTTCTTAATTAATTTTTTTGTTTTTTCCAAAAATTTTCAATATTCAAAATTAAAATTTGTTAGAGTATATAACATATCTTGGGCCTCAACCATTGGCTTAAGCTTTTGGTTGAGTTGGTTCCTTGACATGGTATCAGAAGTCAGTGTGACAAGAGGTCACAGGTTCAAATCTCAACCACCCTTCATTTAAAAGTGGAATATTTAGCACCAGGTATGAGGAGGGCCTGTGTTGCATCCACACTTCTAGCCTAAAGGGCTCTCGTGTGAGGGGGCGTGTTAGAGTATATAACAAATCTTGGGCCTCAACCATTGGCTTAAGCTTTTGGTTGAATTGGTTCCTTGACAAAATTATACCTTCAATTCTTTGTCTCTTCGAATCCTCCATTACAACGGGCATAAAATTAAGTTCAATGGGAAAATTAATTTCGTGTTTTCCACAATTAAACCCCTTAATTTTCGTTTATCAAACGGCTAACTTTTTTGCTCTGTATAAATTTGGTTTTAATGTCCTATCTTTTTCAGATTAAGAATTAAAAAAAAAATTATAGTGAATAGTGATAATAAAAATTGGGTATAACCGTACAAGGGTTAACAAGAATTCAAGATTATCAAGAAGAGCAAAGGAAAGAGATTAAGGGGTCAATTGTCAATTATGGATTTACGGTGAATTGCCGCAACTCGCAAGCCAGGTTGTAACAATCCTTTCTGTTTCAATCCGACAATCCAAGTGAATTTGTTCTTTTTTGTGATTTTGTTAATTGTTTGGCTATTTGTTTATTTACTACATATTATTGCAATTTTCATTTTATTTTTAGATTTTAATTATGCCTCCTAAAAGAAAGTATATGTCCGGTTATGATAAACGTATGAAAAAGAAAAAATTAGAAGAGTTAACTCAATCTCAAAGAGGAGCTCTTGACAAATTTTTATTAATAAATCCGCAAATTGTAGATGAAAATCCAAATGTTGTTGGTGTTAATGCTGAAATTTTTGATAATATAGCTGTTAATGAAAATATTAATTCGTATAATTAAAGTGTTGATGTTAATGTGCCTGCCTTTGAAAATGAAAATGTGGATGATCAATATGTTGATGTTGATGATGATGATGGTGAAGATTTGGATAATTTGTTTCATAGAGAGGAAAATGATAATAATAATGAACAACAACAACCTAACCAATATGAATATTCTTTTGATATATTTGATCCAAGAAATTGGGATGCTCTTGAATCGAAAATGATTGATTTGGTAGTGACAAAAGGCCGTAAAAGAGATTATTCCATTGTAAAGGGTCCTAAAGATAAATTCTCTAGACGCTTTACGGCTAATTTATATACTAGAGTTTTATCTAATGGAGAGAAATATGATAGAGATTGGCTTGTTTATTCAAAAGAACTTGATAGAGTATTTTGTTTTTGTTGTAAAATTTTTAAAAAAGGAATTGGTAGAGGACAATTAGCTAATGATGGTTTTAGTGATTGGGCACATATTGGGGAGAGACTTAAAGAGCATGAAACGGGTATTGAACATGTTAAGAATATGTCTACTTGGTATGAGTTGCGATTAAGGCTCCAAAAGAATGAAACTATTGATAAAACGGCTCAAAGACTAATTGAGAAAGAAAAGGATCATTGGAAAAATGTTTTAAACAGACTTATTTCAATAGTGAAATTCCTTGCTAAACATAGCCTTGCTTTTTGTGGTTCTAATGGGAAATTGTATCAAAAAAGCAATGGTAATTTTTTAGGTTTGATTGAAATGTTGGCCGAGTTTGATCCAATTATGCAAGAGCATGTTAAACGTATCACAAATGATGAGATTCACTTTCATTATCTTGGGCATAGCATTCAAAATGAGCTAATAGTTTTGCTTGCTTCTACAATTAAATCTGAAACTTTTAAAAAAATTAAACAAGCAAAGTATTTCTCTGTGATACTTGATTGTACTCCTGATGTTAGTCACCAAGAACAAATGTCTTTAATAATAAGATATGTGGATGTCTCTACAAATTCTGTTAGTATTGAAGAATCTTTTCTAGGATTCTTGAATGTGAATGATACAACTGGTCAAGGACTTTATGATGTTTTACAAAATGAATTGAAAAATCTTGATCTTGACATATTTGATGTACGAGGACAAGGTTATGATAATGGGGCAAATATGAAAGGAAAGCATCAAGGTGTACAAAAGAAACTTTTAGATATAAATTCGAGAGCCTTTTATACTCCTTGTGGTTGTCATAGTCTTAATTTGACATTGTGTGATATGGCTTACTCTTGCAATAAAGCTAAAGATTTTTTTTGGAGTTGTACAACGTATTTATACAATTTTTGCTAATTCTACTAAGAGATGGCAAATTCTAAAAGATAATGTAAAATTGTTAACTCCAAAATCTTTGTCATGCACTCGTTGTGAGAGTCATATAGATAGTGTCAAAGCTATAAAATGTCAACTGTTAGATTTTAGAGAAGCTTTGCTTGAAGTGTCAGACAAGGATTCTGACTCTAAAATATGTAATGAAGCTAAATCCTTGGCAACAAATGAGCTAGGTGATTTTGAGTTTTTACTATCAATAATTATATGGTTTGAGGTATTGTCTGCGATTAATATGGTTAGCAAGCTTTTGCAATCAAATAATATGGTTATTGATGTTGCTATGGAAAAAATAAAGGAGTTGATTTCATACTTTGAAGGATATAGAGATACTGGATTTTATATTGCCTTGAATAATGCTAAAGAAATTGCTAATGAAATGAATATTGATCCAGTATTTCCTCAAAGGCGTGTTATTCGAAGAAAAAAACAATTCGATGAAAATTCAAATACCCCTTCAGTTGAGTTATCAGGGGAAGAATCTTTTAGAGTAAATTTTTTTCTTATCCTTGTTGACCAAGCTATTGTTTCTCTTAATAAAAGATTTGAGCAATATCAAGAATATGAAAGTATATTTGGTTTCATGTTTACTTCTGAAAAGTTAGAATCATTAGATGATAAATATCTTTGAAGTCAAGTTGTAGTCATAGAGCAAGCATTAACACATAATGAGCAATATGATGTTGATGGACATGAACTATATGTGGAGTTAAAATTATTAAGAGATATCTTGCCTGCAAAAATAATGGGAGCTATTGATATATTAAAATTTTTGAAAGGCGTAGAATGTTTTCCTAATACAATGATTGCATACAGGATCTTATTGACTATTCCTGTAACAGTTGCTTCTGCAGAAAGAAGTTTCTCAAAGTTGAAGTTGTTGAAATCTTATTTGCGGTCTACCATGTTACAAGAACAACTTAATGGATTGGCATTAATTGCAATTGAAAATGATCTTTTGGAGAAGGGTGGAATATAAAGACATGGTTGATGAATTTGCTTCAAAAAATGCTAGAAGATCGGCTCTATTTAAAAAATTTAAAGTTTTGATAATTGAGATTGTATTAGGATATTAAGCATATTATTTATCATTTAAATAAAGTAGTTTGAGTATGTGTTTCGTTTAAGCATAATATTTTTTTTATTAGGGCCCAATTTTAAAGTTTAGAACAGGGCCCCCAAAATGATTAAGACGGCCCTGATGATCGTCATAACAATGGATCTTGACTAGTACATCCTTTAAGATATTGGATAATGCGTCACCGCACCTCCCAATGAGGGACCAAAGAAGCTCCCACAAACTATGCCAACACATGAACTGGATAACACAAATTAGGACTGGTAATTGTTAAATATATCAATCAACCAATTAGGCGCCTCAATTTTAGAAATAATTTCCCTTATTGCGAGCTAGATTATGAATTTTGTTTCGTTGGACTGCCATTTGGTTTGGTACCCAATAAGCCATACTCACTAACAATATCAAGAGTATATTTTTGTTGGGTGATAAACAACCCTTAATCACCATGAGCTTGACGCCAAAAAAATATTTAAGAGCACCCAAATCTTCATATGAAAACTATCACTAAGATACTTTTTGAAGTTAATGAACAATCACTAGATACTTATTGAAGTTAACGATAGCATCATTGTTGTTAAAATCGCGATTCTGATCTACGATTTTACGATCCAAAAACAAGCGAGTGATTTGAATTGCAGGTAGATTTCTAACACCCCGGCCTCTCGGGTCGCCGATGACTACTCATGGAGACCGTAGACTACCCCACAGACCAACACACTTTCCAGCGCAATTTGTCCTCACTCGTGCGCACCAGGGAAAACCTCCCAGGAGGTCACCCATCCTAAGATTACTCCCCACTTGATATGGGTAGTCTATCAATCCCTTTTCAAGCTAAATCAGGGGTATCACACTCATCCCCACTTAAGAATACAACGTCCTTGTTGGACTATAGTTTCAGGATCTTTCCCACGCTAGGTGCACTGAACACACAATCAGCCACGATCGTAGGGTTGTTCTGATACCATTTGTAACACCCCGGCCCCTCGGGTCGCCGGTAACTACTCATGGAGACTGTAGACTGACCCCACAGACCAACAAAAGTCTTTCCAGCGCAATTTGTCCTCACTCGTGCGCACCAGGGAAAAATTCCAAGAAGGTCACCCTTCCTAAGATTGCTCCCCACCAAGCACGCTTAACTGTGGAGTTCTTAGCAAATGGCTCCCATGAAAAGAAGATGCACCTTGTTGATATGAGTAGTCTATCAATCCCTCTTCAAGCTAAATCAGGGGTATCACAAGAATGATCTTAAAGTTGTAGAATCTTACGATTCTAGTTGAAGGTAGAATCATAACATGATTCTACGATTTTAATGATCCAATTCTACTAATTTAGTATGACTTGTTTTTAATTTTTCATATGTACCATCTTTTACTAATTTGTTTCACATATACACATAAATTTCAAATTGTCCATTGAGAAAACTTAAAAAAAAAACAAATTTCTTAATCGGTATGAAGATTTAAATTAATTATTCAAAAGTTTTCGTTATATTATTAAAAATAAAGTCAAAAAAACTGTAATTCATAGATTTAAACTTTTGAACTGGATAACAATCATAAGAAACTAGATACTTTTAATATATTTAAGTTTATTTGCAAAAACATACGATTCTACGATTCGATTCTATCTAAGCGATTCTAAATAGAATCACGATTTTAATAACTTTGGATAACATCATGAGAAGACCTCGTGATAATGATGGCATCAATGGAAACAAAAACATGGGTGAACACATCCTTTTCATTTAGCAAAATAGAGAACAATCGGCATATGATTGTTTGAAGCCAAAAGTCTTAAGAGTGGTAGAGAGTTTGGTAGAAAACCATTAACGAGGTGCCTTGCAAAGTACTTACCAAGTACCCGGCTAATCGGACTATGACCATCTTTGCAACCGGATTTAGAATAGGTAAATCTAGGAGGAAGCTTCATATATACCTCTCCCATGAGATTTCCATGTAGGAAAGCGTTATGGATATCCATCTGATAGAGCTCCTAATTTCGAGCAGTTGCAATGGCAAAAAACAATCGTATAATGACCATCTTTGCAACCGGAGCAGTTTCATTTAAATCAATACCTGCAATTTGTTTGTTGTGCAAAACAACCAAACGCCTAAAATAATGCTTAATGGATCTATCATCTTTGTATTTGATCTTAAAGACCCATTTACATACCAATGCCTTCTACCTAGAGGTAAAGATTCAAGAGTCCATGTACCATTCTTACAAGGGCATCAAATTTGTCTTTCATTTGCTTCTGTTGTGAATGGGCTCTAAAAACAATCACAAAATAATGCAAAGAATAATCAACAAAAACAGAGCACGACAATGGAGAACACAA
This sequence comes from Amaranthus cruentus, assembly GCA_019425755.1. Lineage (NCBI taxonomy): Eukaryota > Viridiplantae > Streptophyta > Magnoliopsida > Caryophyllales > Amaranthaceae > Amaranthus > Amaranthus cruentus. Next base: position 9,080,206 of record CM033460.1, read on the forward strand.
ACACAATAAATTATGAAGATACCTTCACCTCAAATCAAGTATCTTATTATTAACATAAACAAGAATACATTAATGACTTACCTTACTAACTTCCAGAACACACTCTCAAAGCAAAAGATTGAACCTTGTTGTCAATCTCCCACAAAAGCCCTAATACAAGTGAGAAGACTCTCTTGGTGTTAAACCCTAGCACTCTCAATGTTTGGCTCACACTAATCCCTAATACACTTCTAAGACTCCTATTTATAGTCCTAAAGTATGTTAGAAGATCTAAGGACAAATGGAACAAAAGCCCATAAACCGGACACCAAAACAAGCACCCACAAGATTTCTCCCTGTACAGCCGCTCGACCCGAGCAGCATTGCTCGACCCACTTGAGCGGGTTGTCTGAAGTTACTGTCTTGCTACAGTACCTAGGCTCGACCTTCTGCTCGCTTGGAACCAATTAGCTCGACTGGTCGAGCACTTTGCTTCTTGATCTTTGCCTTCATCAAGCCACATCATAAAATCATTATGGATCATCACCTCTGTTGAGATTTAGAGCATGTAGGACATTATTCAAGGCTTAGGACTATATACAAACGCATAGACTAAGCAAGAACGTAACAACGAACTAAAAACAAGTTGCTCGGACTAAATGCTCGTTCGAGCATGATGGTGCTCGTTCGAGCATGATGGTGCTCGTTCGAGCACTTCTTTGCTCGTTCGAGCACTGGCTCGTGGGTCAGTCAAATTGCTTCTGATCTTTCTGTCTGATGCTTATGGTGTTTGCTCGTTCGAGCACTTTGGGTGCTCATTCGAGCACTTTCGAAATTTCAAAGTCAGAAACTTTCTGGAAGTTGTTTTATAGAACAATGTGATTGTTCGTGAAACTAAGCTATGTTTCATGGACTAATGTGTTGTTATGAATAAATGTGTTACATCATCAATTGATGTATGGTTTGAATGAATCCATGTGACACTTCAACTCTATAAATAAGAGTGAGTGCATGGATATCAAATCACTTATTCTTAGAATCAATATTCTGTCATCTTTCTCTCATTCTCTTGAAACGTAAATGAGAGTGATCAACTCTTTTATTGTTTTTCTGATTTCGATCTCTACAAAAATACAAAGTCGTTTAGTTCAATCGATTCGTACTAATCGGTTGATGTGATTGATTGTATCTCGTTGTGAATTTTCGGTCTCATAACCCAAGTACCTTTGTGGGGGAAATATCACAAAAGGAAAGTATCGTAGACGCCTTCAATCTATATCAAGATTTCTGGTGACGCCTTCGTCTCAAACTAATCTTCATCACGGTGTTGTTCATTTCATGGTTATTCAAAGCAAGGAGTCCATTGCCATACACAAAGGTCCGCATTATTATTTCTAACAACCTCATTAAGTAACCCAAAGCAAATACCCTTGTACTTCCTTGCACTCACTATCTCGTTCTCAAACGTGCAAGTCAAGGAGTACGCCACAAGGTGATCGAACTCACCTCCATCATGGCGAGATTTCGAGCTTGAATCAACAGCTTCAGAGAAAAAAAGTCCATAACTTGCTGTGACAACTGCCAAAAAATGTTTGCGGCGTAGTGCGTATAAAATGTTTTTCATTATTTACATAACAAACTATAGGAAAATTTATACATGAGTATCGCTTTGTTGGAGAAAGTGAAATTCTAGAAGTGACAAGGGGTTTGAGCAATTGAACCATGTTAGTAATAGTAATATAGCCTTTCGATTGACTAGGTTTTTAATTGTGATGACCTTTAACTAAAGGTTGCGCAATAAAAGGAGGAATAGTGTCACTATAGACCGTCTCGGAGCATTCCTAATGGTGACCCGCAAAAAAGGTCTTCTTATGATTTTACAATTTTTTCTCTCTCTTGAAAGTTATCTTTCAATTTAATTTTATTAATAATGATCTCTTTTAAAAAATCATCAGCTTCTCTCTCTTCACTAGTGGAAAAAAAGCTATTGGCTGCTAAACATTAGCTGCGGTTCCTAAAAAATACAGACTTTAATGGAAGAAAAAAAGGCGAAAAAAAAAGAACAACACAAAGGCTATTGATATGAACCACTAAATTGTGTTTGTAGAAGTAAAAGGGAGAGAGAGAAAGAAAATGAGACCGAATATATGGATAAACATTAAAAAAATAGAAATACTAATTAAAATATAAATGTTGTAAACTTACAGATATGAACTATAATAAAAAGTATAGTAGTTCATAAGGAAAGTACAAATTAATTTTTTTAACCGATTACAAAGTCATTCTATTTTCATATCATCATACATCATACCTCGTATAGAAGAATTAGAGAATATTTGTAACTTGTAACACCTAATGACCTAGTAAAGTCATGGACTTCTACGTAGAGTGCACATAATTAGCCGATTCAAATTTCTTGATATAAGATCTTAAAAATCGGGTAATTTATTTGATTTGAAAATCCGATAAATCTAATCGAGTATCCGACTTAAACCAAGTATCTGATATGAATATTTAGTGAAACTATCCAGATATCTGTTTTTAAATTTTTTAATAAACTAATATTTAAAACTGCAGCATTTAAAATATGCTATATGCTGCCATTACTAATGCTTGGGGTCAAAACCGCAACATTTAATGGGTAAAAAACCACAACATATGAGGATTTTTCCACTAGTTCCTAGAACAAATTTCCATAACTTATTAATTATTAGGAAAAATTATATTAAACCACCTATTGTATACACTCTTTTGTAAAAAACCACCTTATATAAATTTTTTTGCAAAAAACCACCTTACATAATACTCCCTCCTATTCACCACAAGTGTCCCATTTGCTTTATGCACTCTATCCAATGCACTTATTCAATCCTTAATATCTCTAATTGTGCATAATTAAAAATTATGAAAAGTTGATATAAATAATTCTTGCATTGAGACGAAGCAAACAAGATCCTACTTGACTATATTTTAATTTATAGATTAATAATAAAATGCAAATTAAGAGTAAGAGATGAACAGTGCCCAAAAAGCAAATGGGACACATGTGAAGAATAGGAGGGAGTACTTTTTTTTGCAAAAGACAACCTAATGCTCTAATTCGTTAGTTGACTGTGTAATTTAACGTTTGACCATTTATGGTTGTCACGTGCCTATCACGTGAGACTAAATAAAAACCCCCATTTCATTTCTTTCTCCTGAAATGTCGAGCAGTCCATCTTCCTCACAACCCCCATTTCACTTCTTCTCTCTTCTTGAATGAAACCCTAGAATCAAATTCAACCAATTTCATCATCTTTCTATAATTCATTCAAGATATATCTATTTCAATTGCGTTCTAATGGTTTCCCCTTCTTCAATAGCAACTTCGAAGCCCGAGAAATGTGGGTGTGGAGCTCCATTTGCTAAATAAAAACCCCCATTTTATGTTGTTTTTTGTTGGTTTTACTAATTAAGTCTAGTAAATGAAGATTAAGTTTTATTTTAGAATTTGTATTAGTGATTTGGGTATGAATTGAAAAGATTTAAGCTTTTGTAATATGATTATCATCAATGAAATGGAAATCATTTTGTGTTTCAATTTGTGTATTTAGGTATGCTGAAATTGATTTTGTAATGTGAATTGCACTGATAATATGCCTTTTGCTGTTTGCACACTGATATATGCACACTGCTTCAATACATTTTGTATATGTGCTGATTATATACTGATTTTGTATATATGCTGATTATGTGCTTCAATACATTTGATGCACACAGTAGCTTCCTAATTGCACTGATCATACACACAATATATGTTGCAAAAAACAAACACTGATTTGCACACAGAATTAAAACCACAGATTTGCTTGAATACATCATTTGATTTGCAAAATACATACAGCATTTGCACACTGATATGCAAAATACATACAACATTTGATTTGCACACAGAATATTGCAATAACACTGATTTGCTTGAATATTGCTTGAACATCAGAATACAGCAGTAGATTTGCACAGAATACAACATTGTCTTACACTGAGATGCAAGAAAGGAAGATAGTTCGAATTGCTTTAATTTTCGAAACAGTGAGAGGGTGAGGCAGCAGTAATGGAGAAATCTGAAAAGGTAGTTCGAAGGTTTAATGAAGAAGGAGAAAGGAAGATGGGTTTTTAATTAAAGTCACGTGAGAGACACGTGACAACATTAAAGTATGGTCAAACGTTAAATTACACAGTCAACTAACGAATTAGAGCATTAGGTTGTCTTTTGCAAAAAAAAGTATTATGTAAGGTGGTTTTTTGCAAAAAAATTTATATAAGGTGGTTTTTTATAAAAGAGTGTATACAATAGGTGGTTTAATATAATTTTTCCTAATTATTAATTAATTTAGGCTTTTAAAGAGACAATAATATTGCCAAAATGATTTGTTTTTCAAGTTATCAAATATAATTTTGATTAATGAAAGAGAAGTAAGATTAAATGTTTATGCGTGAAACGCCCAAAATAAAAAAGTAATTTTTAAAAAGAAATTCCAAATAGTAGTATTGAACTTTCATGAAACACGAGTGGTAATATGTTTGTAAGATTTCCACCTGTTACCATCTAGTTTATGCACTATTTAACTGTCATAGCATTTTCCGTTAAATTCTTGACAATTTTCATTTAATTCACTATGTTTGGATAGCAAATTAGGAGATAAAAGAAAGGAATGGAAGGTGAAGGTGAAGGAAAGGAAGGGGAGGGAAAGAGAGAGAAATACTATATTGTTTGTATAAGAAGGATAGAAAGGGGAAAGATAGGAATTGCATTTTCCTTCCAAATCTTTCCTCTTATAGAGAGATTTGGATGTTAACAAAATGAAGGGAGCTAATCCCTCCAAATCCCTTCCCTCTAAATCTTCTTCCTCCCTTTTTGCTATCCAAACAAGAGGGTTTTCATCCCTCCAAATCATTTCCTTTTTTTTCCGTCCATTTCTCTCCATCCAAACAAGGCCTAAGTGTTTGTTGTTGCTTTGATTTTTCTTAAATCATTTTTATGCTCTCAAATGTTTATTTCATCATTTTGACGTTTAATTCACTGTTTAATTCATCGACACTCTCAAATGTTATAACACTTTTGATTTTACTTTTCATTCAAATTGTTGGCATTATTGACCAAAGGTGCCTTAAGCACTACTATTACATAAGTCATAATGTTCACATGATATACTTAACTAGGAATATAAAGTTCGAAAGGTGCATTTTAAGCACTGATACATATGTACTTAACTAGGGTAAATTATAAAACAATTATTTCAACGAAAACAAATTTTTTACCACATTTGAGAGCGTTGGTGAATTAAACAGCAATATGGTGAATTAAACATTTGAAAGCATAAAAATGGTTTAGGGAAAATTATAAAGACAAGAACCAACACTTGACAAGGGTAGAAACATCAAAATGGTAAATTAAAAGAAATTGCCAAGAATTTAACAGAAAATGCTACGACAGTTAGACAGTACATAAACTAGATGTTACAATGTGGAAAAATCGTACAAAAATGCTACAACTCGCATCTCATGAAAGTTTGATGTTGATTCGAATTTCGGGATTGACATTCATCATGTTTGTTTTAAACGCCCTTGTTTTTTTAAGTTTATAAGCGTGCTACTAGTACTAGTATGACGTGAGTGGTATTGCTTTGCTGGTGTGTGGTCGGTCATTTGAGAAGTTGAATGAGCCACAATTTCAAATGCAGGTACAACTATTATCACCTTCTCCCACCATTCCCTGCTTACCCACCAGTACCACCACCATTAACAATGTCTCCAAATCTTCCAGCCGCAGAGAATTCTTCTTTGATGGTGTTTCCTCCATCTATACTCACTCTCCTACGTCTCCTCAAAGGTTTTGCTCTTCTTCTATTTTTATCTACATTTTCACAAATTTAGTGTTTGATTATGTAGATTCAACATCAAATTTTCTTTGATGATGATCTAGCAGAGTTGAAGACTGTAATATAGTTGATGATGCTGTCCATTCCAAGCCCAATCACCCTTTCACCTCTAGGCGGGCATTTCTTCGGAGTTTTGGCCTGTTATCTTCTTACTTTCTTTCCTCCTATTTTCCAGGTTTGTATGCTCTTATTGCTTTCATTCTCTAACCCTTTACTTTCTGTGCTTTATATTTGTGACATGAAACTAATGGTAATTTTATTTTTAGTGTAATTACACGGTGAGTTTAGGAATTATATCACGGGTGTGCTTGTTCAAAGTACTGGGTTTTATCATTTATGGGATTGAGAATTTGAGGGGGTGTTTGGTTTGGCGAAAACACTTATTTGTTTTTGAAAAACAAAGTCCTTGAAAACTTTTTGTTTGGTGTGATGGATTGTTCTAGGAATTGGAGGTGTTGTGAATACAAGAGCAGAAGAAATTTTGTTTCCGTCCATTTATGAATGAAGATATAAGATATTTAGAAAGCGCTAGGAAGACTTCTAAAGTTTTTCGTTTAAATTCCCATTTCAAATAAAATAATGCAAAAATGCCGAAAAAGTTAAACATAAATTTTTTTTTTAATTATTTTTTTTATATAATTGTTTCCACAAAACAAACATCGTCTGAGTCTGAGATTAGTTTCTCAACAGCGTAATTGTCCCAGCACCAGTCAGGTAATGAGTATCAAGTGAAGTGCCAGTGTGCTCAAACATTTTGGTTGTTGGGAATAAGCGGTGGTGACGAGAATGATTCATAGTATAAATTTTTTTTGAGGAATGCACCATTCTCATGGTAATAATACTTTTATTATAATAAAGCTCTCTAAATTTGGGGAAGATCCTTATGGCCAGTGTGCGTAGAGTGAAGGCTAGATGGTCCATAGATGTGAGCGAAGCTGCTGCTGCTCTCTTCGGTCTCGAGGTGGCTGCACGGTTTGGCTTTGAGTATATCCAACTTGAAGGAGACTCCTTGAGTGTGATTTCGGCTATTGCAAACAAAGTTGCTGGCTCTTCTCTACATCTTACTTATGATAGTATTTTTGCTTTATGTTCTTGTCTTATGGGTTTTGATTGTTCTTTTGTTAAAAGAAATGGTAACACGTTAGCCCACTTAGTTGCTAGATGGAATACGGGGTTAGCCAATGAGAAGATTTGTATGGATCCTTTCCCCCAAGGTCTCCAAACCTTGGCTAAGCTTGATTTTATGCTAATTTCAAGTTCATCTCGAAAAAAAAGGTCTTTTGTCATGAATTTCCATTACCACCAAATACCATCCTTCTAAATGATACTTCATTGGAATGGATATTGTGAAAAAAAGTGATGTTTGATGCATTGAAAATACTTTTCGTTACCATTCCCCCTTTATTATCGACAATCAAACACTGTACCTTGTATTGAAACTAATTGAATTCCATGCTAATTGATGGTGCCGTAGAGACATCCAATAAGTGGTTACATTTTCGAATTCAACTAGATATGATGAAGAGATCCCTCTTTAGATTTCTCTTTGTTACTCTTTAGATTTCTCTTTGTTATTCTTATATTTATGATATTCAAACTCTACATTTCTCGTGTTAAGTACCTATTTCATATTATTCTCGACAATTTATTTTATGAGAATCTTTGTGTGTCTAATATTTTGAATAAGTTCATTAATATACCGATTTGAGGATGTCAACAAGGGTATAATTGTAGAGTTGTGGTCACTCTATGCCTAGTTTGACTTGCTTAGCAAATAGCAAGTGAACACTGTGCACTTAATGTTCGTAGCTGCTCCCATTTGCCCTTTATTCAAATACCTTGATCGTTAAGAGCTCCATAAGAAAAGGACTTGGCAGCATATCAAAGTTACATACATTCGGGTAATGTGTGCAACTCTTCATTCTTTTAGGTTCTTAAGATTTTTAACTAGGTTTTCAACTATTTGCTCTGTCTTGGTATAAGTTAGACTTCTCACATTTGGCAACCCTCTTCTCTTGTAGGATTTAGATCTTATGTCAAAGTATACAAGACTCACTATATCATATGCACTTTTTATTGATGTGAAGGTGAAGATGGTGTTTGTACTAAGAGTCAATCAAAAACAACTTCTTTGTGATCATTAACAAGGGTAAGATAGTGTACATTTTAACCCCAAACCTCGCATAGGTGGGAACCATTAAATGACATTGGAGTTATGGAATGTTGTTGTATAAGTATACACGACTTTGAATAATTGTGGGATGTCATTGTTGTTTTTGTCAAAGTTGGTTTAGGTTATCATAGCTCGAAGTTCATTAGCCAGGCTGATGTTTTGGTGTTCGAGCTGTAGTTTAGCTGAATTATAATCTGTAGCTTTGCTCAGGTTTCAGTTCTGCTTTCCAAATCCGCTTTTAATGTATTTATTTATGGGAATAATTAGGTATTTCAACAAATATGTTTGTGCTTTTGGCTATAAATAATGTGCCACTTGATATATCACTGAATCAGAAAGTCAATTGAATTGTGCTGGCTTGAATGTCCTCTTTGATATTTTTTAAACTTTCTTTTCCGTTAAGAATAGTGAAAATGTAGATTCTTTGAGTCTTCGCTTGAGATTTAGGAAGAAGTTCCAGTGAGAACCATCCTTATATAAGAATCGTGAGAACCAATCTATTTGACAAAAAAGTGTTACTTGTCTATTACAAAGGTGTTACTTTCAAGCAAAAAGTGTTACTTTTTTTGTTAAATTAAGATGATACTTTTCGACGAAATAGTGTTACTTTCAAAAAAAATTCTAAACAAAACACACAAAAAGGTGTTGCTTTTTATATAAAAAAGTGTTACTTTTCGGGAAAAACGTGTTACTTTGTATAATTTGATTTTTGAAAGTAATCGCCATTTATGAATGAAGATTTTTAGAAAGTGCTAGGAAAACTCTTGTGTTTTTCGTTTAAATTCCCATTTCAAATCAAATAACGCAAAATGCGAAAAAAGTTAATAATGGAAATGCTTTTTATTTTTTTATTTTTTTAAATTATTTTTTATTTATTGTTTTCACAAAACAAACATCCTCTGAGATTAGTTTCTCAACGGCGTAATTGTCCCAGCTGTTGGGATTTTATGACTCGAACCGAGTCTAAGATCGGGTTTTAAGATGATCATGCGCGAGTTGCTACGGAATTTCAGTATCTCAAATTGATTCACGTATTTTGTGGCGGTTATTTCCCACTATGTTTATGGGAGGTTACTTAGCTTGTTTTGGCGGTTATTTCTTGGCTTGTGGGCCGGTTACTCTTTGTAGTGTGCGGTTACTTTGTTTATTTTTTGCCTAACTTCTTCTTATATGAGATATACTATATAAAGCTCCCATGTAATTAGACTTAGGGCAATGAAAAAAAAACACAAAGTGAGAAACTAAGAGAGAAAAGTTTAGAGAGCCATTGTTGTGGTGTCTTGTGTTCATCTTGTAATCTTCCAATTTATAGTGAAAGTTTATTCTCGGTGCCGGTGGATGTAGCTATCACATTGAAAGTGAACCACGTTAAATCTCTTGTGTCATTTTCTTATTGTTTGTTCGAATTTCCTTATTGTTTCAATATTGTTAATCGACCTTGCTTCCGTTGTCGCACAACACCAGCACCAGTCAGGTAATGAGTATCAAGTGAAGTGCTAGTGTGCTCAAACATCTTGGTTGTTAGTAATAAGTGGTGGTGATGAGAATGACTTATATTATAAATTTTTGGGGAATGCACCATTCTCATGGTAATAAAACTTTGAATATAATAAAGTTCTTTAAATTTGGAGATCCTTGTGGCTGGTGTGCGTAGAGTGAAGGCTAGATGGATCATAGATGTGTGCGAAGCTGCTGCTGCTCTCGTCGGTCTCGAGGTGGCTGCACGGTTTGGTTTTGAGTATATCCAACTTGAAGGAGACTCCTTGAGTGTGATTTCGGCTATTGCAAACAAAGTTGCTGGCTCTTTTCCTCTACATCTTACTTATGATAGTATTTTTGCTTTATGTTCTTTTTTTTTTTGAAAATATTTTTGCTTTATGTTCTTGTTTTTGGACAATTTGCTCAATGTAATCCCAACTATCACCCGTTAGCCGAAAATAATCCCAACTATCGATTATTTTTAAATAATCCCAACTTTCACCAGATTTGTTCATGACATACCTGAGATAGCAGGTCACCTTGGCAAACAAAAAGGAAAATTAAATAAAAAAAATTCCAAGGTCACCTATGGCATACCCTATGGCTGGGTTAGGGTGGAAGAATGACTAAGGGGAAGGGTTTTGGGTTTTTTTGATTTAATTTTCCTTTTTTTTGTCAAGGTGACCTGCTATTCCAAGTAAACAAGTTATAGGGTATGCCATGAACAAATTAAGGTGAAAGTTCGGATTATTTAAAAATAATTGATAGTTGAGATTATTTTCGGCTAACGGGTGATAGTTGGGATTATTTTGAGCAAATTTTCCCTTGTTTTATGGGTTTTCATTGTTCTTTTGTTAAAAAATGGTAACATGTTAGCCCACTTAGTTGCTAGATGGGATAGGAGGTTAGCCAATGAGAAGATTCGTATGAATCCTTTCCCCCAAGGTCTTCAAACCTTGGCTGAGCTTGACTTTATGCTAATTTCAAGTTCATCTCGAAAAAAAAAGTTCTCTTGTCATGAATTTCCATTACCGCCTAATACCATCCTTCTAAATGATAATGCATTGGAATGGATTTTGTGAAAAAAAAGATATGTTTGATGCATTGAAAATACTTTTTGTTACCATTCCCCCTTTATTACCGGCAATCAAACATTGTACCTTGTATTGAAACTAATTGAATTCCATGCTAAATGATGAAGAGATCCCTCTTTAGATTTCTCTTTGTTATTCTTATATTTATGATATTGGAACTCTACATTTCTCGTGTTAAAGTACCTATTTCATATTATTCTCGACAATTCATTTTATGAAAATCTTTGCGTGTCTAATATTTTGAATAAGTTCGTTAATATATTGATTTAAGGATGTCAACAAGGGTATGATTGTAGAGTTGTGGTCACTCCATGCCTAGTTTGACTTGCTTAGCAAGTGAGCACTGTGCACCGAATGTTCGTAGCTGCTCCCATTTGCCTTTATGGAAATACCTTGATAGTTAAGAGTTCCATAAGAAAAGGACTTGGCAACATATCAATGTTACATACATTCGGGTAATGTGTGCAACTCTTCATGCTTTTAGGCTTTTAAGATTTTTTAACTAGGTTTTCAACTATTTGCTCTGTCTTAGTATAAGTTACACTTCTCACATTCGGCAACCCTTTGCTTCTCTTGTAGGATTTAGATCTTATGTCAAAGTATACAAGACTCATTAAAATTTTTGTGCACTTTTTTATTGATGTGAAGGTGAAGATGGTGTTTGTACTAAGAGTCAATTAGAAACAACTTCTCTGTGCTCATTAACAAGGGTAAGATTGTGTACATCCGAACCCCAAAACTCGCATAGGTGGGAATTATTAAATGACATTAGAGTAATAAAATGTTGTTAAAGTATACACGACTTTGAATAATTGTGGGATGTCATCGTTGTTTTAAAGTTCGTTTATGTTTATCACAGCTCGAAGTTCATTAGACAAGCTGATGCTGTGGTGTTCATTAGCCAAGCTAATGCTTTGGTGTTCGAGCTGTAGTTTGGCTGAATTATAATCTGTGGCTTTGCTCAAATTTCAGTTTTGCTTTCCAAATCCGCCTTTAATGTATTTGTTTATGGGAATAATTAGGTATTTCAACAAATATGTTTGTGCTTTTGGCTATAAATAATGTGCCACTTGATATATTACTGAATCAGAAAGTCAATTGAATTGTGCTAGCTTGAATGTCTTCTTTGATATTTTTTGAACTTTCTTTTGCGTTAAGAATAGTGAAAGTGTAGATTCATTGAGTCTTTGCTTGAGATATATATGAGATGATTCTCCAATTTGATTTGAAACTTAGTCTTGCATGTTGAACATAGAACTCAAGTTAGTTCTTTGTACTCATAATACTTATTATATTGATCTAAAAGTGATTCTACTCAAGATAGATAACTAAGTTTAGTAAAAGGATAATTGTTAGTATGGAAACTATGGATGAATCGTATCAATGAGACAATGAACCAACTTTGATTTAGGTAAAGAGAGTTTTAGAAACATTATGGGAGAAATGGTGAATGGACATCAACAACAACAACAATGCGAGCCTCAATCCCAAAAGATTGTGGTCGACTACATGGACCAATATATCAGTTTCAATAGTTGTCCACATGGATTATTCTTTATTCATTTCGATTTTCTACCATCTCAATTTGTAAGTTTACTTCATTCATATCCTTTTTTCCAAACTTGCCCTCCAAGTCCTCTTTTTTCTTCCTCGAGCTCCTGCATTTTATCTTTCTTACCGGTTCATTAATACTCCGTCTTTATACTTGCCCAAGCCAAATTCTCTTTCATCTTTTCCTCAATATTTACAAATCTTAAACCCTTTCTTATATCTTTGTTTTGAATTCTATTTCTCAAGGTATGGCCACTCATCTATCGAAACATTCGCTTTTCCACTATTCCCATCTTTCTACTATGATCCTTTCTAAAAGTACAACATTCTGATCCATTTGTAATGCCGGTCTGATGGCCATTTGATAAAACCTACCTTGTACTCTTAAGGGTACATCTTGATCACATAAAATTCTAGTAGTTGCCCTCTATTTTTTTCCACCCACACTTAACTCTATTGGTCACTGAGTATTTGAAGCATCCACTTGAAGCAATTTCTTTCTCTTTTAGCTTTATCGTGCCCATCGTTATCTCGTTTGTGCTTAAATTACTCTCCATCACTCCATGTACTCTGCCTTGCTCCGACTTAATTTTGAAACCTCGTAACTCTAACTATTGTCTGTATCTTTCTAACTTAGCATTTACCCCCAACCTGGTCTTATCTATCGAAATGTGTAAACAAAAAACAGCATGCACCAAGTGACGTCTTGTATTGAAATATATGTCCTTTTCTTCCTCTTTAGAATCTGGTTTGTTAAACACTTCTATAAAAACTTTTAATTTTTTGCCTCGTGGAGTGCTACTTTTGTTTTGTATTTATTCCTTATACATGGCTAAATTTTCCTCATTCCTGCATTTGGACATTTTGTTCTTTTCCTTGATTATTTTCTTAACCTTTTCATTCCACCATGTCTTCTTTATCACAAAACTACCACTAGATTCTCCTAAAATCTCCTTAGCTATTCCAATGATGCAAGTTTTCATCTTTGTCCAAGTATCCTCATTGAAGTCATCTCTCAATCTGCTTCTTTAATAACTTTCTCGGCGAAAACTTAAGCTTTATCCTCTTTTAATTCCCACCATTCAATTCAATGTTTCTTTGACTTTATTTATCTTTGGTCTTGCTTGAACGCAAACATTTAGGATAAAGAGATTGTGTTGGGTGGCTACACATTCTCCTAGGAGAACCTTACAGTTTAGGCAAATACCTCTATTTATCATCCTTGTCAAAAAGCAGTCAAATGTGCTGCATTTACTCTTGTTTTAGAAGTCACCAGATGTTTATATATTTTTTTCTTAAACCATGTGTTAGCAACCCACAAATCGTATGCGTGCAAATTCTAAAATGGACTCCTCTTCTATATTCCTAGTTCCATAGCCCAAACCTCCATGAACATTTTCGTAGCCATTACGACATACTCCTATGTGCCCATTCAAATAACCTCCAATTTAGAGCTTCTCATTCATTGGTATGTTTTGCACCATATCATTTAGATCCTCATAGAACTTCCTTTTAATTGATTCCTTTTAATTGAGTGGACAACGGTGAGCAAAAACAAATTCATGAGCTTGACTTGGGAAATGCAACATTGCTTGTTTTTCTGCTTACACCCTTGGCATTACACCATGAAAAATCTTTCAATCTATTAGATATGGGTATTCAAATGTTTTTGTTATGCTGACTAATCATTTATTTGTTGTAATTTGAGAGCTTGTTTATGTGACAATTGCTTGTCAACCTTTTAATCTTCCTTTGTTGCATATGGGTTTATAGCTTATGCACTAGGGGATCCATCTGTGACGATTGAAGAAGTAACACCCTCAATTTTTCCTTCTGGGCCTTTGTTACCTTCTGAGGTTGGTTTTCATGATTAAGTAGCTACTCTTTGTGTGGTTGGATTATGTATGGTGTGGTGACTTTTGTATTTTATTTATTGAATCTCATGGCAGGTGAATTAATACATATGTACTTGACAGGAAAGAGTTGTACAACTATTTGAGAAGAATACCTACTCCGTGGTGAACATATTTGATGTGACATTGCGTCCTCAACTCAACATTACAGGTGCTGTGGAGGTAAATATATATTCGCAAAAGTTCTTTTTGTTCAAAGTTGCTTATTCCATCATGTGGGTGCCATTTAGGACTTTTGTTGCCCGATCACTGCTTTGTCAACCTTTAGATGAGTTGGATCACAATTCTTATGGTACTGTAATAATATGGGTGCATTCAACAGATACCCGAAGGAAATGGTTCAGGAGTAGTCTGGGATGGACAAGGCCATATTGTCACAAATTATCATGGTAAGGTTTAAAAGCTTTTTTTAGATTGACATATGACAGTAGCAACAACATTAAACTGTTCAATGGACTAGGGCCCATTGGAGGCCTTAATTTGAACCTTAATCTTAAGGGGCTATAAGAGGGGCAGACTTTAAATACGATGGTTTGGAAACATACCTTATAGACATTAAACAAAATGTGTTAGGTAAGGATAAAGGGCCTTTTAATTTCTAAATATTAAGAAAGGGGTCTTTGTCTCAACTCTGATGACATTATCTTTCATTCTCTATGCATTTAAGTCCCACCTTTTGTCTCATTGTCTATCTCCTCTTTCCTTTTCCCCGAATTCTTCCTCCATTAAACCATAAAACTTGAGAGTCGTTCCATTTTTTTCATTGAGCTCCACTATTTTCGCTCTCTTCGAGCTCCACCGTATTATTTTCAATGCACAATGATTTTTGGCGAATTGGAGAAGGTAATTTTTCTATTTTGTTGATTGATGTTGTTTTGAACTGGTTGATTAAAATAGTACCTTTACTTTTATCATTACTAATTATATAAATTAATAATAGAGTGCTATAAGATGATATGGAACTTAAAAGCTTTTTAATAAATCAAATTTTTGCTAGAGTACATGAACTGTTATTTGAGTATTTTGTCTTTTATTTGGTTCCATATAGAAGAATAACTTGTCTGTTAATAAAAATTTGGTCTTGAAATTTGACAAAGAATAAACATAATTTGATTTATGTATTAGTAATTTGCACTTCGGTCTTGGATTTATATTTTGAGTAATGTATTAGTGATTTGTATTAGTAATTCTACTCATTGAACGAATTGTTGACCTTGAATATTCATTATTTTATTAGCTGCAAGGAACGGAAAGACCATTAATCCATCAATAACTTCAAATTTCGTAGTTGATTTTTCTATTTTTGAATGCCCCTAATTCATTTTCCTATGTGCAAGCATTTTCTGGAATTACTTGGAAATTTCTTACTTAGTGTTTGACTTTTGTATATCAATAATGTTTGATTATTAACGAAATAAAATCTATAAATTTTATCAAATTCTAATATCACGATTTGACAGTGAGTGTCGAATTTCATAAAATAGGTTGGGTAAGGTCGGTCTGTGGAGCTTGGCTCGTATAGCCCATATTATGTCCTTACAAGGCCCGATTCGACCCATTTTCATTTGAGCCTCGCTCCAACCCTTAAGCGGCTATCGCCTATGTAGGGATGAAGGCTTTGGAATGCTATATCTTTAATTAAAAACATTTCGGTCACGTTCTTGTGTGTAGCATGTTTATTGTGCAAAATTATATGGGGCGAAAGAAAGCCTTCATATTTCTGTAAGAATGTGCATCCATACCAATGAAGTTGTTACTTTGAAGGTGATGACGACTTCTTAGTTTAATTTTTCTAAGGGGTTTAATGCATAAAATCCAATTTATCATTCAAGTTGAAATTTTTACTGGCAATAGTTTCATTTTACCATCAAGGAGACATGGTAAGATTTATGGAGAAAAAATGCGATACAAGGGGCTTAATAATTAGATACACTTTTTACCTTAAAGATGCGATAATAAAATTGGTCGGAGATTTCGCTTTAAGATTTTAAGAAAAAGGCAAGAGGTACAAGATAATTCATGCTTTGGGTTTTGTTTTTACTTACACTGATGTCTAGAAAGCTCCCAATAAATATTTATTTTTACCTGTAAGTAGTATTATATATGCGGATATGACTCGCCTAGGGAGCCACTTGACATTGGCGTAATTACATATTGTACATATGCAAATATACCCCTGACTCGCCTAAAGTTACAATATCATGTTTTTAGCAAAGATAAAATACGAGAAAAGCAAACAATGCAAAACAAAAGTTAATTTGCTGATGAATTTGCATGTTATCTTCTCAGATTGTCTATTAAAAAAATAAACATAGACTTTGATTGATGGAATAATATGAAAGTAGATATTAAAGAGAATGTGAATGGTTTAAAGGTGAATACTTCTAAATTTGTTCTAATGTCCAGTGATTGGCAACTCACTTGCACAAAAGCGTAGTCCGGGTGAAGTTGTTGCACGTGTAAACATCTTGGCTTCAGATGGGTATGATAACTATTTAAACATGATTTACTTAATTAGTAAGCTTTAAAAATTAGTTGTTTATCCTTTTTCTTATTGTTGATGGCCTTCTTTTCAGTGTTCAAAAGAGTTTTGAGGGCAGGTTAATTGGAGCCGATCGTGCAAAGGATCTAGCTGTCTTGAAGGTTTATTCTTTTGATATTTGATCTTCTTTTGAACAATTTCTCTTCGTTTAACGTTTGTTTATTTTTATTGTTTCTTACCAAATTGCTTTGATACTCAAGGTTTTATCTATATTTGACATTACTTGTTCGAATTGAAATGTTTTGAAGGTGGAATTTAAGAATGCAATGTGGGTGTGAATAGTGAATAGACCTCCTCATTAAATATATACTTTTTTGCAAATGACACTTTAATTAAGGATAGCATATTCCCCTATTTATCTATGAAGCTAACTAATCAAGCATATGAAGGGATCTCCGTTACTGAACAGGCTATGTAGACAAATGAATACATATTGTAAAGTTAATAATGAGGAAAACTTTTGTTCTAGGATCTTATGGCTAGTCTATAATTTCAATATGTTAGCCTCCAGTCTTTTGCATTATATTTTCACTTGGGCTGCTTAATGTTGAATGCGATGACAAGGCTGCAAGGCCTAGGGGGGAGTCGTTCAAAGCATCGGGGCAATTTTATTGTTGTAGTTTTGGGCAATGTTATTGTTGTAGTTTTGGCTAGTTATGTTAGATAATATTTCAATTTTTTTTGTCTCGCATTCCAACTAGTGTTTAACTTTTTGTTAAGCAAATGACTTACTGTAGAAAAATTGTCGACCAAATGTGTCATAAGCCCATAACTATTGATTATATTAGAGAAGAGAAAATCCCAAGGTAATTCAGATTTTGTTCTTAACCTCCAATAATCAATTTGAGATCACTTTATTTTTTGAGGGGTTGTCTGTTATTGTACAGTATCAGATATTTCCCCATAGGAAAGTGGTGCACTTAAAAAACAAGGGAAGTATATGTTTGTTTTTTCTTGTCATATAAGCTAAAAGTGGTGTTATTTTATCCTTTTACTTTATTTTTGTTATATTTGAATCAAGAAACTATCAATATCTTCCCTCCATAGTCTAAATTATATGCCGCTTCACCACAATATGATTGCATTGTAAATGTTCTGAGGTTACCACGCCTGTAATATTGGCTGCAAAAACTATGCAACCATCCACATTATCCACAAAAGTGGTGTTACATAGGCTACTACTGCATCCATGATTTTGCACCATGTTTGCTTCTTATTGCCAATCAATAGCTTTTCAAGTCAAAGAACATTTGGTTGTATCGTAGGCTTTCTTGCTGAGAACTGCATTGCGTTTTGTCATAATGTTATGGCATTCTCTCTCATGTCAAACTGACTTTTCATCGAATTTGGAAATGCTCAATGTTAATAATTTATTCAAGGAATAGGGTTACATACTCTTGCTGAATCCATTCTTGGCAGTCTTATATGCATCCATTATAATTTGTTGATTACATGTAATTTTGTGGAGAGGTGATCGTGCTGCTCATGTTCCAGGTAGAAGCAAATGAAGACCTGTTGAAACCTATTCATGTGGGATCATCATCTTCCCTTAAAGTTGGCCAACAGTGTTTAGCTATTGGAAACCCTTTTGGTTTCGACCACACTCTCACCGTCGGTGTTATAAGTGGGTTAAATCGTGATATCTTTAGTCAGACGGGAATTACAATTGGTGGAGGTATTCAAACTGATGCTGCCATTAATCCTGGGAATAGGTATTTCTTCTGATTTTTCTGTCCAATGCAGTTTATTGTTACTGGGTTTGTTTTTAGCACCTCACTTAAATAACTCAAGCCTGAGCTAATGCTAGATCATGCAATTTATACAGTACCAGCATAAAAACAATTTGTTAAGGTCCTGTTCGACATTATTTCAAGTTTGTATTTTCCGTTTTTAAGAAATAGAAATGACGAAGATAAGAGAGTCGGAAATGATTTTGGGATGCTTGTTTTGGCGAATATGTTAGTTACACTTTTCTTTAATTCTTTTCTATTTTCCTATTTCTCTCAAACGTGCGACCTGAGATCAGCCAATCACTGGTCTCTTCAAGGTGCGGCAACTCAACCAAGGTCTAAGGAGAGCCGGGTAGGGAGAGATGGCCTTGATTTTGTTTGGGATCTTATGATTTTGCGTGTTAGTTTTTGTTCCCAACTATCGTTTGTTTATGAAAACCAACTGTTATTATATTTGAAAACCAAAATTTATTATGTATTATTACACATTTTTTCAACCCCCAAATGTTTCTTTAAGTCTACTTTTGTCTGGTGTGGAGCTACTATTGGGCGAAGGTTGGCCAAACCCCCTAACACGTGAATATGTTGTATTTAGTTTGTAAATTAATTTAATTCTATATTTGAGTCAAAGTACTTGCGGGCCTCGCTGTCAACATGATAAAGTTGCTCAATACTCCAAATTCCTTGAAGTTTTCTTCTTCCTCACCTAAAAATCTTTTTGTGATGTTAATATGAAACTTTTTGCCCCCCACCCCTACCTAAAGTCCCCGCTTTGTTTCCGATTTCTCCTCACTTAATTTTTCCCTTTTTTTGAAGTTAGGCTATAATATTGAATTTGGGCCGGGATGAGGCTTGAGTTAATGATTATAAGATGTAAGCTTAACAATTCAATTCAGAAGCAAAACTTCGCAAATTGATAATGTTGATGGCAATAGGCTATGTACTTACATATTCATGCTGCTGAAGTGTTTTTTTCTTAGCCTGTATGTTGAATTCTATATATGCTCCTTTTTTTCCCTTTAAATGAGTTTTGTAAATTTCTTAACCATGCTCCTGTGGATGGTCTCTCTATAGTTTCGGTCAATGAATGATGGCTTTTTTGTTCATTAAAAATAATAAAATAGTTTTCTCAATGATCTTTTATTTTTTTAAAAAAATAAACATGTTTTTGGTTTTCCAAAATTAAAAGGAAAAGTTGAAAATGAAACTGGATGAAACTTTAAATTTTGCATGAGTTGTTTTCTGGAATTTCATGTCTATATTGTAACCACTAATGAATCTTTTTGGATACTTGATGACAGTGGAGGACCTCTTCTAGATTCAAAAGGAAATTTAATTGGGATCAATACAGCGATATTTACTCAGACCGGTTAGCTTTACTTCTGATCTATTTTATATTGGCATTTATGGCTTTGTTTACCTCTACGGCTCACCGTCAGGGTCTTGGTGTTTACTTCCTCTTAAAGTGAATTGTTGAAAGAGCTATGTTAATTGTGAGGCGATATTACTTCACTATGACATCGTTAAATAATCTGATGCGATTAAAATCACTGACCTGATTTAGTAAAAAATGTTTCCTTTTACGATACAATTTTGTTGAATCAAACTTATTATTGATGACTATTCTTCAAAAACAAGGCCACTTCACTGCATCACAACCTCCACGGCCGAAATTCAGGCTACAGTGTTACAAAAATCATCTGCATTAACCACAAATTCAGTTTCACCACTGTTAGTGACCAAAACCGTATCTTGCACTATGGTTTTGGCGGATGAATTAAATGACATTTAAGTGAATTGAACTTCTAAATTTTGAGAATGTGAGAGAATATATCGTGCCAGCTGCGATGGGTTCAGGAGTGATTACATACCAATGGAGCAACCGAAAGCAAACTGCTGAAGCTGATGACCTTGTTGCGTAAAGTGACGCGAAAATCTGTTATACACTTTACAGTTTTGTTATACACTAATCCAGAGAGGTTTAGGTGATTATAGAAAGAGCATCTTTTGTAACTAATTGCCTCAGATTGTTAAACTTGAGTGCTATGAAAATAGAGTTGTAATAATGGAACCCTCAATGAGAAATTTGTAGAAAACATCTCTTGGAGTTCAAGGGTGCTCAAAACTGATCAATGGATTTTGAAGTACATTTTAGAGCAGCGGGATGTCGGCACAAAATATCAGAATCGGCTTATGAAACTCATGGACTTCGATGTTACCATTCTTTATAATCCAAGTTTTCAAACCTGATTGCATATGCTCTTTATAGTTGAGTGCAATGGTGAGCTCTAATGACATCTATTGCTCTCTGTTACAAGCAGAAGTTGACTAGGATGCAGGCTTATTAAAGATAAAGGAGCAGATTGGGAGAGATGCTGACCCACCTTTTCAGTTTAACTAGATTAATGATAAGCTTTTCTTTAAGGGATATCATGTTCTTTCTAAGGCTTCTTCTTTTGTTCCTTTACTCCTTAAGGAATAGAAGACTTATCTCCGTCTTGCTGCTGAGTAATATTGGCAGGGTATGCAAGCTTGTATTTCTCACCATGTGAAACAAAGCCTCATATGTCAACAAAATAAAGCTTCGTATTGTAGGCCTAGGAGTCTTTTACAACCTCTAGCTATTCCTTCTCCAGTTGGGATCAGGTCACTATGGACTTCGTGAGGAGTTTGCCCAAATCAGGGGGATTGATACTGTATTGGTGGTTGGTCATGGATCGACTCACTAAATATGCTCACTTTGTCTATCTCAAGCAGCCTTTCTCTACTTTTACTCTTATTGTGGCTGCCAAGTTTGTCCAAGAAATATTCTGCCTATATGGTTTTCCTTTACCATTGTTTCGGATAGGGATTTCTTAAGTACCTTCTGGTGTGAGCTCTTTTGCCTTCAAGGCTTCAACGCACTTATCTGGTTTGTTGCACTGCATTTCACCCTGAAACCGACAGCCAATCGGAAATTGTGACTAAAGCCTTGGAAACTTATTTGAAGTGCTTCATTGGTCCCCTTGGATTCATTGGGCTGAATTCTCCTACAATATCCCTCCCACAATTCTATTATCTCCCACAGGAAAGACTAGGCTTCAAAACCCATTACTTGCGTTTTGACGTTTCATTCAATTTTTTTAAATTTTCATTTTTATTACTCATCCAATAATACCCCCAATTTGTTGGCATGACATTATGCTCGCTTCCAAAATATGAAAAACGTGGTGTGGGTATTTGTGTGAATTTATTCAATGGAGGTTGTATTTTTTATTATTATTTTATTATTTTATTTTATTATTTTGTTCTGGATCTGCCACTGTCGAAACCAGTTTTCCTTTCTTTTACTGTTCTATCTTTCTTGTAAAATCTCTGATCCATCACATAATAAGTGCTTTTAGTATTGAGAATATTGAGAGAATAAGTCCTTCTAAGTATTGGCCTGAACTTTTTAGGCCTTATTCTCTTCATAAATAATATTAGGGAAAAGAAAGTTAAAAAGAAAAAATGATAAGGAATCAGTAAAAATTAATTTAATTCTTTAAAACTATTTCAATTTACTCCTTGTACATAAAGTTTAATTTATTAGTAATATTAGGTAATAAGTGCTTCTAAGTATTGACCTGAACTTACTATTGAACTACTAGAACATAGTTTTTGAATACACAACAAAACAGAGCTTTTTAGTAATAAAATCAATTAGCTTCGACTTACTAGTAATCAAAACAAGTAGCTTTGAGCGGAGAAAATCAGAAAACACCTTTGATGAAACTTTAGGTATAATTCAATTTACCGTCATTATATTAGTGTTTCATGAACAAGCTTAATAGGAGGGGTACATCATTAAATGTCACTAGGATTCAGTTTAGAAAAAGGCTTGTAGGAGAAGTCTTTTAAAATGAGTTAGCAAAGAAAGGGGAAATGGGATTCAGCTTATAATAATATTAAGAAGTTTGTTTCAGATTTTTAGGAATGTGTGATGTCTCTCTAACACTTAACTATTATGATCTTCTCAGTTTTTGTTGTCAGATTATTAGCTTGAAATGAATAGTTGTGGGCCTATTGTTAGCTTTCTAGTTACCAGCATTGTGGTGGTAGAAACTTTAGACAGAGATTGCCAAATTGTACTAGTATGGATGATAGCAAACGACTACATAATTAATTTTTCTCTTTGTTGTTACTTGTAGGAATCTGGGTTAACTGATCTGAAGTTTTTTTGGCTCTCTAATCTAAGCTTATGGTGTTACGTCGGGAATTTTATCCTTGCAGGCACATCATCTGGAGTGGGGTTCGCAATTCCTTCCTCGACTGTACTAAAATTAATACCTCAACTGATTCAGTTTGGCAAAGTAGGTGATTATTTTTTTTCTGATACTTCAGTATGTATATGAACTATTGAGTACTGTGTGGGCTATAAGTGACTTTTTCTCAGACTTCTCAAAGTAGTAGTTACTCCTCCATCAAGACTGCTCCAATTTGTTTTAGTTACTTTTTAAGAGAAAAATGGTGGGGATAAAAGAAAAGGGAGGAAATTGAGTGAGCAATTGAAGTGATGTTAAACAAAAGGATGGGGCAATCTTAGCTTGTGATGCTCAGACTCGATATTCCCTTGCCCTCAAAATCAGAACTTAAAGACTCTGACGTGTGTTATTTATCAAATGGAAGAGATCATCCCAAATGTACAAATTAGTAGGTGAGAGTGAGAGAGTTTATTTGATCTATAAACCCTCATTAGTTGCCTACACAATTTATGTGGGACAAGTCTCATACCTTGCAAGACTTCAAATCAATTACATTTGAACCCGTATAAGGCCCAACGTCCTCGTTGGTCACGACTAAGTTTGGTCACAAATGTCTTCTCCAGGGCACCAACTTCGTAGGCCGCCACTTCAAGTGGACTTTGCTACCATCGTTTTAGATCAAATGGTCTGCTTGTCTTAATAGATTATTATTGTAGGTAAGAGAGCCCATTTGATCTGTAAACCAATCAGTTGCGCACATATTGATGCGGAACAAATCCCATCCGACCATACCTTGCAATGACCAAAAATCCATTACACCATGCTCTCACACCTTTACCCCAAAGTTATTTATGGATGGGCATGGATGGCAAATAGGTTGAACTTGCCTCCCATTAATTGCTTCCGAGCCTAAAATTGTCAAGTCCATTGAGCCCAATTTTTTACTTCAATTCTAATTAAGAGGAAATGTAGGATATACTTGTGAACACTTCAAATGGAGCATTGATTTCTTAGATCAAAGGGATTCTAGTCTGAATAAATGAAATTGAGAGGCAAGAATTTAGAAGAGACTGAATCTAGGGTTTAAACTTTGGAAGTTTGAGCGAAAAGGCTCAAGGCACTACTCGAGTAGATCTAGTTGCCTTGTTGGCATTGAAATTGATTGAGAATTGATGTTTAGGTTTGAGATTTGAGAGTTAGGCATCAGTTGTGAAAAGAGGGAAAGAGTTTATGGCATAGAAGAGAGTAGCGAAGAGTTCGAGACCAAGAAGACAAAGAAGCTGAGAATAAGAAATGAGTTATCTTCTTTAGAGAGAGAGCATTTGAGAATATTATAGAAACTGAGAAACATACATATTCATTTCTACATTATCTGAAAATCTAGTTACTTTCATGTTTGATGTTTTTTGTGGCAAGTATTTTATGGTATGTTTGGCAACTTGGAATTCATTTCCAAATGTTGAATTGGGCCAAATACTATGTTTGACACATCTTTGAATTTGAAATGTGGAATTGGGTCAATTCCATAGACTTGCAATAACACTGTAAAATTTGGTCAAGTATTAAAATTTGCAGATTCCAAGTATATAGGTGTCATTTACAATTCTTGGATTTGGAAATCAAAATTAAATTCCCTATTTTCAAATAAATTGTATGTTGCTAAACACTACCTTAAGTTAATTGGTTGCGCTGTCTTGTATTTAAAATTTTTTTTCTGCTAACCCGCCGGTTAATAATCTTGATGGATGGCCTTGAGAATCCCAAATTTATTTATCTTTATAAAAATGTTATCTAAGAACGTTCATTCCATACGTTGAACCAGACGTGCATGAGCAACTCGTCCATGAAAAATCTGTACTTTATGGTTGTGCTCAAGTCTACTTATCATAAATTTTAGTTGGACAATCCAAAACACTAATCATCATTATCACACACAATGTATCCCGCTTATAGAAACTATGATCAGGGTTTAGAGAGAAATCAAAGACGACACCATACTTATAACAAAGGATGTGGCCAAAGAATCCCCCCACTCGAGAGAGACCTACAAAAGAAAACAAAAAGCAGGATCAGCGTCTCCAACTGGTTTATCCCTAGTCAGATCCTCAGATTGGTGCAACTTGTTCATGTCTACACATCCGTCTTAATTTTCTCCCCAAATTGGTGCAACCTAAACTCGTTCATTTTGTTCCTAATTTGCTCCTCCCATGTTTTCTTACTCCTACTTCACTGTGATGTTCTCCACCCTTCTCACAAACGCATCAGTGGTCTTTCTTTTCATATGCTCGAATCATCTTAGTCTACTTTCACACATCTTTGTAGAGATTACTGATCCCAGACTGCAACTCGATAAAATATTAACTCTCCTTTTGAGTCATTCAGCGTGAATTCCAATGTAATACATCTTCATCGAGATTACGGATCCCAAATATTTAAATATGGTCGTTTGTGCAATATCTTCTCCAAATGTCAGAGGTTCTCCCTTATGGAGTTCCTCACTAAAATTGCATCGTAGATATTTTGTGTTCGAATGGTTAATTCGCAACCTTTTTCATTGTTGGGATACCCTGCAAGGAGCACAATATCATCAGCAAACAACATGCAACAAGGAACACTTTCACGAATAATTTATACAACACATCAAGTATTATAGTGAATAGGAAGGCTTTAGGGTCGATCCCTGATGCGAACCCATTTCTACCGGAAAAGGCTCAGTTACCCTACAGTTGACCAAATGCTAGTCTTCACTCCATCATACATATCTTGTATTGCCTCAATGTACCTGTTGTGGATTGTGTTAGCCATGGATTATTGAAACGTAAAGGTTATCATAAAAGAATGTAAATGTATGTGTATATTGAAGATTGATTGTAACCTAAGAACGATTACAATGAGATAGTAGTCAAGCAATTCTAGAAGCTTGAGGTCTCCCTAAATGAGTCATAAATTTATCTCAAATATATTACAAATTGAATGTCCCATTCTCTAACCACCCCCCCACCCCCATCCTCCTCCTCCTCCTCCTCTTATTGATTCTACTTTGACTTTCTCTCTGAATCTCATTCCTCTAATTACTAATTACTTGATATTATTTACCAAGTAATTTCTACATTACCCCTATTAAGCCGGTCATGACGGTAACTCCTGCATTTTTTTAGCCACTAGGCTTCCCCATATAATAGTTCGTAATACGCTATCATAATCCTTCTACCAATGAACACCATATTCAAATCCTTCTTTCTTCCCTTGTAGTTCTCCATCAACCTCCTCAAGACGTGAATAGCCTCACTGCCTCAGTGGTGGACCGTCCTAGCATGAACCCAAATTGATTCTCTTTGATTACCATCTCTCGCTCGATTCTCCTCTCATTATTCTCTCCAACAATTTCATCGTGTGGCCTAGAAGTTTGATTTCTCTTGAATTCGCACATGATTGAGCATCAAGAACACTATAGGTAAATATAGAATGTACGTAAGAGACATCGGGAACAATAGTTAGATATATTTAGCTTGCGTTCTATAAAGCTTATCCATACTCAATTGAGCCCTTATCTAAGCGTGTTAGACCTTATCTTCTTGAAGTTTTTTACCTTTATTAGAACATAATTTCCTCAAATAAGTAAAATATGAGATTCAACTTATTGATCTTTAATGAACGTATGGGCACTTATCTGAATATTTTTCTTATAAAAATCATATGGAACAGGCCATTCATGAATATTGCTACTTTTTTTTTATGTTTTGCGGTGCAAAATCAGGTGAACCAGTGTTTAAACGGGTATTAATTGACAATATCTTGTATTTGGAACTTCTAATGCTGGTAATGTGTTGTTGCAGGTTGTTCGAGCTGGCGTGAGTATTGAGATTGCTCCAGATTTGGTAGCAAATCAACTGAATGTTCGGAATGGAGCTCTTGTGTTACAGGTTTGCGTGTAAACTAAGTTTTCGTTCTTATTCAATTCTTTTGTGTGATAAAGACTTAAAGAGTAGCATTTGTTTTTCATTGATCAATGACTATGCGGTCATTATCTACCATCCTACCTGTAGGTTCCTGGAAACAGTTTAGCTGCCAAGGCAGGATTGCGTCCTACCACTAGGGGTTTTGCTGGGAATATCATTCTGGGTGATATTATTGCTGCGGTGGACAATAAGCCTGTAAGCTGTCTTGACCTTGTCTTTTCACTTACGAACTCGGAAAAATAACCATTAGCTGATAGAGCTCAACTAAATATGATTTGGTTTTTCCGCACAAAGTTGTCTGCATTTAGCATAAAGTTTGATATATAACGCACAATTTATGAAAAGTCTAAAATTTCAAGGGGAATCAGATTTGGCTGGCTATGAGCCATGAGGTGTGCAAAGAGCCCCCTTGTACAGAGCCTCATACCCAAAGGGGTCTCACATGTTTCAAAAAATTCAACCGAAACAATTCCTGGTATGCATGTCTATGGATGGAATGCGTGGCTGGTTTTGTCTTTTCCATTAATCTTTCTCAATCATTCTGAGTTTCCAGCATTCTCCTTGATTCATACTAAATTATTTCTTCATTGCAACTCACATTAATCATCTCCCCAATCTAGTATAGCAAAGCATTTTGCCCAAAAAGTAGTATGGAGCCTCAGGAAACATCTGGCAGACTTGCACAACCTTGTGTAGCAAGGGCTAAAATTCTAGAAAAAAATTAACTTGATGGAAAATTCAACTTTTGTACGAAAAAGAGGTCAAAGCCTTTTCCTATAGGCTGTGGTACTTGTGGATTTTGGAGAATATTCATAAAAAGTTTGTTCTTGAAAAACATTAAATGGATTAGTGTGTTCGCCTTAAATTAGCCTTCCTACAACATTCCATTTCCTCAATAGCCCTAAGTGGCTTCCAGCAAAACAGGGATTTCGGGGATCTAGTGTATGCAACCCTTAACTAAGCTTATTTCTTATTGACATTTGATTACAAACATTATCTACAACTTCACATAATTAAGAAGCTCTCATGGTTTAATGCACCATTTTAACTATAGTCTCTTATACTTTGAAGCCAAAGAACTTTTTAAATCTGTGGCTTCAGTTCTAACCCGAAAAGGAAAAAATATTCTATATGTGAAGATGACACTACTGCATAACTTTTACCATCTATCTTGTCTTCCTCCATTCCATTTCTTCAATGCTTTTTAGTAACTTTTATTGCTTATGAATAGAACAATTTTGATTGATGCCTTGCCGTTACCTGTCCTAAATGGTGTCTGCTACATGTATAATGATTATATATTGATGCCAGACCAACTATTTGATTCGGAAATGAAGCACATGATTTTTTTGGTATAAAGCTATGTGTGCGTGTGCAGTAGAAGATATGACTTTCTTGTTATTTTTCTTGAGAGATGACTTCTTTGGCCCTTGTGTGCCTTTAATCTAGAAATTTATAGGTTGGTTGTGTAAATTGTGGCCGACTGGTAACCGAGAAAAAAAAAATCATGATGTATTATTTTGGGAAACCGGGGATGATTTTTGTTGCTAAATCGTTAGATGGAGTGTCGTTGTATATTCAACGTCAGGAGACGCAGGAGACGTTTGAAGCTTATCGTTGTGAGGGCATGAGAAACATATGTGAGTCACTCACTAATTGAATTATTTTGATGGACAGGTAAGAAACAAAGCTGATTTAGTAAGGATACTGGATGATTATACTGTTGGAGATGAAGTGATCTTGAAGATTTTAAGGGATGGTGAAAGCTTAGAGGTGCCCTTAAAATTGGAGGAAACCACCTCCTGATTTATATAGCTTGCCACTTTTACTGCACATGTTACCTCTTATGGTCGTACTTGTGAGACAAGATCCGATTCTCAATTATAAATTTGTTACTTACTATTTTATGTCACTAATTTTCGAATTAAAGAAATTGGAAAAATGTGGGTGAAGGAAGGGAAGAGAATCAGGGAAGAGTTGATTTTATAATTGTTCATGGTCATAATTATCAGTCTAGCGTTTTACCCAAATTTAGGCTCCGCAGAGGAGAGGTAGCGCTCCGCAAGAGTAATGCGCGCAATCAAATAAAACCCCAGATAGTGAGAGGCGGGTCTAATCAATGATTATTGACTTGTGATGATTTCAAAATTGAGATTGCTAATCACATTTCCACATTTATACTAAAGAATACGTGACAATAAGATTTATTGTTTCTATTTTTTATTATTCATTGGTATTTCGTTTCCTGTATAAAATATTTTTCGAAAAACTATATTCTTTAATAAGAGATTTCAAATGAAATAGTATAATGACAATATAATTTTCATCTCGTTATAAACATTTTTATTGAGGAATAAAAATTTTTGCTCCTGAAAGGCTGAAACACAATGTATGTGGATGATTCTCACAAGACTCGCAAGATACTAAAATCTTTTAATGTGTTCTTTTTATATAATCAATATACATAACTAAAGCAAAAAAATATATAAATTGAAGTACAAAACAATTTATATATTCCTTTATTCAAAAAAAAGAAGAAAAAAACAATTTATTTATGCCTACAACTAACTATATCTCCAATTACCATTTCGGTGTTCCAATTCTTCATCTGAATATATAAACTAAAAAGGAAGAGATAATGTTGAAAATAAGAGTATGGAAATTTTGATTTCTTTGATCAACTTAGCCAAGGAGATAGTGTTGATGTCCGCCACAACGTAATCTGAACATTTAAAATTTATTTACAATTAGTCTCTTGTGAGATGGTCTTAATTATGCAACTGACTCAGACTCAATAACTTTTATTTTACAATTACTCTTAAAATTAATATTTTAATTTGTAAAATTAGTATATATAATTAGACCGGCCAATTAAGACGAGTCTTACAAGTGAGACGGTCTCACCCAAATTTTCGGGTTTATTTTATGATAATAGATAGATATAAGGAATTTTTAGAATTTTAGCCCACAAACTACTATATTTTGTTCGTTTTGCGCACTTTACTCTATTGGCTTTGCCTCCAAAACAAGTCGAATTTGTAATTAAAAACAGGGTGAAATATAGTCCTTCGTTGAACTCTACTTCACTTGATTATGGGTGGGTTGCCAAATTTTGAGGCGAGAGCTTATTTTATAAGCATAAAAACTTGGCCGAGACCGTCCTACTCTAAGACGAAATCTGGGCCGGCCTATCATTAAGCGCGTGTACTACATGCGCGCGCTTTGCCCTTCAAATTTCGTTTTTTTTGTTTTTTTCATTTTTCTGGAAACATTTCAAATTGGACCTTAAAGGTATCAATTTTGACCTTAAAGATATCAATTTTGCTCAATTATACTTTTACTTTGCTCAGTTTTGCATTCAAGTTTAAAATATGTATATTGAATTACATTAATGTAGTTCATACAAAGTGTAATCATTTTTTCCATTAAATTGTTTAGTTTCATTGTTAATTTATTCAATTCTCATTTTATAGTATTCAGTTTCATGATTAATGTAGTTCATACAGGTATGATTAAATTGAAATTGATATCTTTAAGGTCAAAACTGATACCTTTATGATTAAAATTGAAAAATGTCCAGAAAATAGAATCAAACAGAGAAAGCATGTAATTGGGCCGGCCCACTCTTGTCTCAACTTAAGACAGTCTCGCCCAAGACCAGCGGTTTTATAAGTCTTAATCCTTGATGATCTTCCTCTTAATTTCAAGGTGTCATATAACCCAAACTTAGTTAGGGGAGGTAGGGGTTTCGCCTCACCGAGCTTTTTGGCATTTATTTGATTTTAGCCCAATGAACAAAAGCAATACAAAAAATAACTAAACAAAAAAAAAGCAATACAAGAAAATAATTAAAAAAATAAAAAAAACTTCTAAGTAATATGGATTATCAAATTAGAAATGAAATTATCATTTAACAACTGGAAAAAACTGAATAGAAAAAAGCGATTGCAATTGAAAGATAAATGTTTAATTTAAATTTTTGATTGAATTTTCTTATCTTTATTTAATAATTAATTTGTTTATATAAGTGAATACTTAAATCACTGAAAACTCATACAATAAACAATCAGACATATAGTGTCAGTGAGCTATAGATAATTTTTAAATTCTAAAGGGCGTTGATCTTTACTTTGATTCGAAATTTACGTCATAATTTTGGTTGTATTGATTGGCTATATATTAATGTCGTTCAATTTTTGTTAACTCCGTCCTCCTAAAATTCATGTTTTGCAAACTTTCAATATTAATTATATATTTTTTTTAATTACCAAAATAAAAGTTATTTGAAAGCAAAATCAATGAGTATAATAATGCATCAAGTGACATAAATATAGAAAAGAGAGAAGTTTGTTTGAGGAATTAAATGTTGAATTGGTGGTCATGGAAATTTGAAGCCATGTAACACACATAAAGAGATAAACTTACGGTAACTTTGGTTTTCAGATATTGACTCCACATATTCACAAAACCAAGTCCGCCCGCCTTTTTTCTTTGTTTTTAGTGTTTCACTCACTCACAAGGACTTTAACTATTATTTTGTAAATTAAAATTTTGGTTCAGTTAATTTCTTTACATAGTACTCCCTCCGTTCCAGTTTACTAGTCCCATTTGATTAGTCACGGATTTTAAGGTAGTAGTGGGGTCCATGTAAAAGGTGGTAGTTGGGTATTTTAATTGATTAAATTAATTGTAAAGGTGGTAGTGGAGTATTGGGAAATGGAAAAGTGGGAGTATTTAGATAAGAAAAGGATAGCCAAAAAAGGAAATGGGACAAGTAATGAGGAATTGCCAAAAAAGGAAATGGGACAAGTAAACTGGAACGGAGGGAGTATTAAAAGTTAATGTCATAAAAAATTACAATTTTAAATATCGTTCACCCCTCATTTTATAGTGGAATTAAGCGTTATGTATGAGGAGAACATGTGTTATATCCACACTTTTAAACATAAGGGCTCTCATGTAAAAGGGCTTGGTAGAATTGAATCGTCAACCATCGATTTAAGGTTTGAGTTGAGTTGATTTCATCACGTTATTGGTAATATATGAATCTATGTTGATGTACTTTAGTATTTCAATTATGAGTCCAACATCATGTATAATTATTGATTGAATACTCTCTCTACCAATCTTATGAGTTGTGACAAAGGTTCAATTCTTAGTGTTTTTGTCCATAATCTTAACTAGGTTCGTAAGTTAATTTTAGGATTAGACTTTGTCGTAAAGTAAGTCTTTAATTTCGGTATTTGAGTTGACTGTTGTAGATTCAACATTTTTTCACAACAAATCATGCACTACTACATTGTCATATTTTAATCATAATTTGTTTTTAAATGATACTATATAAAAAATAAATATGAAATGAGTTTGTGGATAAAGTGTAAAATTAAGGAGAGTCTTATAGAAATCAGAATAATAAAAAATAATTTTAAATTTAGTAAAATATAATATAGTAGAGTCCGAAGATTGAGATTAAAATATCCATAACGAAATTAAGTCTTAAAGAAAACAAAACTTAGTGTTCCATAGTTTACTTGTTTTCAATCAAACATAGGCTAGGATAAAAAAAACCTAGGCTAATTATTATCTATTAAAATAATACTTTGGTGGATATTATCATGATAAAAAAAATGCGGGTCATCAATTCAATATTCCTTACAAATGAATTCAGAGATTTGATGAAAAAAAAGGGTATATCATATAAATATATAGTATAGTCTAAATTTTAAAATAGATTTATGCTATGTTTGAGAATGATGAATTGATGATTTCATTTAAAGTATAGATTTGACTCAAATTTAGTGTTAGGCAAATAAAAAATATTCAAATCTGAATTTGAGTCAAATCCACAAAGGTTATAAATGTGGTTAAATAATGAGAATTTATAAATGACTTTTCACATCTTGTCATTCTCAAATTCTTCATTAATAAATTCATAATTAAAATCAACAATTTGAAATAAATGCATATTCCTAAACGCAATCTTAAGGAAATAGAAATCAATATTAAGATATATTTGAAAACATTTAAAGATATTCAAGCACATTAAATTTAAATAAATGTTACGCTTTTGAGACCATTCTATTTATAGTAATACTAGGAGAAATAACACGAACTACCTAGTGAGAGAGTTTGTTCTTTAATTACATTGACATAATTGACATAACTAGAGATGTGATCAATGATAAAGTCAAAGATAGTAAGGTATGCATCATAATAAACGAAAAGTTTAATATTAGTTGGAGTAGGACATAGTATATGAAATTTGTTCCCTTGATCATAATTAGTAAAGTTTTTTTTTTTTTTTGATGTATAGTAAAGTTATTTTAAAGAAGCTCTTATTTATTTTGAGGAAGTACATTTTATTTTCAACTGATGGATAATAAATAAGATTAGATTAGTAATGTCTATTTTTTTTTCTAATAAATTATAATATATAAAGTGAGTTATGACGAAGTTTTTTTATAAGTGTGATTGTTTCAAGTACCTTAGATAAATTTTTTTTTCGAAAATAAAGATCTTGATCAAGATGTAAAGCACAAAACTTGTTACCGGGTAGCTCAATGGTTGTGCTTGAAATATCATGCGACTAAAGTATCACTACAAAAAATAGTGTCATTTACCAACATCCATTTTCGTTGGTAATTTGTAGGTGCAGGCCCTTTACCTATAAGATACCAACAAACGGGTATAGGTTGGTATGAACGTTGCAGCTAAAAATATACGTTGGAAGTTTGTTGGTAATTACCTACAAACCAATTCTGTAGGTATTTTGTAGGCAAATACCAACAAACGTTTTTGTTGGAAATCTGTTGGCTTTTTCCTACAAGATATCAACAAAACAATATTTTTGTTGGCAATATTAATTTCGTCTTTAAATAGCAAAATTATATATATTTATTTATATTAGTATTTTAAATGAAATATAACAATTAATTAAATTAATTGAGACACCAATAAATATAAATATGTAATATTATATATAAAAATGTTAGAAAATACATCCAAAATATAATATTCCCATGATCCAATACTAATATATATATGTTCAATATTACAATAAACATAAATTACGACGAAGTCAAGTCTTGAGCATTTTGTTGTTGTTTGAGGTATGGCGCGAAAAGGTCCCACATTTTTTTTTGGTCGGATTGTAATTGTGCCATTTGCGCATGAAGAGTCTGAACTTGCACTTGGGTACTGGTTGAGTCGAGTACAATGGTTTCCACTCTATTAACTTGGTTGCCAATACGATCAGTGGTACTCGAGAGCCTAAGCAACTCTTCCTTAATGTGGTGGGACTTTTCATCAAACTCTTTCATGATCCTCTCGGATATGATATCAGCAGAAGGGGTTGCTTCAATGGACCCACATGGTGGAGATTGGAAATTGGGATAGAAACGTGGAGTTGCGAACGCAACACCATAAACTTTGGACGATTTCTTCTTCTTTTGCTCTGTGACTTGGAGAAAAGCTTTCAAATAAATTGCATTATAGTTGGGGGTGTCACTAGCTTTTTCTGCCTCTTCAACCATCTTAAGATAAGTTGCCTATAAATTCAAACCAAAAAGAGAATACCAATTATATATCTACAAATTAGAATTCTACAAAAAATTGGCCAGAGTGTTGTTTGAAAAGTGGACTATCCATATTGAAAAAATATTCAAAAATCACAAGAAAAACCATATCATACAATACCAGCCAAATGCCACAGCTAACATAAACGAGTAACAATTGTGTATGCATATGTGTCGATATATAATTAACAAATATTATTTACTTACATTAAGAGATTCGGCGTGCTTATTGATGAAGCCTATTTTATTTCCCTTCGCATCAGTGGTTTCATGCGTTTGTAGAAAAAGCTCATAAGCTAAGGGCTTTCTCCCTTCATCCTTGGCCTAAATAAAAAAAGGTGTGAATAATTAAAATATATTATTAAACTAATTAAAGAACTAATAAGTATATTAACTTACCATCTTATCCATGACCCTAGCAGCAGATTGTGATCCTCCTCCATATGTAGCATCAGCTTGTCCTCCCTCAACACCCCTACGTCGATTCTTTGATTTTATTTTGCTCTTAGTCTTGAACTCATTGGTATCCCAACTTGCCTTCAACTTGGTCCACTCCTCTTCTTCGATCCAATTTGGCTTGTAGGATCCGTTCGATGCTTTAATTTTCTTCCTCTCTTCACTTAGCCACAAACTATAACATCTCCCAGCTCGGGGATTCCAGGCCGCACGAACATGAGGAGTGATTTTAGAAGGCCACTTCCAATATTTCTGCACAAAAAACACATAAACATTAGAACTATTCATTTGAATTAAATTAAGAAAGTATTTTCCGTACCTGAAACTCTCCAAAGTAATAATCTCGAGTCTCCTGTTTTACTAATGCCCAACGCCCAGCTCCCTCATCCACTCTTGTCTCAAAAATTTCTTTGATTTTTCGAGTTAGTTTGTAGCTACCCTTTGATTCATTAAAACTAAAAGGAAAAAACATTAGAACATTATTGATAAAGATTTTATTCAGAGTTGCGTGCATTTTATGTTTACTTACCAATTTAGAGACTTAATCCATGGTAGTGGTAGTCGAGTGTCTTCTTCATCAGAAGAAGTGACAACCTCTGCATCACCCTCATTAGTTGACTGTAGTTCTCGTGAAGAGCAACCCACAGTGTTCTCATTTTGCTCAATTAGTGAAGTGCGTTCGGCAGAGTTCTCATTTTGCTCATTACGCGAAGATCGACGTTCTTTGCTCTCATTTTGTCCATTATGTGAAGAAAGACCTGTAGAGTTATCATTTTGTTGATCACGCGAAGAGCGACGTTCATTGCTCTCATTTTGTTCATTATGTGAAGATGCAGCATGGTGCGCCATTTGCACGTATTCATTTTGATTACTATTTGACACATGAGGATGCAATTGTACTTGCTCTTGCTCTTGCTCTTTTATGACTGTTGAACTCGATTCACCCAACGAAATGTTGTGACACCTCCAATCGTGATAGTTATCTACAAAACCTTTCTTAACTAAATGTATCCTAACTTCATTCAAACTTGTCACTTTACGATTTTTGCACTTCTTACAAGGACATCTAATTTCTGATCGTGAACTATTATTACTTGAAAAATTCAAAAAAACTTCTACCCCTTGCATGAATTGTATATTATATGCCTCATTAATAAGTCTTTTGTCCATCCAACTTCTATTATTAAATAAATCTTCCATTACGCAATCCTACGATTATAATTATATATTTGTTATTTAATTTTTATATCATACTAACAATTAATATTAATATTATTAATAATATAACAAAATCACACGTAACATACATAATTAATTTAAAAAAATAAATAGAATAAAAATAATAAAAAATAAAAAATATACTACTCAAAACAAAAACAATATAAATTATGTATCAATTTGTAAAAAAAAAATTAGAAGTATCTTAAGAAGTTCAATGTCTAAAACCAAAATTTACTTCAACTTATAGACAAATAAAAGCAGGAAAATTCCCTCCTATTTTTTTAAAATCATTCAAAATAATTTACCAACAAGACAGTTGTTGGGATTTTGTTGGTAACTTTCATCTTCCCGCCTATTACCCTTGAAACTAACACACATGTACCGCCAAACCGGGTGACGATTTTCGAGAAAATTTAGCAACAAATCGGTTTGTTGGAAGCTTGTTGGTAAATTTCGTTTCCCGCTCATTCCTACCGCACACAAGAATTATTTACAATTTGATTATTGAATATATTTCCCCTCAAATGTCTTGTAGAGAGTTTGTAGGTAATCTTGTTGGTAATTGCTTACAAGAAAGTTTCTGTTGGAAATCTGTTGGGAAATTGTTACAAATGTTTATTTTGTTGGAAACCTGTTGGTAATTTTCAACAAAAGGTATTCTGTTGGTAAGCCGTTGGAAATTTGTTGGTAGCTTCCTACAAAAATGGTTTTTAGGTAAATGGATGTTGGTAAAGGACATGTTTTTGTAGTGTTTATTAAATGTCATCAAATTAGTTAGTGACACTTGCAGAAAGTGTCGTAAATTAAAATTGAAATATTAGGATAATACTTTAAGAATGGTGATATTTTGATAAAATGTCAAAAATATTACGTTACAATTGAAACTTTTTTTATAGTGTGTGCCCCTAAACTTAAAGGAAAATTTCTTCGGAACAATAATGATTGGACCATCGTAAACTAAACGAGTGGATATACTTTAAAGGATAGTATTCTAAATGAAAACATTAAAGATCATGTAGTTGCTTATGTTAAAAGAATCATGGGCAAAAATCATTAATTTATTTTTGTTTAGTATGTGCAACAAAAACTAAAAAATCCAACTAGAGAAAATAAACGTTGGAACTAATTTGAGGAGCTATGAATAGGATGAGATGGACTGATAGCTTGAATAATGGGATAAAAAATAGCATTAAAAATTGAATTTCACAAGTGTTGAGACAATAAAGAAAGCGTGATCTGAATCTGAAATCACAAAGGACAATAATAATAAAACAGTAAATAATAATAAAGAGTAAAGAAACACAAAGATTTTTTATAGAAAAATTGTATTTTAAGCCGAAATCAAAGAATTATTTTATAAGTAAGTTTTTAATTACTTTATATATATTATATTAAACATTATTCTCAGGTCTAAATGACGTAGTTATCCACAGATAGTAAACATATTATTATTATTATTATTATTATTATTATTATTATTTAAATACTTGATGAATCAAAAAACCAAAATTCAAAGTCAACGAAGTAGTGAACCAAAAGTGAATTAACCAAACACATCCTACATGCTAGATTGAAATTTGAGCGTGATAGAATTTGCTAAAGTTGGCTGTGATATTGAAGTTTGAACGGTGTTAATGTATATTTGTTCCGTTGTTACATTTAACTTTGTTATGCAATTTAATGTACTATTTTGTTTATTTATATGTCGAATTATATACATTTAAAAATTATAAAAAGTTTATATTCTGAAAGTATGTGATTAGACAATTCAAACGAGATCCTATTTGACTATATTATTACTTACATACTAGCCGCAATATATAAAATAAACTTAAACGATGTGCCTAAAAACAAAATGTAGCAAGTATTAAGGAACGGAGAAATTACTTTTTAGCATGAACCAAACTAAATGCACAATATAATATTTTCAATTTTTAATAATTTGCTCAAATTGTGTGATGTCACCGTCGATCAAAAGTCAAATAGTCGAGTAATTAGTTCAACTGCTCTTTCTTATTGCTTTAATAAATTTGAATTCTTAATTTTTTCTATTTTTTATTTTATTTTTTAATAAGTTTTAAATAAACAATAATAAGGTCACACTGTGTAACCCACTCCTTTAATTTATAGTTGCTCCACGCTATTTTAGTTTACATTAAATTCATACAAGACCAATTGTCGTTAAAACATGAAATAAATCTTGGAGACTTAACAATATATTTATGATTTATTTAACCTTGATGGTCCAAAACATCTCCCTAAAGAAGAGCCACTAATATAGGGTTTGTCTTCTTAAACAAATTAACAAGGGATACAAAAGAAAGATTATCAATATAAAGCCACATAGTTCAACTAGTAAAGTCTTATTGTAAGATAGTGGTTACTAATAAGTTTGAATCAAATTTATACTTTTGTGGTTTGTAACCCTACATAAATTTAAAGGAAAAAATTATTTATGACTTGGGGTAGGTTATAGAACTCAAGCAAAGAGGATAATGAAATAATTTTGTGTGTAATTGATGAAAATCAAGTTGCTATCGTACAAGGGAATTAATCATTAAGCTAATTCATAATTATTAAAAAAGTGTATAATAGGTGGTTTTTTGTTTGAAAAAGATAAATATAATAGGTTATAGGAATTACATAATTGAAAAGAAAGTAATAAATCAGCTTTAGTACCTATTTAACAATTTTTAATAAGATTATTCATGAGAATGGTGTGTGATACCTCAAATTTAGCTTGAAAAGAGATTGATAGACTACTCATATCAATAAGGTGTATCTTCTTTTCATGTGAGCCCATTTGCTAAGAACTCCACAATTAAGCGTGCTTGATGGGGAGCAATTTTAGGATGGGTGACCTCCTGGGAAGTTTTTTCGAGCGCGCACGAGTAAAGCTAAAGTGCGCTGAAAAGACTTGTGTTGGTTTGTGAGGCCAGTCTACGATCTTTATGAGTAGTCACTGGCGATCCAAGGGGTCGGGTGTTACACGGCCTCTATGAGTAGATTTTTGATATCTTTGGCAATCCCTGAAATAGAGGCAAGGGGTGTTTCTTCCTAAGCCTTATTATTAAATTAGTATTAGTATTTGATTAAGTAGTTCTAGAATGGCTCATTAACAAAATCAATGCCATCAATAATAATAGTAATAAATTATAAAAGAATCCATATATTTAGCAAAATGTTTTTCTCTGACAAGTCAAACATGAAAAATTGTATGGGAGAGAGGAATAAGGAAAGAATAGAAGCTTTTGAAGAATGGAATAGAAATTTTGGATCAACCATTTTTATTATAATACTCCTCACTCTTCTTTAATGGGATTTGTTTTATCTACCATTTGCACTGAATCCTTTGTATTATTATTGTACTCCTAATAAATAATTAATAAATATAATCATCATTAAGGTTTAAGCTTGTTTCCCTCCTAGCTCACCTCTTCAAAATTCTAAAATAAGTATTCCTAATCCTTTTGTTCCATGAGTTCATGGGTTCGATTCTTCGATTTTTTCGATTGTGATATTGAAGTGAATAGATCAGGGGTGGAATAAAAATACAATTTTAAGACTCTATTTGTTTTATGTTTTCTTTTTTGAATTTTTAAGGCCAAAAAATTATTAATGAAACTAAAGCAAAAGCAATGTAAACTAAAGTCAACTATACGCGGTCAGACACCTTGCACATGCTTAAGAAGGCAGAATCACCACTTGAATAGACTAGACTAGAGCGATATGCCAATAATTAAGTAGCTAGTGTACATCTAAAATTAACACATTCTCATTGTTTTTCTTATGAAATTGATACATTTGCTTTTCAATGAGTGTTTTCTACAAATAATGTGAAATTAAATGATGATGTTTTCTTTTAAACAAATTGGAAATTAATAAATGAAACAATTAAATGAGACAAATATAAAAAACTGAAAAGAATCTATTTAACAAAAAAATAATGCTTGAATACTTCATTTCTCTAGATATTTTGGTGTATTTCTATATCTATTATTCATAAAATCAATTCATTAAAATTTGTTTGTATATTATCGTTAATCAATGTATTTTCTACCGTCTTTCTACTTTTAAAGTTGTAATAAGAGAAGTTGACATAAGAACTAAAAAAAATAAGAACACAGAATTTGAATGAATAATAATATTAAAAAAGGTTAAAGAAAAATTGATTAGAACTTTTTCATAAAAGAGAATGTATGATAGTAAGCAAAGTAGATATTCAAAAGAAAGTATGACAATCTATAAAAGATAGAGGAATATCATTTTCATAGAAATTGTCCTTAACCATAAATATATGTGAATTTATCAACTCACAATAATTCAAAAACTTTTGAACTTGATACTATAAATCCTATAGTATTTATTTTCATTTTTAAAAATTTTATTAATATGTACAAGTGAGAATGACACGGAGATTAAGAAATTGAGTTGGAAATATATAGAGTAAAAATGTGTTACAATGCTAAGTCATACCCCAAAATAGTAAGTAATGAGATTCATTAAGACGGACTAAAATAGTATAGTAAGTAATGAGACAAATTTATTGGAACAGACTAAAAATAGAAAGTGAGACAAATTTAGAGGGTGAGAGAGAGATAGAGGTGTTCAAAACAGACCCGATGATCCGATAAACATCCAACTTTACAACCGAACCCGATTTGACCCGACTTAAAAATGGATCTACAATTATGTAAAAACCAATATGAACACAAAACCCGATTTTGAACCGACCCGAAACACCTGACCCGAAATCAACCCGATGACCCGAATGAACACCTCTGGAGAAAGTATATTTAAACTCCATAGACTTGGAGTTAGTAGGCTTAAATAAGGATTGGAGTCCTAGTGAGTAGTGATAGCTTGAGATTGAGTGTAAGAAAACTTAACTCCTCGTGGGTTTGTCGTAATTCACACATAACCAAAGATTTCAGTGACAATCACCCACAAATAACGGCCAAAACACTTCTCATTCAGAGCTTATCAATGCCTTTGAATCAATAATGTCTTTGAAGGCTGTGCAACATTTGTACGGCCACACTTAATCTTGTGTATTTCTAAGTCTTCTAATCCTTTCTACTTATGGCTCTACTTTTTGCTCTTTTAAAGGATTCTATTTATGGTTAAAAGGGTTTAAACCTTTTCATATATCAGACTAAAAATGGAGGAAAAAAATGAGATTATTGATAGTAATAATAATGATAATAATAAGGTTGATGATGTTATAATGCCTGGGTTTAGGTTTCATCCTACTGATGAAGAACTTGTTGGGTTTTACCTTAAGAGGAAGATTCTTCAACAAACTTTACCTATTGAGCTTATTAAGCAAGTTGATATCTACAAATATGACCCTTGGGATCTTCCTAGTAAGTTTTACTATTTACCCAACTTCTTTTTTTGGCTTTGCTGATTTTTACTGTTTTTCTTCTATGAAGCAGTTAATTTTTACTTACTAGAACAGTTTTTTGTTGATTTAAACTGATTTTCTAGAGCCTGTTCGCTGTTCGGTCACACACCTTACATGTGTTCAGAATCACTTCTATTCTTGTTTTAAGTTGGAGTGAACTTTGCATTGTTTTTGTTACCAGTACCACGCTTCACATGAGAGTCATTTGGGCTAGAAGTGTGAATGCAACACATGCTCTCTTCATATTAACTATAAATAATGAGGGGTGGATGAGATTTGACTCTGTTACCTTCCAAAAGATTAAATTGATGGTTGAGATCTGAGGATAAAAAAAAAACCAATTCAACCAAAAGTTCTAATAATAAAGTAACTAGAAAGACCGTCATAATCCCTTTTCTAGAGGGATCATCTAGAAAGTAAGTTGTTTTGAATTGAATGCATTCATGCTAAAAACTGACATAGATGTTATGGGTGATTATTTTTCTTTTGTAATTTTATTCCCGCCTTAGATTAGGGTCTGGGAATTGCTCCTTTTTCCATAAAGGAGCCGAATGAAACCAAAGTTTCATGTTCGGTTTTGAATTAGAGACGTTAAAATTCATAATATATTATATACTCTATCAGTTTTACACCGATTAACTTGTGTGTGTAATGTGTATTGATCTTATCAGAATTGGCATCAACTGGAGAGAAAGAATGGTATTTCTACTGTCCAAGAGATAGGAAGTATAGAAACAGCACAAGGCCTAATAGGGTAACATGTGCTGGTTTCTGGAAGGCAACTGGAACTGACAGGCCAATATATTCTTCAGATGGTGCAAAGTGCATTGGACTTAAGAAGTCTCTTGTGTTTTATAGAGGAAGAGCTGCTAAAGGAATCAAAACTGATTGGATGATGCATGAGTTTCGTTTACCTTCACTTTCTGATAATGCTCCTCCTCCTAAGAAGTTTTATGATAAAAGTTTTCCTGCCAATGTAAACCCCTCTCTCTCTCACTTCTTTTTATGTATCGTATTGAGCCGTGCATTGTAAAGGCGTAGAAAAACACGATTTAAGTCCTGTTCAAAGGGTTTTTTATAATTTATGTTATATTTGATTGTACGACTACCACATCCGTGATCGACTGCGACATTTTTGAACTATGATAGCTAAATTTTGCGAAGTTTCAACAATGGAGCACTGCTTTAAAGAACACTTAAAACACTATTAAAACATGGTGGTTAGTAACCTTTTTGTTATTGCTAACAAAACAAGGTAAACTTATGTACATCTGAACCCACAAACCCACAATAGGTAGGAGCTATGTAACATATCCTGGGCCTCAACCATCAACTTAAGCTTTTGGTTGAGTTGGTTCCTTGACATTGTATCAGAAACCAACATGAAAAAAGGTCAAGGGTTTGAGTCTCAACCACCCCTCATTTATAGTGGAATATTCGGCATTAGGTATAAAGAGAGTCTTATGCTGCATCCACAATTCTAGTCCAAAGGGCTCTCGTGTGAGGGAGCGTATTAGAGTATATCTGTATATAACATATCCTCAGGCCTGAACTATCAGCTTAAGTTTTTGGTTGAGTTGGTTTCTTGGCGTAATGAAATGTTGTCGTTGTAGTAAAGTTTTAAGACAAAGGGCACCTTATAAAGTTTGTTATAATCTGCAGGATTCATGGGCAATATGTAGAATATTCAAGAAGACAAACAGTACAGCACAAAGAGCTCTATCCCATTCATGGGTATCACCACCACAACCAGAAACAACAGTAAGTGACATACTTAACCAAGGCTCAAATCTGATTGGTTCTCATTTCAGTCCAGAGAACATATCATGCACATCAGAAGTAGCAAACTCTTCCATTCAAATCTGTAACAATGCTGACTTACAAAATCCCATTTCCTCTCCTCTCAGTTTCTCCACCCTTGATCACTACAAACCCATCTCCGATCCAACGGTCTCTAAACTGTCTGTCATCCCAACATCCTTCACAGACCTCCCAAACAACATACTGTTTCCAACAGAAGTCTCTGCCATGCTCCTGAATCTGTCCCCTGCTTTCACTACTGATGCTGCTAAACTGACAGACACTATAGACTTCAGTAGGTCACAGCAGCAGTTCAATGGTCTTCATTTGAGTTTATCACAGAATTTGATCGAAGATGATCCATTCGGGTTCAGACTGAGCCAAAATCAACAATGCAACGGTCTTAGATCAATGGGTTTACCTTTCAGTTCGCCTTCGTGTGTGTCAAACTCGGGTACTTTGTCATGGGACTCGGCTCCTTGTCCTAGTGAATTGTCCACAAGTTATTCCTCTAACAGGTTTTATAGGTAGACAGTAGACAGTAAAACAGTATGAGATTTCAGGGTAGGAAATCTAGTTAGCTTGATAACTTCCATTAGGTGGTTAAGTTAGATCAGCTGTAGGAGAAACTAGAATTTAGAGTGCAGTTTTAGGTACTTATGATGTTAAATTCATATTGAAATAGTTTTAGTGTTTTAGTCAATTGTTTTTTCTTTCAATCTAAGTATCAAAATTTCTTGTCTAGGAATGAAATGTTGTTAGT
Organism: Amaranthus cruentus; assembly: GCA_019425755.1. NCBI lineage: Eukaryota > Viridiplantae > Streptophyta > Magnoliopsida > Caryophyllales > Amaranthaceae > Amaranthus > Amaranthus cruentus. Next base: position 9,123,991 of record CM033460.1, read on the forward strand.
TGATGTGCTAAACCTCTCATTCTCAAAATTTGGTAGTTAAAACATGACAACAATAATAAGTTTTGCTCATATACTTGTATAGTTAACAAATAATGTGTTATCAAGGTCAATTTATAAGGATAGCAAGTATTGAAATGTATAAGGTAATGAAAATAAAAAGATTGGAGAAGAAGACTTATTACAAATAAAACAGAATTATATGCGTCCCAAAGAAATAGCCTCAAGTACGAATGTGTGAAAACAAAAAGAAATGAATAAAAGTGATAAAGTGGTTTATTTTATAGAAAAGTGGGAGAATTTGGGTGGGTGGGAATGTGGGATGCAATGTAATTAAAACGCGTGGATGAAAATTAGGGAAAGAAGGTGAATCATGGCTAAAAATAGAAATGAGACAATGTCAATGGAACGGACTAAAAAACATATGGATAACTTATTGGGAGAGAGTATGATACCATTAAATAGCAAAGATGTTTTTCCAAAAATGTTAAGTATTAATAGCATTAATCAATATGTGATTTTGTAGTGAATTGATACCATTAAAATAGCAAAGATGTTTTTCCAAAAATGTTATGTATTAATAGCATTAATCAATGTGATTTTGTAGTGAATTTTCAACTAATATCATGATAGATAATTCAGTAACTATATATATATAACCTTCTCAATGCACATTTTTGTAACATAAGTTTATATAGGTTATAATAATGTGCAAAAAAAAAAGATTAACTATTAAGGAACAAAAGAACATATTGAATAGTATCATCTTCATCATACCGTATCCCGTTCATAGAAAACTATGATCAGGGTCTGGGGGGAAGAACGATGGCAATCTCATACCCATATAGGAGAGTGCGATCACAGAGTCCCCCGGCTCGAGAACGGTCTTCAAGAGAGAGAACCTGCAGTTGATAGATAGAATAACAAGCATACGCGCAAAAACAAACGTAAGATCAAAAAAAAGTAAAGAAAGTATTGAATAGTATGAAAACCAAAAAATACAACTAACCTCAATCAGAGAAAGTATTCATAAAAAAGCTCATCCCATAATCCAATGAGCAAAAAACTTTAAATTTCTAAAGTTTTGGGTTAATTGACATATTATATGCCTTTCTCATTTATGTGGCGTTGCATGTGACATTTACTACAAAGGGTCAATTAAAAACAATTTTATCATTATTGAAATAGATAAGATTGCACACATCCGATCTCCAACCGCCACTTTGGTTGGAGCTACTTAATGGCATTCAACTAATAGAACATTGTACTATTTCATAGATAAAAATGTTATGAAGCAAAACAGCAATAGACAAAACCAAAGAATTCACAATTTAGTTCAGTTGTAAATATTGTCATCATCATCTATTATCATCAACATTAAGCAAAACTGAATCTAGAAGAACAGGACACTACAATTCAAAGCAAGACATTGTTAGCTTGCAGTATTTACTGTTCATCCTAGATTTTTCCAGCTTGCTTTTCCTTTGTCTTTTGGATCTTCAAGACCTTCTTCACAATTTTCTGCTCCTCCACCAAGAAGGCACGAATAATCCTGAGAAATCAAGCATAGCTTCATCATTCAAAGTCCTAGGAAGGTCTTGGCAAAAAGAACCTACCAAGAGAGTCCTAGTGAACATACCTCTCTCGGACAGCAGATCCAGACAACACACCGCCATATGGTCGGTTGACAGTCCTACGATTTCTAGGCAGTCTAGACCTTTTGTACTCAGTAGGCCTTAGGTGTGGTATCTGAAAAGAAGCATCACATAAGAACCATACCAAAAAGAAAGTAACGAAGGGGAAAGCAGACTAACATCAAATTTCAACAAATTTCAAATGCAAGGCAGAAAATATCACAAGCACAAGAGCTCATAATTAAGAACACATCTCATTTCAAAAAAAAAAAAAGAAAAAAACAAATCATCTAAACAAATCGCACCCGGCATTTCCAAGTGTGAATACAGCCCAAGGCAAGGCCAATCATGAATTGCTCCTACTGCCACACAGTTAGGCAACAGACACAGACGAGTAATTCTGCAAATTTGCATTATTAGACTTCCAACATTGTCCTAATTAGCTTATTGATTCAGTTCCGTGATTCTGCACCATGGAAACAGGATCGCTAGCGTCTTCCTAATTTCCACTAAATTTTCTATTCTTATGCAGGTATACTTGAGCATACTGTTAACAAAGTGCTTTGCTACGCAAGACCGAGTTGCCACATTTAGTTCAAAATAACGCTAAATACCTTTACAAAATTTAAATGAATGAGGGGATATCACCGAATTGTCAAGGGGTTAATCCGGACAACATGGAGTTGGTTTCATAAACCAAAACAAATCAAGATTGTCGCTAATGACGTTTATATTTAATTGATAATCTAATTTTAGTCTACTTAAGGGTCTTAAAGAGGCATAGAGAAACAATCTCGCCAAAATAATCAAGGTTAAAATAGATAGATACAAGCGTAATATGGTCTTATCCTCTTTTCATGTTAATCACTAGTCAGTATTGGTTCCTTGTTAACTTCCGAACCTTGCTTAGCTTGTCAATGAAGTGTTAATCAAATAATGAAGAGCATAACTGCATTTTCTTTAAAAATAAGGTGGAGAGAAATGGAGAACTCATGGTGTTACATAAAAAATCAACTTTAGCACTTATTGTGCATGCATAACTAGCTAAGCAAAGAAAAGAGAATGAAAATAAAAAACATAGTAAGAGCACACTAATCTTACAAAGTTAAGCATGTAATTAAAAGTATCTCACATTCAACAGTGTTTTTCTATTACTGGCCATTCAGAAAGGTAAATTGGTTGGCCAAGTACTGCATTATGCATGATCAAAAAATGTCACATTTGCATCAAACTTAGATTATCATTACATGTAGGAGTATATCACAACAATGTCAAAAACTTAATCCCAACAATATAGAATTAGTTTCACGAATCAAAACAAATCAAGATCGTCCTATTAAAGATTATAATTTATTCAATCCTATCCAATAAAAGTACTAAATACATGTAACAAATCAATTGCAATATCATCTAGGTATATCCTCGTCCTTGATTCATTACCATCGATTATCGAATGCCCAAATTAATGCAGTGATTTACCAATTTCTTATTCACTTTATCGATCCATTAATTTTATCCAATTACAAAAATTATACATAAATATCTTATCTTATACTTAAAAATGTCCAAATCACATTCACATTTCCAAATCACTGTCCCAGTAATTACAAAATGAAAAATAAAAACAAAAAAAGAAAAGAAAAGAAAAAACAGCATACCCCTTGAATTCTCTTTCCAGTAACAGGGCATTTAGGACCACTAGCTCTCTTCTTAGTGCTCTGATACACCAATTTCCCACCTGCATTATCAATAAACATCACCTAATTACTCATCAAAGCATTCAGTTGATCGAAATTAATGTCAAAAATCAAAACAAAAATCAAGAATAATAGAAAATGAAGGAGTAACTAACTAAAAGAGAACGATACCGGGAGTTTTGACGATGCGGTGTTGGTTGGATTTGGTAGCGTAACTGTGCCGTTTTCTGTACGTAAGACGTTGCGCCATCTTGTTTTTCCTCACTTAGAACCCTAAATCAAAGCAGACACCAGAAGTACTCCAGGAGGAGAACAAAAGATCAAGTACAAGAATATTAAAGCCCTAAATCCAACGGCTTAGATTTTTCATCTCAATCATGTAGATGGGCTTCAAAAAGACCCCATAAAACGGGTTTTGACTTTTGAGGATAGTATTTTCCGGTAAATCTCTTGTGGCCGCTCATGTTGATTATAAAGTTATTTTAAATGTGAATTGAACATTTTAGATTTTGAAATTCGCATTTGAAATCTTCGATTTGATATACTTAAACCATTGGAAGAGACTATTTAAGTCTTAAAATGGATATTTTTCAGTTGGAGTATATAAGTAAAATATAAAATTAAATATTGGAGTAGGGGTTTTAAGAGTTAGTGTTTGACATTTTAAGTGGTGAAATTGGGGTTTTAATGGTTAAAGTCGATAGTTAAAAAATTAAATTAAACCTCTAGAGAAGTAAGGTTGAGGCTTGGAGTATAGGTTTTAAGTGTTAGATTTGGTTTTAAGTGGACTAATTACCTAATTTGATCCAATCTTTTTATAATTTTCCTACAATGATCTCATCTATTAATTAATCATGAATAATCTCAATTTTATGAGTTATTTACCTAGAGTAAATAACTCATTGACCTGCTATACTAGGTAATTCACTAACAAAACTAAATTGAACATTAATGTAAAATTAGAGAAAAATTTTGAAATTTTACAAAAAAGAATTTAAATGATAAAAAAGTCAAAAAAATTTTGAATATTTTTTATATTTTTTTCGATATTTTATTTTAGTTTATCTTTTTTTAAAAAAATAAAACTTACTATAGCAGATCAACGAGTTACCTAAGTTTACTCTAGGGAAATACCCCGTAAAATTGGGAGTATTCATGGTTAATCGATATGTATGATTATTGTAGGAAAATCATAAAAATATTGGATTATTCTAAGTACTTTTTCTTTTTTAAGGCTTGAAATTAGTGTTTTAAGGCTTGAATTCAGCTAGTGTAAAATTTTGTGTTCTTGTTCTTTTACCCCTTTTATTCTTCAATGTAATTTTCTCATGTTTTTATTTTGATTCTCTTGCTCAATTTAGTTGGAACCATAATTTATATTTTGGGTTATTGTTCAAGTACTAAAATAGAGGAGAAATACATCACCATCAACCGCTTTTGCTGCCATTTTTGTTGTCTATTAAAGTTGGTGTTTTAACATGTTGTAGTTGATTAAACACTAACTTTAAAATACCAACTTTAACAGGTTAAAATACTAATCACAATTAAAACACCAACTTAAATGGGTTAAAAATACCAATTTCAATATGTTAAAATACAAACTTAAATAAGTCAACATATCAATTTAAGCAATATAAAACACCATCTTAAACAGGTTAAAATGCCTACTTCAGCAGGTTAAAATATCAACTTCAATAGCTTAACAGCTTAATAGGTTAAAACGCAAACTCCTCGTAGATTAAAATATCAACTTTAATAGATTAAAACACCAACTCAAATAGATTAGAATACCAACTTCAAAAGGTTAAAGGAAAAATTTGCCAAAAATAATCTCAACTATCACCCGTTGGTCAAAAATAATCCTAACTATCGATTATTTTTCAATAATCCTAATTATTCATCGAGTTTGCTCAAAATAGACCCACACCTTCACTGACCGGCTACAGCAGGTTATTTTGGTGATTATTTTTTTTTTACCTTTTTTTTTAACTCAGCAAAACAAAATAAGAAGATGACCTTCATCTTCATTATACTCCATCTTCTTCTTCATTCATTCTTCCTCCATTAACAAACCCTAAAACTCTCATTAAAAAACTTAACTCATGCTAAAGCTCTACAAGCTTCATCTCTTTAAGACTCAATAAATCCCTTTTGTTCTCTTGGTTCATATGGTCTTTCTACTTAGGAATTTCTTAAAAGGAATGTACTAACTAGCAACTAGTATTAAGAAGGCATTTGGAAATTAAAAGCAATGTAATTGGAAGTAGTTATAAACAAAATTGTAATGAATTATTGTGAACAAATTTCTTTTGAATGAATATGAACAATGTTCTGCAGCTCTTACTACTAATGAATATATGAGCACAGCAAGACAGTGCACACATATTTTCTCAGCAGCCCGGAAGGAAGTCAGTGCACATAAGCACAAAAATGGCAAAATCAACAACTACCATCATCTAAAACCAACAATTTACAAGAAAAACTTAAATTAAAAAAATAGAGAAAATCGACATTACCATAAATGGAAGTGAAATTGGGCAGCAGCTTCGACTACCGGATGTGCGTATGAACTTGCTCACATTCAGATGCTTTCCTCTCCTTCAATCAGCTAAACTAGGGTTTGAGTGTAAGTTTTGGGAAGTTAGGTTGAAAGCTCATCAATGGAGGAAGGAGAGTGTTAATGGGTTTTTTTGAAATTGAAACGGTAATTCTTTTTGAAGATGAAAGGGTAATTCTTCTAATTTGGTGAAACTGAGTTAAAAAAAAGGGTTAAAAAAGTTAATCACCAAAAAACCTACTGTAGCCGATCAGTAAGGGTGTGGGTTTGTTTTGAGCAAATTCGATGAATAGTTAGGATTAATTGGCAAATTTTCCCAGGTTAAAACACCAACTTCAAATAGGCTAAAACAAGTTAAGAAATGCATGTTTGATTTAAGTTTAATTTTTTTAATTAAATACTGAACGACCCAAATAGACGCATCTCTCAAATAGATCATCTCTTTCAACAATTTGTGATTTTAATTAATACCACAAAACTATCATTTATCATAACTAAAACTAAAATTGCTTTCTTATATTTGCATTCCTATTAATATCTTTTTCTACTGCCTTATTCTTTTACATCCAAAATTGAAGAAAATAAGGAAAATCCTGTCTTATTCACATTCTTCTAGCTACTACTATACATGAATCAAAACCACTACTATGAACAAGGAAATAGTAAAACTGAAGGCTGTGCATACAATTTTCCACCAACCAAGTGAATGTTGTTAAGTTTATCACTGCACCAAACTAATTGTTCTGTACTTATTTTTGGCATGTTCAACACCCTATTTACTAATCTCAAATCCACCTGAGAAAAGAAGTATAACGCATGATCCGATTCCACTGGTTGATGTTTTTGTATTTTTCGCAAAATGCAATTTTCGCTCCTGAGTAGTTCTTTCAGTTTCTTTTCCTTCTGCAAAACGAACAATGACATGAGATATCGGTCAGTGTCATACTTATACCAAGTTTTCATGATCATAACAAGAATAATTTGCGAATTATAGCCGTAAAGTTTTTTATTTTTGCGAATTACAGCTATCAAAGGATCAAAGCCTACAGAGTGCAGGCCAAATCACATAATTCCTACCACCAACGGTCGGTATTCTATGATTTGGCCTGAAAAATGTAGAGTTTAATACTTTGATGATTGTAATTCGCAAAAAGCAAACATTAATGCTGTAATTCGCAAAAGTGCTAAACTTTAGGGTTGTAATTTGCAAATTATTCTTATAAGTTATAACAAAGGCCAAGAAGACGTTTGACAACTTTTTGTATGGTGGATCGAACTTCTTCTAAAAGAGTGGTATCTGCCGGGTTTTGGAGTTCAGCTTTAAAGCCCCTTCGACATTTTAACAGTGTTGCGTTGTTATTGTTTGTATCTTTGTCTGATTTAATGAACTTCCAAAGTATTCGAATTGATTCTTCTATGATCTCCACAAGTTGTGAGCTTGTAATTGCGTTTTTTGTGCTTACGACTATTTTTTCTTTCCTCCGACCCCTTGTTGAGCTATCATCTGCAAAAGGATATAGTTTTTGCGTCTCATAAAATAAGTGGTTCGAGCAAAGTTTTATTACAAAAAACTTCATCAAGCAGGAAGAGTGATCTCACCTCGGATTAAAGGGACTTGGAGAAGATTTCGATTAACACAACGATTCCGAACATAATTGTACACCCTTGGGCCTTGAAAGAGCTCATCCTCTAAGAATCTATTCAAAAGAACTTGGAATGTCTGAAATTTATCAGCAACATCGTTATATCGATGTATTTCATGTGTGTCGGTATCCCATAACTCCACGGCTTTACCATATTGCCAACGAAGCAACTCCCATGATAGACACATTTGCCCTACATAAACCATCTCCAAGTCGCTCTCGAGTTCTTTGCTAAACTTTTTCATTATGGGCAGGTGGATTTCTGTTACCGATTTTGGTTTACAAGGCCAACAATCCAGAGAAACGATTGTTGCCAATGACGAGGTTGAAATCTTGTTATTCGTAAATGAGTGAAGCGGATCTTTTAAACGAAGAAACCCTGTATTTTTTGCATTGTCATAGTTAATACTACATCAAAAGTTCAATGGTACAAGAGACCCTTCAATAATTATAGCAATCTGTTTAAAAGTGTGTTTATAGCATAATCAATCAATAAGATCTTTTCAAAAAGGTTGATGAGAAAAAGTGTTTTGATAATTGGTGTTTTGTTTTAAGTGTATTTATAGCCTTGCCTTGCATGGCTTTAAGGCTCTTTTATTGTTTGTAATGAATTGTTGTGTGTTGCATAGTCCACTCCTATGTTTTTTTCTCAAGTGCCTTGTCTTTGATGGGTCTTCTTTTAATGGCTTTTTCCCCTCTCTGGGTTTTTTTTTATGCTGACGGTCTTGACATTTTATATATTTCCCAATTTTCAAACTTTATATATTTCCCAATTTTCAAAAAAAAAATGAAAAAAGAAAAGGCAAAGCTTAAAAAGTTTTGTTAATGACTTATTCACTTGCTAAACTTAGCTAGCTAACATATTTATTTTCCTATTGCCCGTTTAAATTCAATTGCAGTAGGTCTCATGTCGAAATCCAACAACTCTACAAAAACACACAAGTAATCTAACAAACATTCCAAATATGGATTGATGATATATACAGCATAAAGAAAGTACCATACCATCACTCTTTTGGCAAAAAATAAAAGAAAAAAAAAATAAAAAAAATAGTATAATCAAGAAAGACGATAAACAAACTGACAAATTGAGACTAGTCTGCTATAAATCATGAAGACTAGGTTAAACTGAGTTGGTTGTCACAAGCCTATCACTCATCCTCCTTTATCCGGGCTTCAGACCAGCAATAAGCGACTAGCACTCAATATTAGCGAACAATAATAAGTTGGTAAATCAGGGGGTGTTGGGGCCCTGTTTACTTATTAATGTTTTGTAAATTGAGGCTCATTCGTCAACCCATAATGGTAAAATAGGGACTAAAATTAATGTTGGTAGGTTTTAAACCCATAATTAACAATATCATAGGAAGACACATCACCAACTAAGCTACACTTGACTGATGAACTATAAGAAGTTTGTTAGTATATGAGGCCCTGTTACCTGGGGTCCATGGGCGGTCGGGCACCTAGAATGAGCCTAAAACTACTTCTATGGCAAACGTTAAAACAAGCGTATGAGTCTCAACATCATCCATCTGCTTTGGAAACCTTATGTCAGGCATTCTGTAGGACTTTACAACTTGCATAGACAACAAAAACTTCAAAACCAAGTAAAAATATATAACAAGGTGGAGTGTCACATTCAATCAATTTCTTAGGCAGCTCATGAGTTATGCTCATTAGTGTGATAACGTAAGATTTCACAAACATGAAGAAACATAGCTTCGGATAATCAAGAACGACACGAGACGAACAACCTTAAAAAGTATTAAAAACATGCTTGTGTTAATGAAAGTACATATCCTTAAGAAAATGCCATTTAAAGAGTAATAAACAATCATACCAATTGCATACATCTTTTGGTAGTTTAGTATATCCAATTTCCTCATCCTCTCCTTGTAGGTTTTGTAGAACTTGTGCATTTCATCTAGGGTTCCCCCATGATGATACTTCTCTACAATCTTCCACGGTTTAAGATCATCCGTGATTTTTGGTGATTCGGACTCTTCCAAAATAGTCGGAAGCCCTATTGCTCGAACCTTCCTAATCTCCATTTTTAATTGTTCTACTAAATCCTGATGTTCCCACTGTGTTTCGAGCCCGTTTTGCTCGTCCGAATCTGAAGATAATTGCTCTCCCGAGCTTGTTTTTTCTTCGTTTCCCTTTTGTTCTCCTTGTTCTTTGTCCAAATTATCGAGTTCGTTTAACATATCCTCGTCTTCATCATCACATTCATCAGCTTCATACCCTTTACTCAAATCATGTCCATCCAAATTCGACTCAAAATTCTCGAGTTCGTCTAGTAAATCCTCATCTTCCTCATCAAAATCATAACCTTCATATCCTTTACTCAAATTTTGCATTAATACATCTTCATTTTCCAAAATTTCCTTAGTTGAATTTACTTCATTTACACCAAATTCTTTGGAAGTATCAATTTCAAATGCCCTCTCAAAATCAATATCAGACAACAATCCATCACTAAACGAATCGATAATCGAACTCCTAAAACTCGAAACACTGCTCCGAGCAATCGTATCCGAGTCAGAATCAGACACTAAAGACTCATCATCATCACTAGGACTATTCTTCATGACATGTTCAATCTTTCCTAGACTTTTCAAAGACAACTCATTTTCACATTTCATTGAATCAATCAAATCTAAAATTGGTTTTTCCCCATTTTCAACCCTAATTTCTCCTAAATTCTCCCCAATCTCACCATCATACACAACATTTTCAACATGAACAAATTCATCTAAGAAACTACCCTTATTCTCTTTTGGGTTACCTTCACATATTGGTTTAGAAATCTCTTCAACATTAAATAATTTATCATCTGATTTTTCAGGTAAAATACAAGTATTTTGAAGAAATTCTTCATACGAAGGAAAACGAAACCTGAGTTTTGGCTCTGATTCTTCCTCCTCCTCACTTTTATGACCATCACTATTAACACAAATATTTCCATTTTTAATCTGAAGCTGATGATTTTCCTTTGGTTGAATTTGAATCATTCTAAAATTGGAAAATTTTTTCTGGGTTATGAACTTTTGCTTGAATCTGCAAGAAAAAAATTCAAAATACTTGTAAAAATCGCCATGCATATATTATATATAGTTTTGTTTTATTAAAAACCCAGAAATTATTACCTGAAAAGACATTTTCTTGTCAATCCAAACAGAGTAAAGAAACAAGTGAAGAACAATACCCATGAAACCCTGATGATTAAAAACATTTTTCTAAAGACAAAAACGAATTTTGTTTTGTTTAAGAACAAATTATGAACACCCATCATAACAAAAAAAACATCAAAATAAGACTGTAATTAGCTCAATTCAACACAAAAGAGAAGAAAACAGGGGAAGAAAAACAGAGGAAATTTGAATGGAAAGTTTTTACAAGAAAATTATGTGGTTTAAGAGAAAAAAAGGTGAAGAGTGGAAATTTAAGGTAATTGGAGAAGAAAAATGGAGTGGGAAAGTGGGGGAAAGAAAAGAACTTGTCAGCAACTGACAAAAAAATAGGAAACAAAATGGGTTATACTGAGAAAACTTTGGAGAAAATGAAGGGGACATTGTAGAAAGAGTCATTGCTTGTTTTAGTGAAGATTATTGATTGTAATTTTGTTTTTAGTTTTGATTAAGTTGCGAATAACAAGTTAATTCGTTTCACATGTAGGTCGGCAAGGGTATATATATGAATTAATTTATATTGAAATTCTTAGAGGAGACAGACTAATTGCAGCATTAAAAAATATCACATTATTTATTCATCACTTTTTTCTCTGTAATTAATTTTTAATCTATAAGTTAATATACAGTCAAGTGAAATCTTGTTTGATTCGTCTTATTGTAAAGATTATTAATATCAAATTTATATAATTTCTTGTTATACTTGTAAGTATTTTGGGACGGAAGAAGTATATACAAATTCTTAAATGAGATTATTAATATTGGGTTGACCCAATGTACATTTACTAACGTCTCATATTCAATCTTTAATTTTTTATTTTTAATACTTCCTCCGTTCCATAATACTTGCTACATTTAACTTTTTTACGCAATCCAATGTACTATTTTGTTCATTTATATGTCGAATTATACACATTTAAAAATTATAAAAAGTTTATATTATGAAAGTATGCGATTAGACGATTCAAACAAGACTATTATTACTTACATATTAGCCGCAATATATAAAATAAATTTAAACGATGAATAGTGCCTAAAAACAAAATGTAGCAAGTACTTCCTCCGTTCCACTAAACTTGCTATTTTACTTTTTTACACAATCCAACGCGTTATTTTGATCGTTTATATATTAAATTATACAAGTTTAAAAAATATAAAAAATTGATATCATGAAAGTATGCGATTAGACAATTCAAACAAGATCTCACTTGACTATATTTTTTCTTATACATTCGCGCAATATGTAAAATAAGCTTGAACGATGAATAGTGCCAATAACGAAAATGTAGCGAGTATTTCAGAACAGAGAAATTATTATGGAATGGAGGAAGTATTCATATTTCTTAATTCACAAATTCTTATTTGAGACCGTCTATATAATAGACGTCTTAAGTTTTAGGGCTGACCCAATTTATAAATTAAAAAAAAAACTAATTAATGGTTATATAAGTTAAAAAGGAGATATGGGTTGAGCTCTTTTGAGAGATGTCTATACTATAGACAATCTTTCAAGAGATCACCTATAATTAATTTTATTAGTGGGTTTTAGCAAACACTACTATTTTACACGCAGAAACTAAGCATGTTTTTACCAAAAATTAAAGAAGTTGAATATTCTATATTAAAAAAAAAAAGTTGAATATTCTTAAGTTATGGAAATCGGCATGAGATTTGAAGTGTTGGTGAAGTATATCATGGTTCCTCATGATATATATTTTTCGCCTTATTTTATTTGTAATTTTAGGTGAAAATAGGTTGATTAGTAAGGGCAAAATGGGCTACCATTCAGAGCCCAAAATTTTTTTAGGTCTAAAAAACTTATTTTTATGTGAATAAGTGATACTGATTTGAATTAAATTTATATATAACTTATATTTTTTGCTAAGTAATATGAGTTTTTAGTACTTTTTATATAGAGTAGTTTAAATATTAACAATAAAAAACAGAAAGTGTATTGTATTAGTCGTTACACCTTAAGCTTTTAGGGACCCTTTTTATCTTTTGCTTTGGGACCCAAAAATAAATAGGACAACCCTGTGTGAAAATTGTCACTTTGAAATATAATTAATAAAACGATAGAAGTAAAAACAACATATATACCCTATAATGTTAGATGCACGCATCAAAACTTAATACAAAATTTATGAAGATTTTTTAAGAGAGTTTTTTTGATGCAAATTCACTAATAAAAAAATCTAAATAAAGATACTATTTTTATAGGAAAGCAAAAGTTAAATTTTTAAATAAACCTACATTTAACAAGGAAGAGACAAAACATAATTTGAAAAGCTAGGTTTAACTTAAAACCTCTTAGCCCATACAATCGGCTGATCAGCAAGAATTTGCGTTGATATATTACAACTCTAAAAGAACCACATATAAGTTCATAGAACAACTATATTTATTATACAAAACTAAAAAAGAAAACATTAAAAACCCGTAATTTTAATTAACTCAAAATCAACAAAAAATCAGTGAAATAAATATATAAGCATAGCAATATAAAAAAACAAAAATAAACACTAAAAAATTCATATATTAGTGAAATTTAAAATCATAGAAACATAGAAGTATTTATTAGGAATATTAAATAATGTTTAATGAATTAAAGTCCAATTAAATTTCGTACATGTGTAATTATGCACACCATAGTTCAAAAATTACAATTAGTAGATGTTATTGTGTTAAATACGAGCATCATGATTTAACTTAGTGGTTAAATATCTTATCTTTCACCACACAATAGGTTTGTATTCAAATCCTCACTAAAGCAAATTTAATAGAGATATTTTTTTTTATGTTGCCTATATCAAAATGATGTAGATTATTTATGAAATTTAATAGAGCTAGTTATGTAAGCGTATAATAAATTTCTTAAAAAAAATTAATATTAGTTGTGAGTTTTTGATATACTTTCGCATTTAGTTTTATGTATTGTTTTTAAAGTTATGCAAATCATTTTCATTTTTATACGTGAAAGTTGAGAGGCTAAGCAAGTCTTATATGAGACAGTTTTACTGTGAGACGGATCCAAACAAGCAGTCCAATTATGCCTTTTTTAAAAAAACAACTGATATATTAAGTTAAAAACAGTTTCTGTAGGCTGTTGTGGGGTGGTTGCTGTTCTGGCCAGTTAAGTTTGGTCTGTTGCTCCCCTATTGCTGCTGATTTTGGGTTCATTGTTGCTCTTGATGCCATACGCTGTTGTTTCATTGCTCTGGAGTGTTGGAATTTAGAGGGTATAGTTAATTATATTAAATAAATAAATTTAATTAAATTAATTAAGTATATCCCAAGGTTGTAAATTATAAGTTTTAATCAAAACATAAAAGTCACGGATCGCAAAAATACTCGCGGTTTGCGAGAATAAACTGAAAAGTTTCCGTATTGTGGAATGCACAGGTCGCGGCCCGCGACTTGCTTGATTTTTGCGGGATTGTTCTTGCGACGTCTTGTTTTGTTTTGATGGTTATATGATAACTTCCTATAGTTATTATGGTTATTTTAGCCATGTTCTTTGGGATGAACGGGTTGGATGAAAGGCGACTTTGGTTCGTGAATCAATCTCGTGTTTCGTGAATCAACCTCGTGTTTCATGAAAGGAAACTTTGCTTCGTGAAGTAGTGTGAGCTATTTCTATAAATATAGAATGCTTGTGTGTTGTTTAGATAATACTCCCACCGTCCCATTAGTTTTGTCCACTATTCCATTTTGGGTAATCCCTCTTTAATTGTCCACTTTCCTTTTTTGGCATGAAGGGAAACTTTGCTTCGTGGAGTATAATTTTCTGATTTTCTTCTCTTCTCTAGCATTTCACATCGAGAACATGAAATCCTCGGTTGTGATTTTTGTATCTTCTTCCATTTATGTTTCTCTTACATCATTCTAATTTCCGTGTGCTCGGAAGTTAGTGTAATTCTTTGTATCTCAGAACATATTTCCGGTTTATTCCCAAGCACCCTAGTAGGGAGGAAATGATGTTTTGGGAAAGAGCATCTCGCCTAGAATTAATATCAAGATCCAACAAAATCTTCTTGATACTATGATCGATATATGGTGATTCCCGATGATCAAGATTGCATTTGGTGTATGTTAAGCAAAGGTTTGAACTTGTCATATGTAATTTGGTTTTCTACTACAAACTTGTAACTTTATTTTATTGTTTATTTATAAAATTAAAGTTACAATTTCTAACATGGAGTTCTGCTGCTTGGTGCCTTGCCTTGTGTTGCACTCAGTGCAGATTGTTGTTGTTTGCTATGCAACTTGGATGCTTTAGTGCTGATTTGTTTTATCGGTTTTGTTTGTAAACTTAGCATCTTTGTATAGCTTTGGATCTATAGCTGACTTTTTGTATGTCGGCTGTTTTAGGCCTCACTTTCCTCGTATGCATATGAAGGGTGGGAAGAGAAAACCCTTTATAGAAGGTTAGCCTCATTTGCACACTGATGCAAATAAGGAAGGTTGAGTTTCCATGCCATGATGTATATTTGGTTTTTTCTGGTAAATGAAAAAACTTTTTATTTGCAAAAAAAAAAACAGTTTTTTGCGTAGCTTTTTAAAATTTAATATTGGGTCAGCCCATATTAAACTGTCTCATAATGAGACAATCTTAATAAAGAATTTGTCCATTGAATTTAAATGGTGATGGATAATAGTTGAGTTTTGTTAAATTCATTCTTTTATTAAGGTAAGTGTTAATTGAAAATTTTATAATGACACCACTAAGAAAGGTGACAAGGTAAGAACCAATACCGCAAAAAGATTTACACAAATTCTCGTGAGAGATGGTTTTTTGAGAAACCATTTCTAATTGGGCCGGCTCATTATATATTTTTTAAGATATTGTAAGTAGACATTAAGAATACGGTAATTAAGTATTAAAGATAATGTAAGTAGGCATTAAGAATACGGTAAATAGACATTAATTTTGATTGAGTTGGGCTTGAGATACGTCTCTCAAAACGATGGTCTCTTAAGAGACTAGGGGATAGATTTATGTACATAAATAGCCTTATTTCCGTAGACTTAATAATCCCTTGGTTTCTTCTATCATTGTTCGAAAAATGTTGACTAGCTAATACTATGTAAGTCAGTTATTACTTCCCACTCATCCCCTACTATTCGATCATTGAATGGACTTCAAACACATTCTCTTTTCTAACATGAAAATACTATGTATCAAAATGAATTTAACGCATTTTTGCCAATAGTATACTAATATGAAATGTATAAATAATTCAGAAATAATAGTCTTTTAACTATTATATAAAAAACATAGAGTTTGATAGTATTTTTATAGGATCGTCATGGTTTCTATATGATTAGAGTTGCAATTTTGATAGTTATATGAATTCATTTTATTTTATTTTTAATTTATTTTACCCAAAATGTCCTTAGTCAACGGATCAAAGGTCAAATATACGAGTCAACGTCTACTTTGTCAAGCTGTCAATCTGGTAGGATAACTATACAACAGTTAACCAGTTTTTTCCCCATCAGAAGACACTTCTATCAAATAACCGCCCACTCTCCCGGAAAACTGCCTCCGCTATGTCACTTCCATCCTTTCGGTTTCCAAGGACATATGAAACAGAAGTAACTACCCTGCAGTTACAACTTCCCCAGACCTTTCTTACAAATACTACATTCTTCCACCGTAATCAGGTTACGCGATTAGACTCTGAAAACTCTCATATTAACACTACTTCCTTTCTGATCTGACTTAAGCATCGAAGGGCTTTTCCGGGACATTAGCCCCCGATTTAGACTTTCCTTGTGGTTGCAGGTCCACCATTCGCGGCGGTCAGATCATCTTAATTCCTTAGATTCAAAGGTACTTCCTATTTAAAGTCCCCTTTAAAAATAAGAAGGATAGATCCGTTGAATCCTAGATCAATGGTCCATCTTGCACGCAGGTCAGAACAAAAAATAAATTGTGATGCTTTCTTAATTAATATGTGATACTTTCTGTATAAATATGTGTCACTTGAAAGTGTGATGTTTTCTTAATTAATGTGTGATGCTTTCTTTATAAACATGTGTTACTAGATCTTTTGCATTGACAATTTTTTTTAAACCGTTAGATCTTAATCAATCAACGTCAGTTACTCCTTCCTATCCTTCCTATTTTCACACACCTTCTTATTATAATGTGTGATGCTTTCTTTATAAACATGTGTTACTAGATCTTTTTATATATATATATATATATATATATATATATATATATATATATATATATATATATATATATATATATATATATATATATATATATATATGCATGACAAGTTTTTAAAAATAAAATTATAAGTTCCTTGGCTTTAAAATTAAACTAAATAAAATTATTGTTTGTGTAATTGTGCGTTAAAAAATGTTTTGACCCAAAATTTAGAGATAGGGTCACCAAAGTAATCAAAATAAAGAGACACAAGACTTTTATCAAAACTAATGATTAATAATTAAATATCAAGATTAGAAAATAAACTATGATATCATTAGTTTAGTAAGATATTTCCTCTAAATCAAATATTTTCATCTTAGGGCATGCTTGGATAATGTGTAAATATTTAAAGGGGTAAAAAAAGTCAAAGCAAGAAAATAAATTAAAGTTGATCAATGAGAAATTAGTGAGTCGTAGAGGTGGAAGAATGGTTGTAAAGCAATGAAAAATGACGGGAGATCTCAATTTTGTGGGGTAAATATTTATCCTGTGGGAGTGTGGGGGATGTATTACCTTCATAATAGTGGAAATTATCTTTTTTTCCTTGATTATTTTTATTTCATGCTCATTTTACCTTCTTCACAGCTATCTCAAATAATTCAAATGCATCTCTATTTGTTTTTATTAGTTTGACTTTATTTTCCCCCTTAAATATTTACACCCAGTCCAAGCATGTCGGGTTTAATTTCTTGAGTCTGCACATTTCTCTTTACTCTCTCCTTGAGGGTGTCAAGAAACCAACTCACCAAAAGCACACGAGAGCCCTTTGGGTTAGAAGTGTAGATGCAGCACATGCCCTCCTCATACATGGCGCTAAATATTCCACTTTAAATAAGGAGTGGTTGAGATTCGAACCTGTGACCTCTTGTCACCCTGGTTTCTGATACCATGTCAAGGAATCAACTCAACTAAAAGCTTATGGTTGAGGCCCCAGGATATGTTATATACTCTAACAGAGGGTACCGAGTATCATATCTCCACCTCTTTCAGAAAAAAGAACCCCCACCCGGATCTTGCTTTGTGTGGAATAATTGGGATGATCTTTTAGCTAATGTTTTTACCAAATATTTCTTCTTATTGTCAATATTAGATGATGTAGTTTTTCTTATATTTTAATAGTTTTTAGTTAACAAATTAATGGAATATTGTATATCAAAATTTTTTTAATTAATAAGATCGATTTAACTAACTATCTTTTAAAAATTGTTTTTAATTTTCATATTAAAACGTAATTACTCATCGTTAAATGAAAATACTCTTTTTAACACATGGTTATTATCAAACTTCAAAAATTCAAATTTATAAGTCATAAGTAAATTTTAAATTTTATATAAATCATGCTTGCATGGGTATCTAACTGGTAAATTAAAAAAAATGATAATGATAAATGTAAAAATTATTAGCAGAATATAACATTGGTGACACTATTTTAAATGTGAATTGGTGAACAATATTACACGTAGCTTGATAATAATTTAAAAACATAATAATTAGTTAATTGAATGTATAAGAATTTTTTTTTTATCATTTTAAATGAATTAAAATTCTAACTTTTATGATTTTAATTACTTGCACCCATTTTGAATTGTCAGTGTTCATCAAACTGTCTTTTTTCTGATTATATTGTGGTTAACGTATAAGTTAAAACATAGTCATATGAATTTTTATTTGAATCGTCTCAACTCAAATTAAATTGATTTTCATTTTCTTATAGTTTTTAATATACATAATTAACTTATTGAATAACTTAAAAAATTATGTATTTTATTAAAAAAATTTTTTTTATGTATTTAGATGCAAGTAAAAATAAATAGCTAAGAAGTAAGAATGACATAGCCCTTATTTGGTGCGTATTAGGGTTCCGTGAATTTAGGTGCACCTACAATTTTTTAATTTGTTTTAAATGATAATCAGTTCATGTCATTCTTTCTTAAATCATAATAATGCCGAAAATGGGGTGACGTAATGGAGAAGCAAATGCTATTTCCACCATGAATTGCACCATAGTATACGGCATTTGCACCCTACTATTCATATTTGCTTGACTTAAGAGTCTTGACTAAGAGCGGTTTAGAATAAATCAGATAACTCGATATTTATCTAATTTTATAATTGGATTTGACTTGACCCGACCTTAAAATAAATATAAAACTATGTGAAACCAATATGAATATAAGACTCAATTTGAACCGATCCAAATTAAATGACCTGAAATCAACCCGATGATCCGAAGGAACACCTCTAGGCTCTAGCCTTGACCTTTCATGTGCAATTTAATATTTTCTCGGTCTCATGAAAATTATCCATTGGTGAACGATAGTAAAATTAAAAAGTTGATAAGATGTATTTTATGGAAACGCTAAAAGTTGTTTGGTTAAAATGAAAAAATAAATTAAATATATGGATGAAAATAAAAAAAATATATACATCATAGGCAAAATTAATAACATATATAAGAAATTTAATTAATGGGACAAACCAAAAATAGAGTAGAGTGAATTTCGTGATAGTTTCCATTCTAGTCTAATTATCAAATGTATCATTTCTTTTTGTATATATTCGCATCAAATATCAATTAATTATTAGCCGATTGCCAAACATCACCATAATCAAATTTGAATATCATCAAAGGATCCAATCAACTACTAATAATTAAGTTTTAAAGTAATAATTAAATAGAATTGAAATTTTGCTAATGTGCTTTTTGCAAGTGCTTTATCCATGAAAGCGCCCTTTAGAGGCGATAAATATTTCAAAGATTTTATTAATAATAATGTAAGTTATGAAAGCAAATGCACCTAAAAATTCTTTTAAAAAAAATGCACCTAAAAATAGTACTCCAAATTTTATCTATGTTAGAGTATATAATATATCATAGGGCCTCAATTATCAGTTTAAGTTTTTGGTTGAGTTGGTTCCTTGACATGGTATCAAAGTCAACGTGACAAGAGGTCAGGGGTTCGAATCTGAACCACTCCTCACTTAAGTGGAATACTTAGCACTAGGTATGAAAAAGATCGTGTTGCATCCACATCTCTAGTCTAAAGGACCCTGGTGTAAGGAGGTGTGTTAGAGTACCTTGACAATGTTTAAGTGAATCATGAGTGTGTAACCTGTCGGCAGAAGCATCTTAATTTGTGGTTATGTAAATTTTAATTAATTGCATCTGATTTTTAAAAAATTATTAGAGGAACTTGTCTTTCTGTGGCCAGTCTTTTACAACAGTCATCATGTTATAATTCAGCATAAATATGTTATTAATATGATTATTGATTAGACACAAGCTCATGATATTTGATTTATTATATTATAAACCAAAAAGGGGAAAATAGGATAGTTAAATAGGAAAACTTGGGCTAGTAAATTAAGTGTTAGTATTATATAATGAAAAACAATTAATATTTTATATAATGATATTTGATTTATTATATTACTAGATAATGCCCGTGCGATGCACGGCTTTATTAAAATTTTTGACATATTTGTATAAGACAAAAAATTAAAAATTTACAACTTTATATTTTTATCATCTCGAAATATCATATACTCATTTAATAAAAAAGAAAAGATTTTATAAAAACTTGAAAAATTAAAATAAAATATATTTCTATGAGTTTCTAATACATTAAATGATGTGACATAAAAAGTAAAAAAAATCAATCAATTCGAATAATATTAGCTAGTCATACTTCAAAATTAGTAAAGTCAAATATATTAATAGTAGTTATTATAACAATGACATCATCTTTAAGTTTTGGAGCGAAATTTTTTATTGAGAAAACGACACGTAAGCAAATTTGATAAGTGATTATATCAACAGTGTTTTATTCTGGTAATAGTTATTATAGATAAACCAAAAAGGGAAAATGAAAAACAATTAATATTTAATATAATGATTTTAACTTTCCAAGAAATAATAAATAATAAAATAATAAAGTATAATTAAATATTTTTCAAAACAAAAATAATATTAAATTATATAAATTAAATACAAGATTCTTTATTATATATCATTTCCCTATTATTAATTCATTGGTATAAACAAATGTGAATGAACGAGAAGAAAGAGAAAAATCACAAAATGAGTATTGGTTTGCAGTGACAAATTAATTAATGAGTGGTATAACAATTTGGAAGTATACATTACCCTTAATAAAGGGATTAGGTTAGGGAAATCTTCTAAAAAACATTATACATTGAAATAAGTTTTGTGAATCAGGTGCTCTCTTGAGAGACTATTTTTTGTAAAGACGACTTTTAAAAGTCCAGCACAAATCTATATTTAGAGTTGTAACAATATAAATTTAGAATTGGACTGAGCTTTTGAGAGCCGTCTTTACAAAAGACGGTCTCAAGTAAGAATTTGTGTTTGTGAATTACTTGATAATCAGATCATATATCAGAAATAATTACTACTTTTTCTATGCAATTTTTGGTTCGATTCTAACCTCATCTTCTTCTTCTTCCCTTAATGTATCCTATATTCAAAAAATGTTTAAAAAAAGCCAACATAGAATTTGTTTGGTTATTCCCTCCCACTTGGAGGAAGAGCCCATGATATTTTTAGTATGGGCTTCCAATTTATTGATGGGCTAATAAATAAATAAGAAAAAGAAAGAAAAAGAGAAAGGATAAGTAAAAACAGCTAGTCTCATGAGAGACAATTAGTCTTTTTGAGAGACGTATCTCAAGCCTAAGTCATTGATTAATGTCTATTTATTGTATTCTTAATGCCTACTTACTATATCTTTAATGCCTACTTTCAATATTTAAATGTCTACTTACATTATTCTTAATATCTACTTACAATATTTTAAAAATATATAATAGACAAATCAAATTAGAAATGATATCTCAAAAAGACGGTCTCCGATAAAAATTTGTAAATAAAAAAAAAAAGAAGTATATTTTGCAATTCCTAATTACACGCACAAGAAACTGAAAACAGAAAAAGAGAATTGAGAGGGAGAGATTAAAAAGGCGCACGAAGGGTTTGTGGTACTCATTCAACCATTCGATCGAAGGCTATTTGTACTTGCTCCCTTCCATAATACTTGCTATATTTAACTTCTTACGCAATTTAATGTACTATTTTTTCATTTATATGTAGAATTATATATATTTAAAAACTATAAAAAGTTTATATTATGAAAGTATGCGATTAGACGATTCAAACAAGATCCCACTTGACTATATTATTACTTGCATATTAGTCACAATATATAAAATAAGCTTAAACGATAAATAGTGCCCAAAAACCAAAATATAGCAAGTATTATGGAACGAAGAAAATATTTTGTTTCTCGTCAAACTTTGACAGGTTGTTTCTTTCTACCCAACCTACTTGACGAGCGGTTAAATTGTCTCTTGAGCATTGTAAGTGGGTAATTTATATTTAGCTTTAATTTTTTTAAAATTTTTATTTTACCACTTTTGAGTTATGTTTTTAGGTTATTGGTGTTTGTGTTGCCTCTAGTATTGTAGAGGGGATTTTAGTTGTACCTGATTTATAAGTAATTAGTGGAAGAATTTGATACCGCTTATGGTCCCATGGTTTTTTCCCTCATTGGATTTCCACGTAAAAATATCGTGTGCATGTGTTTTACTTTTGCATTTTTACTTAATTGTTTGCTTGATTGTGGAATTATAATTATTTGCTTTTGGTTATCTTTACTCATCTAACAATACTAGGGGATAAAGCTGTATGTTATAAATTTTAATGCCACTTTTCTCGACATAGTGGTATCAAGAGCTTGATTTATTTTATTTGGGTGTCATTATTGTTTTGTTTTATGATGGATGATAAAACTAATATGCACAGTATGATTTATTTGGACTCTACCAATTACGGCGTGCAGAATTACGGCGTGCAGAAAACTAAAATGAAGGATAATGTTTATGTAAAAGATTTGTATGAAGCAATCCTAAATGAGTCTATGCCCACCGGTCACGATCAAAATAAATGAAAAATTTTGAATCGGAAAGTGGAAGAACCATTAGACAATTTGTTGCTATTATTGTGCTTCAACACACTGCTAATGACACGAATGCTTAAGAATTGTGGATGACACTTAAGGCTATATATGAGAGGGAGAATGCCTTGAGTAAAGTCGTCATTGATGAGAAAGTTGGTAAAGTTCGAATTTCATGGACAAGTCTAAATCCAAGAGTAGAGTTATTTGTCATTATTGCGACAAACCGTGTCATATTAAAGGTTTTGTATAAAGATGAATAGAGATAAGTTGAAAGAAAGAAAGGGTGATTCGATTCTCTAAGTCGAAGTCTGATGAGAAAAATACTACAACGCTAATAACTAGTGATGATGATTTTCTCTTCATTGGTGATAAAGAATGCTTTAAATTAGCTTGGGATGACTGCAACTGGGTGATTGATGCGGGTGCTTCATATCATCTAACTCTGCACTATGGCTACTTCTCTTTCTCTTCCTACACTAGTGGTGATTTTGGTAGTGCTAGAATGGGAAATAATGGGTCTTCCAAGGTCGTAGGCAAAGGCACCATTTGCTTGAAAAGTTCCACCGTTGCAAGAAAGTTTTGAGAAATATCAGACATGTTCTGATATCAAATTGAATCTCATTTCTACAGGTTGGCTTGATGAAGAGGGATACTTTAGCCACTTTAATGATATTAAGTGAAAGCTCTGCAAGGGAAATCTTATAGCAACTCAAGTAAAGAAGCAAGTTCTCTTTATATGATTTGTGAAGTTAACAAATCACACTTATGTGATAGGATTTCATAACATGAGAGTTTTGTGATTTTCATTAACCTTTTTTAGTTTTTCTTATTATGTTTTTGTCTTTCGGTATCGGATTTGGGTCTTAATACCTTTGAAAACAGATCCAAATTCGGGTCCATCTAGACTCGGTCTAAATCCGACCCATTGTCATCCCTGTCGATGAGTTTGTATATATGGTTAAACACATTCCCTTGCACCTTGAATATTGATCATATTGATCGAATTACTAAATTTTGTTGCGACTTTACGTTATGTTTTGTCATTATAATCTTATAAAGATAATCCCTCTGTCCCTTAAATAAGTTTCTACTTTTCATTTTGGGGTGTTTTATTTGTTGTTGTCATAAATTTTTTTTCATTTATATCATAAATTTTACTCAAAAATAACCTTACTTATCTTAAATGAATATATTAATAATGCTTATGGTCCCTACATATCTATCACACTAACTTTATTTTTACATTTTTATTATGATCTCCACATGTTTCCCACTAACTTTATAAAAATGTTTTTTTTATTAGTTGTGAATTTATGGTCCCCATATTTTTTTCCTAACTTTCTTTTAATATTTTTTTAAAATATTATTTAGGAAAATTACCTAGAATAATCCAAACTATTCATGATTTTCCTACAATAATCCCACCTATTGATTAACCATGAATAATCCCAACTTTGAGGGTATTTTCCTAGAGTAAACTTGGGTAACCCGATAACCTGCTATAGTAGTAGGTAAATGATAAAAAATTTACATAAAATATTCTAAATAATAAAAAAAATCATAAATTTTTTACGAACATTTTTTTACATTTTTTTCGACATTTTATTTTAATTTATCTTTTTTTAAAAAAAATAAAACTTGCTATAACAAGTCATCCAGTCACCAGGTTTACTCTAAGAAAATGCCCCTCAAAGTTGGGATTATTCATGGCTAATCAATAGGTGAGATTATTGTAGGAAAATCGTGAATAGTTTGAATTATTCTAGGTAAATTTTCCTATTATTTATGATCTCTACTTTTCCTCCATTAATTTTTTTTGAGTAATTCCTCCATTAAATTTATTATTCAATAAATTAATATCTCTATTATCTAGAAGATTCAAAAAAATTTTAATCCCCTTAAACATTTCATATGAAAACTTTATAAAGAAATACATGAAATACTTTTATTTGTTATATAAATTTGTCTATGTCTTGAAAAAACAATTACAATATAGCAACTCTTGGCCGGCCAAAAGCTAATCTATCTATTTGAAAATGAGTAGATTTAGTTAATATTTTTAACCAAATTAGGTTAAGTGGATTATGCTAAGTTATAAACTTGTAAGTATAAATTGATTATTTTTATGTTAAAATTGATCATTTTAAGGTTAAAATTGAAATTTATTATTGATGTCTTTTAAAAGTTATAAATAATCATTTAATTGATTACTGAATGTAATTAACTTTAATGTCAAAATTAATCACTTTAACATTGAAATTGAAGACTTTTACATAATTTGAGTTCACAAACTTGAAAGTAGAAATTGATCATTCTAACGTCATGATTAATTACTTTTAGGTCAAAATTGAAAATTTTATTTTAGTTGATCGATTTAAGATTTAATTTAAGTTGAAATTAATCACTTTAATGTCAGAATTTATACCTTCAAAATCAAAATAAAATTTTTATTTTTTAAATTTGGGATATTAGGTCATTTTAATTTTTAAAATTTTGGCTTTTGGACCGGCCCAGTTGTACTGTCTCATATTGAAGGGGTATCTCCCAAGTTTTGCGATAATGGTTTTGAACGACCCAATTAACTAAACAAGTTAGAATGATGTCAAGGGATCCTGACCCGTTTATTTTATAACCCAAGCCGATTTAATATGGTTCACGGGTCCACCTGAGTGTTCCTATATTAAGATTTACACAAATTCTCGTGAGAGACGGTCTCTTTCAGATTTACACATACAAATTGAAATAATGTACAATTGGCCCGATATAATGTATAATTGGTTAAACTTATGGGACAGAGTAATTCATAGGCTATGGTTACTAATTTTCGTTATGCACTTTCAAGAAAATAAAAGGTGAAAATTATTTGAGATATAATAATCCTTTTGAAATAGTACTATTTAATAGTAATATATGAGAATTTTTTTGCTTAAATGGTGTTAATCCAAATAAACAGACGTATAATTTATGAACTCATGATTACTAGTTGTCGGTATGCATTTGCAAAAAAAAAAAAAGTGAAAAGTATTTGAAATAAGATAATTTTAAATCCTGCTAATGTTGATGCTTCAATCTTTATAAATAGTATTACTCACAGTCAGAGAGTCCCCCAACCAAAATATTTTTACGTGCTACGTGCTACGTGCTACGTGCTACAGCTAGTAGATTGACTTTCCTACGCACAAATTACGAAAAAACGACAACTTAAATTTACTCCCTCCGTCCCATTGAATTTGAAGCATTTTCTATTTTGGTCCGTCCCACTTAATTTGCATCATTTATATTTTTGGACAATGGTCCACCACTTTCTTTTAATATCATTCATACATTTTAACTCTCATTTAATTTCAACCACACTTCATTCTCTCTCTTCATTTATTACCACTTTCTTAAAAACCCACCTCTTTCTCTATGCTACAATTCTATCAGGACAGATGAGTAATTCTTAATTTTTAAAATGAAACTCGCTAGTGATGAAGAATAAGGTAAAAACAAGGAAAAACAGAGCAAGAGTTAACGGAGGCAAAACACAACACATAAGTTTAATACGCTAGTATCTTAGATATCTCTCCCTAAAATTATGTTGTATTATTATTCTCCACATTCATCAAGTGATTCAAAACTTAGTCCTCTATATCTCATAACATTCATATCTTCCTTATTTTCTAATGTGCAAGATAAAGCATAAGCTATTAGATGATCAAATTCATCAACAACAGACCAACACTAGAAGATTTGGCACTTGCTTCAAAAATCTCCCTCTCTGTTGATGATTGGTGACTTGAATCGAGTCTTGATCGTGGTTGTGGATGAATTGAAAACAAACGAGTGAAGGTGGAGGTCAGCAGAAGCTGGGCGACGAGTCGTAGTTTCTTCTCTAAAGTCGCATTTTTGGGTCCGAAAGTTTGCCACGAGTCGTTGCTCATTGGAGACGACTCGGTGCTTTTGCCACGAGTCGTTGCTCATTAAAGAGGACTCGTTTTTGACGGTAATGCGATTTGTCTATTTTCTTGTGGGTTTTTTTTACGGTTATTTGAGTTTCTTAGAGTCTTTTAGTTAGGTTTTAGTATATATCTCCTTCTATTAGTGCTAGAGTTTCATTATTCACAAATAGAGAGATCACAAGAGAGTTGATGTGCAAATTTTATTTTAACCGCAAGCGCACGGTGTCCATGTAGTCGCGGGTCGAACACAAGGAAGCTAGGACAAGAAACTTGGTAATTTCGATTGATTATATTGCTTAGGGAGAAAAAGATTGATTGGTTGTTTTTTAACAAGCTAAAAATGTAATAAGAAATATAGGATTAAGCTATATGATGAAAACATCTAGGGTGTCGGGAATCCCCTAAAGTCTTGCATGATCCAATTCTCATTAGTGTCTATGAAGTGTCGGATTAATTATGTGATTAAATATGATCTTGTTTATCTCAAACTCTCGCTCTATTGATTAACTATTAGATTTAGACCCTACTAATTCAATTCTCACACGTTAGTTTTATTGAATGAATTAATAAGAATTTAACTAAAATTTACTCTAAAGGAAAGTCGATCCCAATCTTACACGCTAGTTCTATTGACTAGTCCGACAAAACATATTTAATTTAGGGTTGATTGGCACACTTTAATCACTTTAATCAATAGTTTCATAGACACATTCAAGAATCAATTCATGCTCAACTAATAGGTTCAAACCCTAACCCTAGAAAATGGATCTACTCACTAATCATGATGAATGCAATGAATACTACTTCAAAATTAATGCTAGACATGAATAACAATGAATTAAAAGACAAACTAAGATGAGTAATAATGAATTACTAAATAACAGTGACAATGAATGCTAAAACAATAATGGAGAAAAACAAACTAGACTTTTTATTAGAGAAAGATTAAAATAACTAAGATTCAATGTTCACCAAAGAAAGCTTAAACTAATACAATGAATTAAAACTAAGAATTAAAGACCAAAGGAAACTTACAAACTTGAAGGATGAGTACTTCTCAAAGGCTAGATTAAAGTTCTTGCAAAATAAATTAATACTAGAGTAATTAAAAGCTAGATTAATGAAAGACTAAGAGAAAAACTAAGTAAAAAGTAGGAAGGAAGAATGAGAGAAACCCTAATCAGAAACTCTTGAGGAAAACCGGGTGGAAAAACGCGTGTAGCTGAGCCGGGTGAACCGTCGAGTCGGCTGTCCCAAAGGGGTCTTCACCGCCGAGTCGTCGATTGCTTCTGGAAAAATGTGGAATTTGGACAGCTTAAACCGCCGAGTCGGCGTTCATGACAACCGGGAAGTCGGCGTTTTTGGGCAAACAGATTCTGCTGATTTCAAACGAACGCCATTTTTTGATCGGTTATTGGAATTGGACATATAATATACCGTTGGAAAGCCCTTGAAGTTTAGTTTCCAATGCCGTAAACCTTGCATCAATACAATATTGCTATCAAAAGTTATGGCCAAAAGAGTAGACATGTATCAAATTTCACCTTAAAACTTTTGCATTAACAACACTTTTCTACTCTTTTGCTCTTCTACTCTTCATGGCTTGACAAAATTGATAGCTTGATACGTTCTTTGAGCCTTGTAAACATGGTTAACACCAAAAACCCACAAAAATGACTCAAAAGACCATAATTCACCCATTTGGCTACAAATTGCACCTGGAATACCGAAATGGAGTTGAACCACATAAAACGACCCTAAACCGCCTCTAAACACCGCAATGGAGCATAAAAATGTAAAAGATTAGTGCAAATAATTGCACTTATCAAGAGTCATTGTAATTTGTGAGTGAAATTCTAGATTCATCTCGTAATTCTTTGCGATCATAGTGAAATTATTGATCTCGGTGCCGGTGGATGTTTCTATCACATTGATAGTGAACCATGTTAAATCTCTTGTGTTATTTTCTTATTGTTTACATTGAATTCCTTTATTGTTTCATTATCATTCATCGATCGTTGCTTCCGCTGTCGCACAACACTCTCAAGTCCAAGTCTCCTACCATAATCAAATGTCATCGTTTTGAGTAGGGATGGTCATGGGGCGGGTTTGGAGCGGGTCCAACCAGACCCAAACCCTTTTAATTTTTTGAGATCCAGACCCGGATCCGGACCCTAGGGGTCCAAAATTTTCAGACCTGGACCCAGACCCTCCGAACCTGATGGGTTTAGGGTCCTTAATGAGTCCTTAGTGGGTCTACAAAAAGTCTCCTTGATTTGTCAAATTTGAAATATTTGTAAGTTATTATATTTTTCGTATATTTGTAAGTGAGTTATTATTGTATTTAATAAATATTTAATACTAATTTAACATCTAAACTCGCATAGCGTCACCCATATACGATTAAATTCTATTATAAACACTAGTTCAAGTCCATGAAATAAGGGTAATTGGGTTAGCACTTAACAAGTAGCATATATATTATTTATATATATTATGATTATATGAAAAGAAATTAAGTGTTGGGGGCATAATTCATACGTAGAAGACAAATAAAAATGGACAATTTAATATTTATAAGGGTCCGAGGGGCGGGTCCAGGGTCCAAATATTGGACTCGGACCCGGACCCGTCAATTATTTTTTAGATCCAAATCCGACCCGGATCCGCTGGGTCTCAAAAAATAAGACCCAGACCTTTAAAAAAGGGGCGGGTCTGGGGCGGGTCCAACAGGGTCTTGGACCCGTGACCATCCCTAGTTTTGAGTGACTCACAACCAACATCACCAAACTTGTGGCCTAGATGACCACCATCAACTTGTAGCACATACAAGTTACTCTCACTCTTTCCTTTTATGTGCACCATGCTCCCTCTAATGACTTTCGAGGTCCCTTCACTAGCCTTGAAAGAGCATCCCTTTGCCTACAATCTACCTAGTGAAGTGAGGTTCCACTCAAGCTTAGAAACACATCTCACATAACCAAACTTCTTCTTGACATGATAAGGCCTCCATCACATAAATAAGCTTAAAATTTTTTTCCTTTTCACCACAAATGTGAATTGCGCAACTAGAGTCAATCACTAATTTCTTACTATGAACCAATACCCTATCAATAAGATCAACCCTATCACAGACACCCTCATCATCAACAAACCCTGCTATATTTCTATAGTCCTTGGAAATAGAATCCAAAAGAAGTAAAGCTTGTTCCTCATAAAACAACTTCTCATCCGCATTTAACAATTGGCATATCAATTTGTTGAATGTGTAAATGTGATCTTGCATTATTGTTGTTTCCTTATCCTTTATAAGTTTGTACAACTTCCACCTCAAAGTTTGTTGGTGAGAGACTTCAAAACATACACTGCTTCAATCTACTCCAACAACATATTGGAATCGATCACCTTAAAGTAGTTATATTGATTTTGGATGTAATGTCAAGTTGAATAATGCTCATCGCCTTCTTCATAGGCACTCATTTCCCTTCTTCCAAAGATGTTGGCTTTGTACTTTCAAGTGTATCATTAATGCCTTATTGAACCAATAAGTCTTAAAACGAAATTCTTCCACACAGATTAGTTCATCTTTCCATCAAACAATGCAATTTGAAACCTTGTTCCCTCACTCATCTTGTTTCTTCACTAAAATCCTCACTTTCACTCACCAAATTACCCATGAAGCATTTCAAGCTCTAATACCAATTGAAATGAAAATGTTTAAGCCTCTCAAATGATGAAGCACAAGAGAAAAACAAGCAAAAATAAATCAAGTATCAACGTAGGCACTAGGCAAAACACAACCCATATAAGTTTAATGAGGTATCTTAAATACCTCTCCTCGTGCTCATTAGGTGTATATCATTAATCAATCAATATTACATTATGATTCAACCCCTCTCCTATACACACACACACACACTTGAGAACAAGGTCCCAGGATAAAGATCCACCTTTAATAAAGATCATCCTTACATACACTAATATAATCTAGAATAAACTCTCTTAGTGTTAACCCTATAGTTTCCTCTATATAGTATCCTCCCTTATCTTTTCTCTAATCTGATTCAGGCCTTTATATAGCCCACAATAAATTAGAGAAACCCTAGAGCAAGTACAAGACGTGCGACTTAAGCATAGGCCCATGAAAAGAAACACGTAATTGCCTCTGCACCTAGCTGCTCGAAAAAGCGGATGATGTGCCTAAATGAACACTTGGTAAATGGCTTTCTTTGATCTCTTGATCACTCGTGCCTTGTTCAAGGCACCTTGCTTCAACCTCCTTGCCTCGTTCAAGGTAGTTTAAGACCATTTCTTGATAACTTCATAAAGTGATCTAAATCTTAATTCTCCGTATCTCATAGTGCTCACATGTTGCTTCTCCAATGTGCAAGAGAAAGCATAAGCTATCAAATGATCAAATTCAACTCAATCATCACTAGGTGATTTGACACTTGCTTCAAAAGTTTTGTATGTATTTATAGTCATATTCAAATAATGTATTTCTTGCTTTAACTTGAAAAGTATTGGTTATGGAATATATGAGTTATTGGAGTGAAATGTATAGGCTAGAAAAGATGAATTTAAGGGATAATATAGATTAAAAATAACGGCACTAATATTGCTCTTATAACAAAAAGATAAACAATATATAGATATTTCTTTCATTAATATTAAGCAAGATATTAATATTAATATATAGATATTAAGCAAGATATTCTTCATGATAAACATTAAAATGTTCTCTAAAATAAATATGTTTTAATTTGAGATAAAATATGCATTCATACATTTAAAACAAACAAATATAATAATAATCAAATTATTTATCTTATTATATATTTGCATAATAAATTAAAAATTAATATTTTTGTAGGAAAAATTACCTAGAATAATCCAACCTTTTTATGATTTTCCTACGATAATCCCAGGTAATTTTCCTACCAAAATCCAACCTAAAATATGCATTCATACATTTAAAACAAATAGATATCATGAAAAATTAAACTTGAATTATTTCAGGTAATTTTTCCTATTTTTTAATATTTATTTCGATAACAAAATTCGTGCATCGCGCAATTTTCTATACTAGTCAACTATAATTGTCTTTTTATGATTCGCGAGAAGATTACCAAATTATTTGACGTTGATCCTTACACCACAACATTAAGGTTATATACATGACTTCTTAGGGGGTGTTTGGCAAATCATCATATCATATACAACTACTAAAAAGCTTGAAAAATTCCACATGGCATCCTTACAAAGATTTGTCAAATGGAATAATTAGATTGATTTATTGCTATATTTATTATTGCACTAAATAGGGTAAAAATTATTTTTCTTTATAACACATTATATAGATTATATTTCTATTATATTGATTAATCGATTGAAATAAATCTGTCTAATTTTATTCATTTAAATAAGGAGAAAAATAAATAGCATCACCCCAATATACACTAAAAACATTTTCAGAAAACTAGAGCAATGTAAATAAAACTAAAAAAAGTCAAAAATAAATTGTTAATTATCCACAAATTTTATTATAGTTACATTAGTTATATAATTATAATGTGTAAATTTCAACTTAATAGATATAATATTTAATTATATCAATGTTTAAAATCATAATAATCCTATATTTTAATACTAATAACCGTGCATTGCACGGGTTTTTATACTAATAACTTATATAGCTGATTAAAGTAGCTGATTTGATCAAATGATTTTATTAAGAGGGTTGATCAAACAATTTTGAACCCGTTGCTATAAGGAACTTATTTAAAAACAATTTGTTTATAACAATAAGTTGTTTGAACCAGCTAATTTACCAAACATATACTACCTCTGTTTATTTTTATGTGCAACACTTTCCATTTTTGTCCGCTCACTATTATGTGCAAATCACTTTTTTCTTTCCTTTTTTAGTAAAAAATAATCTATCTAAATACCTATCCCATCATTTTTTTCTCTCCTTTAATTACCCATCACATCATTTTCTCTCTCCTTCTTTTCCCTTAATTACCTATCCTTACTTCCCCTCTCCTTCTTTCTCTTACTTACCTATCCCTACTTCCATCATTTTCTCTCTCCTTCTTTCCCTTAATTACCTATACCTACTTCCTCTAATTTCCCCCTACAAAGTTTTGCATTGGCAACCATGTTTGGTACAAAAGTTGCAAATAAAAATAAACGGAGGTAGTATTAAAATTTGTGGATTTGACTACCCAACTCTCAATATATATCAAAATAAGTTAAAATTGATTACTAAGCTATTTTACCAAACACCTTACGGCCCGTTTGGTTAATGGTACTAAATGGTGGTAATTGGAATGAATTATAGTGTAAAATTTCATCAAAAGATCAACATCATTCCCATGGTAATAAAACTTTGATCACAAAAAAGTTTTTTTGTATACAAATTTCCATTACCACCTAATACCACCTTTCTCATTGGTAATGCATTGGAATGATTTTTATGAAGAAAATGAGATAATTGGAGTTGGACAAGGATGACCATCAGGGTAGACAAGAGATTTTTCAACTAAAATTCCACTAATTTTTCATTCCCATTACCATCATTTATTACCACCAACCAAACAGGCCGTTAGAGTTTTGTTAGGGTTTATATCATTTCGTTGAAATAAAGTTAATGTAATCTAACGCTAAAAGTTGTACGTCAAGACCTAAATCTGAAATTCGCTAGTATCCAAATCCAAGTATTACAGATATACTTAAATCTAGCATAAACTCCACTGAACAAGCCTTAAAAACGAACATCAATGCTGTGTTTCTGAATGGGTTGACAATGAGAGCCACAATTCGGTACAGTTTTAGTAGTCGTCCCTAAAATCAGTACGATACTATTCCCATCAAAACAATCGATTTAATGTTTGGACTTATAGCTTGATTTATTGCAGCTAAAAATTAGCTTTTAATGCTTTATCAATACGCTCGTCTGAGTTGAAGCGAATATCACTTTTTCATGTAAGATCTTAGGTTTGAACCTTATTCGCCTTTTCTTTTCCTCGAAGTTTTGTAATAAAATAATTTTGGTTCAACTAAAATTATGGGTTCATTTAGTGGTTGAAGTTTCCTTTATCTCTGTAACAAAGGTTAGATTTTCATATATTACCTATAAAAAGATTTAATTCTCTAGCTTACTTCGAAATTAAAAAAAAAAAAAAAAAGATTCACAAATTCTCAAATGAGATGGATACGGCTAGACCATCTCTATTAAACTGACTAATATACTTACCGCTTAAAGTGATCACTTTTAGTTTTAAAGTGATTACCTTTTAGTTTTATAGTCTTAGAAATATACTAATTATATGGACTCGTCTCATACTATAACGGTATCATTCACAATTTGCTGAATAAATAAATATAAAATCTAGTCCAAAAGAATTAGGGCCTTGTCTGTACTGAAATAAGTAATACTTTCTTTAGATAAAGTTCTGAATTCGATTCACATTATCTTGTTCCCGTCCCTCAACCTATTAACAAAATTAAAATTAACATCTTGATTGTCTAGGAGAATTGCAGGGTCTTATCCCTATTGAAATAAGTATCACTTTCTTCATCTAAAGTCTTGATTTCAATGTACATCTTTTCCTTCCATTTTCCGAGCCTACTTTATACTAAAAAAATAAAAACAAGGAAAATTTCATATGGTGATCCTTTGTTTTTTGCTTTTTTACGTGTTAGACAATAAAACAACAATGGTGACCCTAAACTTCCAACTTTTTCATTTGGTAAACAAAATGTTAAATCTTATAATTAAATTACGTA
The DNA here is from genome assembly GCA_019425755.1 of Amaranthus cruentus. Taxonomy (NCBI): domain Eukaryota; kingdom Viridiplantae; phylum Streptophyta; class Magnoliopsida; order Caryophyllales; family Amaranthaceae; genus Amaranthus; species Amaranthus cruentus. The sequence goes on from CM033460.1 coordinate 9,158,646, forward strand.
CTCATTTCCACTAAAGTACTATATCTATGGCCAATTAGGGTGATCACAACAACTATTATCAGAAAAAAAAGTCATTATGTTCGGAAAAATAGCATAAAGTTAACAAAAACACTTTTTTTTGTCGAGAAAAAGTTTGAAGCTTAATGTCACCACATGAGTTAAAAAAAGATTTGTCTACCACGTAGAAAAAACCGATAATTCAAGGTGACTGGGTGTAATTTTTCAAACAAAAAATATGGTCCAACTTTACCTCAATTTTACTGCAACAAGGTAGTACAGTAATAAAAAAAAGTAAGAGCAACATTTCATGAGATAAAACTAAAATTTATCTGAACAAAAAAGGTGGAAAAAGGACTTGAGAACATGGCATTTCTAAAATGCTCAAGTTGATGTATCCAGAAGCAGAACAGCCATTTGTGCTCATAAATGCTCTTACCAATTACCATATTCATTGCCCACGCGGTTTTCTGAGGCACACACAAATACTAATTTAAGAAATATTATTATGTCTTCTTTATTTCATAATTTATTTGCTTTTTATTTTGGTTTCACAAATCTACATATAGCACTGTAAGATGTATGTTCTTTACAATAATAATGCAAACATTATAATAAATGCTAATTTAATTTTTTATTTATTTATATTATTCAATCTTCTTAATTAATATTTCTGCCACACCATTGAATAATAAAGGAAGAAAGATGTTTAATGCATATATCTAGAGATAGTAAATTCATCGCTTCATCTCATTGGTTCAATCTCAGCTAGTAGTCAAACTAGTTGGATTTTTAGTAAATAATATAATAATAATATTCTAAGAAAAATAAAGAAAATATAATAATATTCATCAGTATGGAAATATTACACTAGCTTAAATTTTTAGTTATTTCTGGGAAAGTCTAGGAAAACAAGTTTATATGGGATCAAGGACTTAAATTATTATGGATGTTGTTTATATATATATATATATATATATATACCAATATGTTAACCTAGCTTATTTATAGTAATTAATGATAAAATAATAGATATAATGTTAACACAAAAATCTTAATTTTAAAGATTGAAAGTATTGTTCGATTGGCTTTTGATAAATTTATTAAGAAACTAATCTAATTATAATTAACATTGAGCTGGCGGCTGAAGATTCATTATATCTATTTGTTCAGATATACTAGTATTACCTAAATCTGATCAACTTGTAAATGTTAAACATTAACCAACAAAAATGATATGCGTGACTAGAGAAATGCGGATAATACCTTATTCATACTCCCTTCGCAAGAAGGACTAGAGGAATGCGACTGGTTTTACCCACAAACATATAAGATCCCTGTATAAAAAAGATATTAGTGATAACGTTTTCACAAGAAAACAATTACTTGCAGAAAAAAGAACAAGGCTTAATAAAAAAATATATATAAAATAAACCAAATGAAGTGGGTAAGAAGCAATTAAACACTAGGGCAATAAGGCATCTAAAGAAACTATTAGTAATCTAAAATAAGAAACTGACGTCTCTAATTATTCCTATACCTAGTCAGGTCGGTGGAGAGGTGCGACTCATTCTCATGACGCAAAAATATTTCACTTTAAATGAGGGGTGGTTGAGATTAGATACCGTGACCTTTTGTCACTCTGAGTTTTGATACCATGTCAAGAAACCAACTCAAGCGAATGCTTAAGTTGACGGTTGAAGCTAAACGCGTTCATTCAAGTCAACGGGTCAATTTCGGGTTAGATGTTTCGGGTTAGTTCAAAATCGGTTATTGTGTTCACATTGATTTTTAAATTATTCTAATTTCATTTTAAAGTTGGGTCAAGTGGGGTTTGATGGGTTCCAAGGTCAAGTAAAAATCAAATGATCAGATTTATTTTGAAAATCTCTAGTTGAAGTCATATGTTATTAACAAACATTATAAAGTGTGAGGTATTTCTAAATAGTAAAACCTAAACCTAGCTAATTGTTATGCCTAATAAAAGCCCTAAAAAAGGGGTAATGTATATTTATCCATTGACTTTTCTTAGACACAATGCAACCAATGAGTATGAAATCCCATGGTTGCTTAATAAGTTAAATAAAAGCATTGATAGAAATGAGCCGACTAGTAAATGCAATATCACATTATTTTTGGCCCCTCCCACTCCCAACCTTAGCTTTGTTGCTTCCCTATAATAATACCTCACCACTTCTCTCTCTTTTCCATTTTCTTCTCTTTATTCTCTTAATATTTCTAGCTGTTTATGTAGTTTCAGCTTCACTTAATTAATTTATAATTAAGCACAAAATAAAGAAAAGAAAATGGGAAGACCTCCTTGCTGTGATAAAGAAGGTGTTAAGAAAGGACCATGGACTCCTGAAGAAGATATCTTATTAGTTTCTTATATCCAAGAACATGGCCCTGGTAATTGGAGAGCTGTTCCTACTAATACTGGTATAATTATTAATAATTTACTTTTTTTTCTTCATTATTTTATAATCATGATTTAGATTCTTTTTATTAGGGTTTCTTTTTTTTTTTTTAGATTTTAAATAGTATTTTTATAAAAATTAATTCTTTTTTTTAGTTTGGGTATATATCACATTCTTCAGATCAATAAGGTCCGTCTTGGGGTCAATTCTTCCTATCCTATAATTAATAAACAAAGATAGTTTATTTATGGTTTATTTTATATTTATAATCTAATTAGATTATTTATTATTATAATTGCCCTAATCGACTCTTTTCTACAAAGATAGTTTATTTTTTTTTATCATACATTAGATGTAGTTAGGGGTATTCATTCAGGTTATTTTTCGAGTTTTGGAAGGGCAAGTTTAAGGGTCGATTCATTTTTGAGTGTAGTACGTACAAGTTGGTATTTAATAGATTTTTTTTCTTGGATATATATCGAGTCAATTTAATTTTAACTTAGTCGAACAATTATCAATGTAGGCTAATAATGGATCTTAGTTTGTTGTCGAACCTTGATGATTTGTTAGATCGAATAAAAGTTTGCTTTTTTCGAATTTCTAATGAATAGTTATTTCATTTAAATTTAGGGTTGCTTAGATGCAGCAAGAGTTGCAGGCTTAGATGGACCAATTATCTAAGGCCTGGGATCAAAAGAGGCAACTTTACTGACCAAGAGGAAAAGATGATTATACACCTTCAAGCTCTTCTAGGCAACAGGTATTTAGATTTGGATTTGGATTTAATTTGGATTTTCAAATTAAGTGCACATTTTCATAAAGATTTTCCCTAACATGTCTTGGAAAATACATGTCTAAGAGAATCGGATCCTATCTCGATTTCAATTTTCTAAGTATTGTCCTTAGTTTGATTCTTGTTTTCTCCTCCCATAACTCTTTTCTTTCTTTAGTTTACCATGTAATAATTAAAATAATAGGAGTACATGTGTTATGTTTTTTTTAAATGATAAATTTTATTAAAAACAATGAAGACATTAGAAACCAAGACAACCTGGATAAAAAAACTCGGGAGGGGAAATAGTCATTAGACAAGTCACCATGAATTCAAGTCACTCAATTGAAAGCATAGGAGTGGTCTATGCATACACCATATATTGTGTTCATACATTTAATTCACTTACAAAATATACATGTGTTATGTTCAAATTAAAATATAAAATAAAACATTGCAAAGTTTAGGTTACCTACAATTTACTACTTCCACATACCTATTTATCGATTTGTTTAATCACACACGCCAAAGTGATATTAAAGATTTTTATTAACCTAAATGTTGCAATTTTGTGTTTTAGTTTTAGAGTTCTCTTATTAAATTTATTATTTTTAGAGAAAAGATAAAAATAATATTAAATTAAAAGTTATATATAGATAAATAGAAGAGATTAATAATTAAATTTTAAGAAGAGATTAAGAGAGCGTGAGACTAAAATCAAAAAATAAAAATAAATAAAATATTAAAAGAACGATGTAAAATAAAAGACACAAATAAAGTAAATTATTAGAAAATGATCCTCATCTTTAATTTGAGTGGATACTTCATATTATTAAATGCTTGACTTATAAGAGTATGACTTTGTGCACCTCATTTGTAGATTTGCATAGGCTAGATCCCCACTAGGAACAATTATTAATAGATTTGACCCTACCTCGTGATCCATAATTAGGTTAAATTAAGATGATAATTACATTTCATGACTTTTGTCCTTGATATTTCACTAGGTTATTGTCTATACTCTATAGCAACCATGTATTACACATGTATCATTATTATATATTAATACCTCATACCGATAAAATGTATAACATATATTATACTTTGTGGAGTCTTAGTTACATTTATTAGTGTTAGAGTATATGACATGCTCTGATACCAAGTTAAAGCCCATGATATGTTATATACTCTAACAATTAAAAATAGTATTTAAATTTCAATAACAAAGTCTTTGAATATCGTTTTCTTTATTAATATTCGACATGATATATTTTTAGCAATTTGAGAGACGATGTAATTAACAAGGGTAAAATTGATGTATCAGATGGGCAGCAATAGCATCATATCTTCCGCAAAGAACCGATAACGACATCAAGAATTATTGGAACACACATCTAAAAAAGAAACTGAAGAAAAACCAATCAGATCATCAAAACTCAAGATCTGAAAATGGGTTTATATCATCACCATCTTCTCCTGAAAACTACAGTTCAAGCAGTAGAGGGCAATGGGAAAGAAGGCTTCAAACTGATATTCATATGGCCAAACAAGCCTTATGTGATGCCCTTTCATCTATGGATGAAAAACCCGACTCAAAATTACCCGACTTGAAAAAAAACAACACCCAAAAAACCAATTTATTGGTTTCAAATCATACCAAACAAGCCCAATCTAATGCATCATCAATCTATGCATCAAGTACTGAGAATATTGCACGTTTGCTCCAAAGTTGGACTAAGAAATCCCATAAAAATCAGCAATCTGAGGGATATAATCATACAAAAATGATGGAAATTGATTATGAAAACGAAGAAAAACCCAAAATTGTGTATGAAAATGATCAATTTTCGAACAACGAGGAAGCTTTTCATTCATTGTTTGGGACTATGGACACTAGTGATCAGTCACCATACTCGGATTTCTCGCAAGGCGTGTCACCGGAGACTAGTTTTTTCGAGCAAGAGAGTAAGCCTTTGGCCGATGGTGGTCGAGGAAGTTTGTCTGTGCTCGAGAAATGGTTGTTTGATGATTGTTCGATGCAACATTGTGGTGCACAAACTCATGTTCAAGACCTTATTGATATGCCCTTACAAGAAGCTGCTGATTTTGTATGAAGTTTTTTATCTATCGAGGGTCCGACCCTGTAAACCTGCTCGTGATAAGGGTATTGATATTCTATTTTAGACGAGATTTATTGGGGTGACGATGATTATGGAGAAAAAAGGGTTTAAGGACAATGAAAATTTTAAGGGTGTTCAAATTTTCATATTCCTTGGATTCTTTTTTTAGGTTTGAACTACTCAAAGTTTAGTCTAGTAGGTCAACATTTAATTACGAGGATGCGTGTCCTTGTATCTCTTATACGAATTTGCTATATTTAAAACAAAAAAATCTTATAATTAAGCAGCAAATCTAAAGAGATGGAAGACTTTTAAATTAGGAAGATATCTTCTTTATTGTGTCGATTATTTATTTCATCGTAGTGTAAGTGAATAAGACTTCTGATTCATTGCTAATGTAGTCATATTATTTATTTCTTTTCCTTTAATCCTACAATGTTATTCATTAAAAAATTATTTCATTTTGAATTTATATTATGTTTATTATGATCTATGAAATTTAATGATCAATCGACAAGCAAATTAATTATTAATAAATCATATAGTTAATGGAAAACCCGAACAACCTAATTAAAGCTAATTTAGTGATATTTCTTATAAATACCACTATAGGCATTAGTAACAATTACATATATCACTAAACACCAGATAAAGTGTAAAATCACTTTATAGTTGAACTTAAAATAAAAGTCAATAATTATTACACTGAAAAAGTGGCATTTGGGTTATTGATGAAATTACCCTAGCCGCTCCCTCTTCTTTTCTCTCTTCTCTCTAAAAAATCTCTAATCTCTATAATTGGTTTACGTTTGGTTGATAATAAGCTCCTAATTTCTCCTTTTTAAGCTGTTTGAATATGATTATAAATTTTCGTCCTCTCCCTACATGAGATTTGTTTTACCAATTCACTGGCTGATTCTACCCATATATTGGGTTTTGATGTCTCTCCTCGTGAGAGTTTGAAGTTATGAATTTGTAGTCTTTTGTTGATTTGTTGGTAGGAATTAATGCGATAATGCAAAAGGCATCAAAATTGCAGTTAATCAACTACATCAATTAATTCAATTCTATCTCAGAACTACAATAGATTGAAAGACCCCCTCGTAAAAGGTTGTATCAATCAGCGATATAGAAGAGGATATTCAGAATTGTTAGATCTCATATATATAACGATCGTAGTTTTGTTAATTTTGAATTATATTTGGTTAAAGTTGTTATGTACTTGCTAATTTTTATCTCTGATGTAGATGTTGTATGACTCTTTAGTAATGAATCAAGTATTATTCAAAAAAAATCAGTAATATTTTTTTATTGCCACGAAATCCAATGTCGCTATGGAAAGATGGTTTGTCATATAACCTATTTGTATAAATGGGAAATTTTTAGGTTTTAAAATTTTTCCCTCTTTTAGTTTTTGCTAGTTAAGTTTAATTGTCAAGTTTCACTTTCAAGTTTTCTAAATTTCTTCCTTTAATTCCTAGAAAAACAAAGTAATTTTTTTCTTCCATACCATAAAGATCAATTGCCATTAATCTGAATCTGTAAGTCTTCATGTTATTGTTCTTTTAATTATTGTTCAACTAGATTATTGAATAGGTCCGGCATAATATTAATTATTTCTTAATACACATTTTATTACATTCATGAAAATTGAAATTAAAACTTTTTTTATAGTTATAATTATAATAATAATTATATCTATAATATAGAAGAAATTAGCATTTTAGTGAACTTTTTTAAAACTATATTTAGTAATAATATAATTAATTTTTAAATGAATGAATGTTTTTTTTTTAATAAATATAGATTAATGGTGCATTGAAAATTAAAGTCATATATAGTAATTTATGCATCTTTATTACATACTATACATTTATTACATTGTTTTTCAGATTTTAATAGTATATGTTATAGTTCCAAAAAAAAAGTTTTTAATGATGGTCAAATTAATCATCGTATAATCATCCTTAACATTTAAGATACCTATGGTTATCCTTATTCAATGACATCATCTTTGCTTAAATTAGGGAAACAATCTCCTGAGAAAATGACAACTCATTAATTTTTTGAGTTGCTTAAGTCAGTGGTGTTTTGTTTTAGTATATAGTATAGATAGATAGATTCTTTTAGCAGATTAATTTACAAGTTATTATTGTTAAAATTGTTCTAATATTTCATGTTATTAGTTTCCTTGAGTGATCTACACCTCTCCTAGGATTTGACCAGGGATAGGAATAGTTGGAGATGTCAGATTCACAATCTAGACTAGTAAAAGTCTTTTTAGTTGTTTTTCTTGCCCTGATGCCTTGTTGTTTAGTATCCTGCCCTTTTTTTATTCCAACCTTTTTATCCATCGAGTCTATTATTTTAACCCAACCTTTCCTTTGGCTTTTGTAGTTCTTCTACAGGTAGTTTTTGATCTCAAAGCAACAGTGCTAATCATTTCCTCTCTATGCAGGGTTCTCACCTTCTGGGAGTAAAATTGTCTGCTTTCCTCTAGTATTCCCTCTCAAGGGAGTACGGGTATGGATTGTCCGTCACCTTTCCGAACCCAGACCCTATTTTCGAGCTGGATATTGGGATGATGATGATGATGTTCCTATTAGTATAATTTAATTGTCCATTTAATGTTAATTTCTATGTCTAGTGAATAGTTTTATTATCTAAGATTGAGGTTTGATCCCATTTTGGTATGAATATTACTAGATTAATTATACGAAAATGAATTATTTGATTAAATTCTTGTTTAATGAGCCTCGATTTAAATAACTGTATCAATCATTTCCACTCGTTAAGGATTTTAAAAAAGGAAAAATTACCCAGAATAATACGACATTTCACCTATTTCCCAAGAATAATACGAACTTTCAATTAACCACCAATAATACATACTTTGACATGAATTTTCTGCTGGCATAGCTTACCTGTTTACAACCGGCTGTACAGGTCATTTTGTGACCGTTGCTCAGCAGGTGTCTTTTCCTGCCTATTTTGTTGCCTCCCTCCTCCATTGTTATCTTCCTCACCTTCTTTCAAGAATTTTCACATACTCCATTGTTGTCTTTCATTTTTTTAATTACTTCCTTCAATCCTCCAATCTTCCCCTTCTTCTCTTAATATGTTTTCCCCTTCATCATCATTATCTCAATCTAGAACATCAATTGCAAATGGAATTCCTTTATAGTTCATGCTAAATTACAAGTAGTCAAAAAAGGAGTAAGAGTTGGTGAGAGATTTTATGGATGTGCATTTTGGCCTGTAAGTATATATTAGTGAATAGTTTTATTTTATTTTATGTTAATTTTTAATTTCTTTATTAATTAGGGTTCATGATTTTATTTTATTTGTAGGCACAAGATTGTAAATTTTTTAAGTAGGAGAAAGATGTAGAGTATTCAAATGGAATTTCTTCTTGTTTGGAAGAAGAGAAGGCTATGTTGATTGATAAAATAAAGAAATTGAAGGCCAAGAATGCAAGTTGAAAAAAAGTGAAGCAATGTTGAAGTTAAAGGTTGTTAAACATGTAAATGCACAAAAAGCATTAAGTTTTGTGCTTGTTGCATCATGGGTTTTATTTGGATTGTTCTTATTTATGTTAAGCTAAGTATAAGAAATAGCCGAAATGTAATAGCCGAAATGTATTAGCCGAAATGTAATGGAAATTACAAAGTTGTCTTCTTATCATTAAAAATAGCTACAATCCATACATGTTATACCCGAAATGTTAACCTTACATATTCAAGCATTCCTTACAAAAGTACTAAATTTAGTTCCTAAATACAAAAGTTCTAAATTTAGTTCCAAATTACAAAAATACTAAACTTAGTTCCAAATTACACATTCAAAAGTACTAAAGTTAGTTCCAAAACACAAAAGTACTAGATAATGCAACATCAAGTATTTGTTGTCGATGCTTGAGTTGATAATATTTCAGCAAGGTTGTATGCTTTGGCACATCTCCAAAACAGTAATTTCATCTCTTCCCCTTTGAACGACTTGTTCCAATTTGCGTATATGTGCCTAGCACAATGCCTATGCTCTGCTTTTGGAAGCTCTAGTTGGACTGCCCTCAAAATGCTCTGTACATTATATCAGCACATTATATCAGCACATTACTGCCCTCAAAACAGTAATTTCATAATCAGCAGTATGTATGTATACAGCATGTATAATTAGCAAGGAAGCTCTAGTATGTATGTATACAACATGTATAACCAACACAGATCAGTATGTATGTATATCAGCTACATATCAGCATCATATCAGTATATATATCAGCTATATATCACTACATATCAACTATATATCAGCTAAATATCAACTACATATCAGCTACATATCAACTATATATCAGCTACATATCAACTATATATTAACTATATATCAGCTAAATATCAACTATATATCAGCTAAATATCAACTTGCAGCAGCTATATAAACACAACATAATTCCAGCATATATGCACCAACATACAAATCAGTATGTTCGACTAAAAAACAAGTATTAATCAAAAATGGAAAATGTTAATTTTCGAAATTAATAAACCTAATTTTTGGGTGTTTGCAAAATTAGAGGATAAATTATGCAATTGGGAACAATAAACTAACCTTGGTGGAAAATGTTAATTTTCGAAATTAATAAACCTAATTTTTGGGTGTTTGCAAAATTAATGGAAAAATCAGGAGGATGAATCTTGCCTTGAATTCGTTGGTAAAATGCTGGTTTGAGGAAGATGCGTGAGAGAAGAAGATGAGTTCTCTGGTTTTGAGAGGAATGACAGGAGAGAAAGGATGAGTTCTTAGTCTATTAATTAAAATTTTGTTAAAAAACAAATTCTAACCGGTTGTGGGTAAAATAATATACCAGCGGAAAAAGCATGTCAAAGTTCGTATTACTGGTGGTTAATTAAAAGTTCGTATTATTTTTGGGAAATCAGTGAAAGGTCGTATTATTCTGGAAAATTTTTCCTTTAAAAAAAGTTCTTACAAGTACTTGTTCAAAGCTACATGCAGGTATTAAATATCAACATTATACTCGTTAAATTCATAGAAGTAAAAGCAAATTCAAATTCAATACTTATATTGGTAGTTGATAAACGCAGTAAAAAAAAAATAAAAGTATGGTTTTGAGTTTGACAAAGTCAACGTGTATTATCATTTATCAAGTTGGACGCCGGTGGAAACATGTGGTGACATGACCTTATGTTGAACCTTGTCTAAGAATTAGTTATAAGCATTAATTGCCGATAGTTTGCTTAGCTTTTATCTTTCACTCAAAAACAATTTAATTAAGTTTTTTACCCTCTACCCTAGTCTTGCATTCTAAAATTCTAAAATTGTACTCCGTTATACTTGTCAAGTAAATATATTTACCTTCATTCTAAAACAACAGCGAATTTAGCTGGATTTTACGTCCGCACGTGAGGGCACTGAAATTTTGTAAAAAATTTGTGATTTATATGATTTAAATCTAAAACCTTTTATATTAAAGTGTTTTTGGGATACACATGACTAGTTGAACACTTGAACTATACACTTTCTATGTATCTTTGTCTCTAGCTCACATACTATTCTTATTAATTCGTAATTTGAAAAATTAATGTCCCGATATGAAAAATCATCGAAATAAATTATAGAATATTATTTATTGGGTCGAATTCAAAACAATAATTTATAACATATATATCTATGATTTTCTAAAATTTTGTTCTATCACTGAGTTTGAGTCTCGAATCCGCTACTATTCTGAAATAGTTGCAGCTAATAGTGATATTTTCCTTATAATATACTAGATAATCCCCGTGCGATGCACGGTTTTTTTATTTTATTGTTTTACATTATTTTAAAAATACAAAGAAAATAATTTGTAAATTATTGGTTATTGATTTTCAATGAATTATTAATAGCATATAATAGCAAATATTTAATATTATTTAAATTTTTATTGATCACTATATAAGATTGTAAGTGACAAATTATTATTTTTTATTTCCAAAATGAAAGTTAGCAAATTATTATTTCAAAGAACAAAATTTTTGGTTTCTAAAATCAAAGCTATCAAATTATTATTGTGTATTGAACAATAAAAAGTTACACACATCTCATTCAAACAATTTAATGAAAGCTAATATAATGTTAATTCACATATTTCCCATACACTTTTATTAGCATATAATGATTATTCAAAAAAAATTTATTAGCAAATAATGACATCACCATTGATAAATGGAGGGAAAAAATCTCTTGAGAAGTTGACAACTCATCACTTTTTGAGTTTGCTTATGTCATCCGTATTTTGCTTTAGTATAATGTATAGATGTCACAGTAGCATCGAAGGATGTTTCTTAAAGGGTTGTGCACACAAAATAGTCTAGGTTAAGTCTAGATATACAAGACTTTCTCGTCTCCAGTAGAATACTTATGAATGAGTGTTAAAAGTGTTAGTTTCTTACTCATAACTGAATTCTCCCACATCGAAGAAATAAAGAGAAGAATATGTATATCTTTAATTATAAACGACTTGAGGAGTTTACCAATTGGTTTTAGACTTTTAATTAGATGAATATCTTTTAAACTTATGATTAAATTTTGTAACTTGAATTAGTTTATCACCAACAGTCACAAATTCAATCCACAGGCCTCGCAACATGTGTTTGTACAATTGAGTACGTATTTTGACCGTTGAAATGCGCGAAACCTGTGTAACCCTAGTAATGCAACTTGTTCTTTCTATGGACTATGCTAACTACTAAGTGAAGTTAAGTCAACCCATTATTTACTCCTCTATAAATATTTGTGTTTCATCCTTGAATATCGAAATAAATTAAATATGAATAGCACAATTAATTATAAACTTTGATTTAGAATTATTAAAGGTAATATATAATTTAAAATTCGTACATTTCAATTGATTGTTATTTTTTATTTATTCACTACAATATAATTTTTTTTGTGGGATATATTTTGTACTCCCTCCGTTCTTTTAAGTTCTTCCACTTTACAATAACGGTTAGTTTCAAAAGTTCTTCCACTTTAGAATACTTTCTATTTTTGGAAAGTTTTCATCCCGCTTTTACCCCTTAGAACCCCACTTTGCTTACTTCACACTACTATTTAATTATTTTCTCTCTCATGCTTCCAATACAATCATTACTTCACACTACTCCATCCGTCCCATTTAATTTGCAGTATTTTCTATTTTGGTTCGTCCCACTTAATTTGCATCATTTCAATTTTTGGACTATGACCCAACATTTTCTTTTAATCTCATCCATACATTTTAACTCTCTTTTAATTTCAACCACACAATTTATTATCTCTCTTCATGTATTACCTTTATCTACTTTTTTCTTAAAAAACACTAACTTTCTCTTTGCTTCAATTTATATGGGACGGAGGGAGTACTATTTAATTATTTTATCTCTCATACTTCTAATACAATTATTACTTCACAATACTATTTAATTAAAATAATACCCACTACAACCCAAAGATTCTATCTACCTTAAATTTATAAAAAACCCAAAGTGGAAGAACAAATAAGATCAGAGGGAGTAACATTTAATTTAAATGTCGCTATTTCAAATTCCTAATAATATATATAGAGGATTTAGTGACATTTATTAGACCCTTTAGCATCATATTAAAAAAATCACACTAAAGCTTTTTGCGAAATAGGATCTAGTGACATTTCTTACAAATCGGTATTTTAAATAGTTTTAATAAAATTAACTTATGACTTATGAGTATCTATCTCAACAATATTTTATGATATGATTATATAATATTTCACGAAGGGGGAGTAACGTAGAAGAATTGAGTATGCAAGTTAATGGCGAGAGGGAGAGTAAAGAAAAAGACGAAAATCAAATGTCAAAAGAAGAAGGGACAAACGAACAAGAACCAAATCCACTCAAACCCATCAATCAAACTTGTAACCTCCTTCCCTATGACCCACAAAAATCAATCCTACCAATTTTCCTCACGAAAATTCCATACCCATTTACCTTACAAAAATCCCTTCTTACAAAACAAAGAAAAAAGAAAAATCTTACTCCACCCATAAAACCTAAACCCAAAACTCAATTAAGACCACACCCTAAAATTTCAATCTTTGACCCAAATTACAAAATAAACCAACCCAATTTATTTCTTGACCTTTTATCTAAATTCAAAAAATTGAAAGTTAATTATGAAAAAATTGCAGAAGAGATGATCAAAATTTCCTTTGTAAAATCAAAAGATCAACTAGCCAATTTTCTGATCAAGACAATTGGCTCAAAAAGCATTGAAAAATATTATTGGCAAGTTCGGTCTCGGTGGCAAACTTGAGGGGGAGTGTAGGAAAAAATATATTTAGGAATTTATATGTAGAATATTTTGATTTTATTCTAGAATAATATTTTAAGTGTTTAGGAAGTTATGATATTTGCAATTATTTCCTTATTTTTAGTCTTAATCTCATGTATAAATAGAGGTAGTACCTCTCATTATTATTTAATACAAATTAAGTATTCATCAGATTAAACCCAAACCGAATTCTGCATCATAATTTTCTACAAAACTAATCTAACAAAGCTAATTAGAAATGCAAATGAAGTGATTGAAAAAATTGTGATAGAGGTAGAATAAGAGAAAATTCATTAGGAGGTAAAGAATTCCGTCACTCTCCCCTAGGTTAAATTTGTACCCCAAAATAAGGGAACTAATTACTATCTTCTCTATTTTTCATTAGCTTCTAATCAATTCTTTCACATATCTAACAATCTAATCCCTTTAATTTATCGAATAAACTTTATTTTTCTAGTTTGACTTTTATTTATCCCATAAATATTTGCTCTCAATACAGGCCACCCTTAATTAGCAAATAAATAGTCTCTTGAACCTTAGTTGCTTTGAAAGCTATACTTAGTTTTGCGTGGCTTGTATAGTCTCATTGTAGTTATATTATTATTATATTCCAAAGAATTTTTTTTTTTGAAAAAATTATATTCCAAAGATTATAAACCAATGATAATAGAATAGGGAATAAAAAAGCAATAAGAAAGCTTATTCATTTGACCATGTATACTACAAGTCGATTTCTCGTGCACTTCTCTCCTAACAAATTAAAGCAAAAGAATGTGTGTTCATTATTCATGCATGGTTGCCCAAGTGAGTAAGAAAGAATGTTCCTTCTTTGTAAATTTCACGATACACTTAAGGTACTCAATTTGCATCGATTTTCATTTTGACTTATTTCGTTTTTACATCATTTTTTTATTTGGAAATGAACATTATTACTTTCTTTTAATCTCAAGTACACATTTAAACTGTATTTTAAAATCAACCACACGATTCATCTCTCTTTATTTAATATCACATTTTTAATGTCAAAGAACCAATTCAACCAAAAGTTTAAGCTTATGTTGAGGCCTTAAGATATGTTATAGACTCTAACATTTAATTTCTTATACTTTCTTAAAAATAATAACTTTCTCCGTTCTTTAAATTTGTTGACTTTAAATTTGTTGAAATAAAAATATTCACAAAAGTTAAAAAAATTAGAATCTTTAACATGATAGATATATTATTTTATTGAATAATAGATTTGGTGGAAGAAAAGTAATGACCATTAGCAAAGTTAGTAGAATAAATATTTAAACAAAGTTGGTGAAAACATGTGATTTCCATAAGCAATATAAAATTTTTAAACATGATGTTAGTTGAAAATATGTGAATATTATAATTTATTACAATATTAATAAGAATAAATAAGGTTAATTATGTCAAAAAATTATGATATAAATAGAAAAATGTTGTATAGGAATAACAAATTTTGAGGATTGAAAAATACTACTTCCTCCTTTCATTACTTGCTACATTTGACTTTTTACGCAATCTAATATATTATTTTGTTCTTAAATGTCGAATTATACACATCTAAAAATTATAAAAAGTTAATATGATAAAAGTATGCAATTAGACGATTCAAACAAGATCTCACTTGACTATATTTTTACGTATATAGTAGCCACTATACATAAAATAAGTTGAACGATAAATATATAGTGTCCAAAATCAAAATGTAGCAAGCATTTTAAAACGGAGGAAGTATTTTTTTTTTGTTTCATTTAATCCTAAATGAAATAGAGAGAGTATTATTGTTTACAACTTTAACGAAAAAGGCATAGTAAATCACGTACGATACGTTTGGTGAATAAATAAAAATAAAATTATAGAGCAAGGTTGTGTTCTCCATCTTTATCATGAATCATGAAACCGTTTATTAATGTCAAAAGCTGTTGAAATTGTATATCATAGGAATTTACTGAGAATCTGCACAAACCCCATTTAATGCTCCCCATGTGAACTTTACTGTTCATCTTTGTGTGTATATACTTATTATCATCACCAATCTTCGCCATGCAAAGAGTCCTTATGGTTTGAGACTTTTGGTATACACTCTTTTATTCAGTCTATAATTAGTTTTATTTATTTTTTTTTATTTTTTCTTTGTTAAGGAACCAACTCAACTAAAAACGCTTTTGGTTTAGTTAGTTCTGACTGATCAATTTTTTTTTTTTTTTTTTTAATAAGTTCTGACTGATCAGTTGGTTCCTTAACAAAGGTGCTAAAGTATATATAATATATCTTGGGGTCTCAACCATCAACTTAAGTTTTTGGTTGAGTTGGTTATTTAAATGGTATCAAAGCCAATGTGATAAGAGGTCACGAGTTCGAATCTCAACCACCCCTCATTTAAAATGGAAAATTCAGCATCTATGTGCATCGACACTTCTAGCCAAAGGGCTCTTGTGTGAAGAGCGTGTTAAAGCATATAACATATTTTGGGGCCTCAACCATCGTATTAAGCTTTTGGTTGAGTTGGTTTTTTGACAAAAGGATAAATTTTAAAAAAACAAGTTAGAAGTTGATGGTTGAGGTCCCAAGATATGTTATATACTCTAACACGTCCTCTCACACGAGAGTCTTTTAGGCTAAAAGTGTGGCTGCAATACAGACCCTTCTCATATTGGCGCTAAATATTCCATTTTAAATGAGGGTTGTGGTTGAGAATTGAACTTGTAACCTTTTGTCACGTTGATTTCTAACTCAACTAAAAGTTTAAGTTGATGGTTGAGGCCTAGTTATATACTTTAACATCATTAATAGATCACTAAGTAGAATAAAAGGGAGCCTATAATAAGTCCTCATAAGACTAGTAGGTAGAATAGAAGAGCGCATTTCACTATTATTTTACACGATTTTAGTGCAAGCAAATGTACAACAAAATTGTTTGTGGTACTATTTTTTATTATTTTTTTTTGGATTAATGAAAATTTTTCATTTTCCAAAAAAAATTTAATTTCTTTTTTTGAAAGGATCTTTAATCCTTATCCTAAGTATAAAATATTAATAAAAGTACAATATAATAAAAAAAAGTGAATTCATATGAATTCTTCTTATTATTTTTTTAAAATTAGTTAAAAAAATATAAATGGCTCAGATTTTATATTCGAATTATCAATGGCTGAAAATGCATAAATTTAGTGACAACATTTAAAAGACAAACCACTATAAAATTACCTTAACATATTTCATACATCCTCAATTCATGTAAGTGCAAACTGTTCTAATTATATAGAAAATCTTGGATAAAATTTAAAATTATCATATATTATCTCGTTGGCTTCTAGTTTTACTCTCTTTGTCCTGAATAGAATGCATCAAAGAAAAATGTGTTGTTTTTTTAAGAAAAAGTGGCTAATGGTAATAAATGAAGAGAAAATGAATAGTGTAGATGAAATTGAGAGAGTGTTAAAATATATGGGTGAGATTAAAAGGAAGTGGTGGGTTATAATCCAAAAATAGAAATGATGCAAATTAAGTGGGACAGACCAAAACAGAAAATATTGCAAATTAATTGGGATGGAAGGAGTAATTGTTTAATTAAGCCCCATAATCTTCTTATCTATTATCCTTTTTCAGTCTTTATTTTAATTTTTGTATATTTTTCATGATTAGTTTTTTAGTGTTAGATCGTCTCGTAATCTCATCTATATTACTAATATTTCACAAATTTTTGTGAGAGACGGTCTCTTTAGGGGACCATCTCTAATTGGGTCATCATCATCCTGCTCAGTATATCCCGCTCATAGAAACTATATATAGACATGGTCTGGGGAGAAAAGGACGTCGACAACTCATTTTATCTTGTTATCCAAACTCAATTAAAATAAACGATCATATAATTAATGCTTGTAAGAAAAGTCTTTCATGGAAAAATCATTACAATTATGGGCTGTCAAGTGCTGGAAATTGAATAATTTGTCCTTGTCTAGTTATTCTTTTTTTTGTTAATGTTGTGGACAGGAAACCAGCTTGCTGCTTTCGTTATTCACCAATTATTTCATGTATGATTATTTTTATACATTTTTGTATAAATAAATAATATAAAAGTACGGCTGCTAAAAATTAGATATCTAATTTTTTTTGTACGGTACCCCTATATAGTTGGACATAGAGCTGGGCACAAGCCCGTGGGCCTCTTTAAAATGGGCATTGGCCTAACCAAAAGTAGTCTTGTGCCAAACCATGCATCGACTTCAGTTCTAGTTTTAGGCGCGGATTTAGAAAAAAAATATTTAAAATGTTTAAATTAAGGCAATTGGTTGTGCATATAGTTATTATATTCTAAAGGTTATATGTAATGTTATTATTTTATAAATGTTAAAATAAATTACATTTAAAAAATATTACTCTCTCTATTACGTATTTACTATTGTGTAATTACTTTTTGATTAAACGTATGAAAGCTGTTTGATTAAAATGTAACAAATAATATGAAAACATAGCTACAACATATAATTCAAAAATTCAATAGATACTCAGGTAACTTGATACTCAAATACTAAACAAGAATTTTGTTCTTTGACCTACTAACAAGCTAAAGTCAAAAGCCAATTAACCGATTAACCAAAAAGTCAATTATCAAACAATGCGGAATGAAGCAAGAATATATAGCTAGTTAAGATATAAGAATGAAGGCTAAAAATGGTCAAGTAATGCAATCTTACTATAAGATTAACTCATATAGTCATTTAACAAAAATTATTTATGTTGAGAATCATGGAATAGTCTACTAGTTGATAGCTTTTTCTTTCACCTTTGTTGTTGGAATTCAAATCTCACCACTTATAGGTAAGTGTGTTCAAAATTAGATCGGGCTGATGATCCATACCTAAACCAGTTGAACCTAAACTGGATGCATTAGGTTCGGTTATTCGATCCCTAGATCTTGAAAATTCAAAATTCAGGCTTTCGTTCGAACTTAGAGTAGTGTGCACCTCTATTTAAAGGAACGATTAATTCATATCTTCCTTGCCTAAAAGAATTCTCTTGCCTACCACATTAAAAAAATATATATGAAAAACATGTATATATATTATAAACCCGGTATCCGGTCCGAAATACCCGTGTTTGACAAATCGGGTTCATTACCGGGTTTTAAAACCGAATTCCGGATAATCCGGGTCGGTTTTTTAAACACCCCTATATGTTGTTTATGAAAATAATTAGACACACATTAATTGAGGTGGGACGTAGTGAATTTGCACCTCGCAATAACTAGTGATGGCCCAAAATGTGTAGTATTTGTTTCCCAATTATTGTGTTTCAATCAGTTAATGAGTTCTTTCTTTGTTGTATTTGCAAATATTGGCATCCGTATTAGCTGTGCGCTAGATCTCACCGTTAGCAAGAAGAACCAGATCGTTGCTTTGGTCGGATATGTTGGAAGGATTCCAAATCCACTGGGTCTTGTACGGGTCCATCTTAGGGGCAGATCAAAAATACATTATAAATATTAAGGTTTTATTTGTTTTATATAGTTTTTTTATAAAAAAAAACTCAAAAAATAAATTGTGAAACTAAAGCAAAAACAATATAAATAATAATATTTAAGGCTCCTAAATTTAGAAGGCGCTCTTTACTATCATAAATTAGTCAATGTGCATGATAAAACTAATTAGTCAATTATACTTACATACATAGTTTTCACTACTTTACCATAATATTTTACATTTATCATCGAAAATTGTTTTATAAAATAATTAGTTTGTGATCCTGTGACATATATATAAATTATTAATAAAGATTATTTATATCAAAATGGAAATATTTCAATAGTACAAGTAATGCAAAGATAATATGTTGAAATCAAAATTATGCTGAAAGAGTTCTAAAATATATAAAAACTAGGATATAAACCCGTGCAATGCACGGATTTTTAAATACATTTATATCTAAATGAAATTTTAGACGAACGAACATCTTCGATTATTGATGTTTTATAGAAGAACATCTTCCATTCATGTTTGGTTGATCTATACTCACCCGCTGCAGGGTTAACTCTAAATTTTGCAAAAAATCTGATTTTCCTAACGCACATGATTTAGAATGAGTTAACATTGTAAATTTTCCCATTGAAGCCATTATAGATGTTCCCTTTTCGTCCACCATGATTAAGTGAATAGATGTTGTCACATCTCTCTCTTTATATACTCCCACATATGTATGACCTTTGCATTAATTTTCCATATCCCCCTATCACTTTGTATTTCCTGAATGTAATTTAAGCTCACGGTTATAATTGAAAATATTATTCACCAACACTGAAGCTTGAGAAAAAAGAAATGATATGAACAAATAATTAAGATGGTCAAATGGTGTAATTATATTGTAGTTCATGCCAGTCTATTGAAAGACAATTTCTATTTTTGTCAACTTATAAAATTGATTGAATTGAAATTCCTTCAATTAATATTAATGCCATTAATATAAATCATAATTTTTTATTTTTGTAAAAGAATAATATTGTCTGAATTGAAATTCCTGCAATTATTACTCCTGCCATTATTATGAATCCAACGTTTTATTATTTTAAAAGAATAAAATTGACTGAATTGAAACTCTTGCAATTAATATTCTTGCCATTAATATTTATGCCATTAATATAAATCCAAATTTTTATATTTGTAAAGAATAAACTTGACTGAATTGAAATTCCTGCAATTATTCCTGCCATTAATATGAATGCAACATTTTATTTCCGTAAATGATTAAAATTGATTGAATTGTAAATTATTTAATTAATACTCCTGCCATAAACTCTCTTATAATGCTGGCCAATAAAATAATTACAAATGACACTCTCATATTCACTCTAATTTTCTATACTATACATCAAAATTAATATAGTGTATGATTTCATCTTTTATCACTTGTAAACTTTATCCATACGTACAATCTTATTTTAGAAATAGATTATTGATTTTTTTATATACAAGATATGTTGATGGAAGGGAAAGGGAGGGGCCGTGAGAATCAATTAGTCCAAGTACTTTCTGAAGAAATTAAAATATACTTCAAATGTGACAAAACCTCATAATCGATATTTAAGAAAATAAATTAGAAAGCAAAATTTATGAATTGATTTTTAGTTTCTAATAAGTTATAAATAAATTGGCTAATTATATATATTTAGTAACTTTGGTCATCATAGCTAGATAAACGACATTAATTCAATACCAACTATTTTACATGGAAAATAAAAAATTGTATAAAAGATATTAAGAGTAATTTGAATTCTAACAAATTTGATCAATTTGAGTGCTAATACCAAGATAGGTCACTAAATTCGATAGGTCATCTTCGCTTATTTTGATTTTTTTGTGGATATAATTCAAAAAAACATTACAAAATACATTATACTTTCTTCATAAGCATAAGAGACAACTTTGATGCTATTATATTCTTTTTTAATTTTCAATACGCTTATTTTTACATATTTTATAGTCTTGTTGGTCTGAGTTACTATCTACCCCTTGTTTTACTCATGATAAACCATCTTTCATCTACATAAACAACATTAAGCATGTTTTTGTATTTCCTTCAAATCCTCTATTATTTGTGATAAACACCATGTAGTCTATCAAATGTTTTATAGTTAATTATTGCTTAATTGAATTATGATGTCTAGATCTCTTGATTTACCCCTATTTCACATATTTATGCACACTTTTTTTTTTTGCCACACCAAGTGTCTCAACAAGTGATCTAATATTAATCCTATTCCTAAGGGGTATTGTCAAAAACTTATGCATATTGTATACCTTTGTTCTCTTATATTGCTTCTTCATATTTAGTGTTTCTTTGTTTTGGATGGTTGTGCTAACTCACAAAACCCAATGGTAATTTTATAATTTTTGTAAATTATCCATTTATTGTAACAATGCGTCTTTCTAAACCGCAGAAACTAAGGAGGAGGCTAATAGTAAATTGGGAGAGTGGAGAGAAGCCTTGGAGGGAAAGGGGCTGCGCATAAGCCGTACAAAGACAGAATACCTGCGATGCAATTTCAGTGGGATAGAATCGCTAGGGGAGCCAGAGGTAACCATAGGAGGTGAAGTTGTTGCATGTACGTCCAAGTTCAAATATTTGGGTTCTGTGATTCAGAGCGACGGGGAGATTGATGGAGACGTTACTAATCGTATACAAGCGGGCTGGCTTAAGTGGCGAGCAGCAACCAGGGTGCTTTGTGACAAAAAGTTTCCGAGGCGATTAAAAGGTAAATTTTACCGCGTTGCGATTAGGCCGGCGATGTTATATGGGACAGAATGTTGGCCCGTAAAGAAGGTTTTCGAACAGAGGATGGAAGTAACGGAGATGCGTATGTTGAGGTGGATGTGTGGTAAGACTATGTTGGATAGGATAAGAAACCAGGAGTTTAGGGAGACGTTAAGGGTTGCACCTATCTCCGCAAAGATGCGGGAGAACAGGTTGAGATGGTTTGGGCATGTGCAGAGAAAGACACATGACGCCCCAATAAGAAGGATCGAATGCATCATAGTGGAGGGTAAGAGAAGTCGAGGACGACCTAAGAGAATGTGGGAGGAACAAATCAAAAGTGATATGCATGAACTTCACCTCTCCAAGGACCTGACCAGGGATAGGGCCAGTTGGCGGCGCCTTATCCAAGTCCTAGATTAGTAAACCTATCCCTTTACCCCCTCGTTCGTCTTTATCCTTTGCCTTTTTGTCGCTTTTTACCTGTTTCTTTGATCTTATCTTTGTTTTTGTGTGTGTGCTTCTATTCTGTTTGCCAACTGCAGGTTCCTCTTACTAGAAGACCGTTCTCGAGCCGGGGGACTCTTTGATCGCACTCTCCTTATGGGTATGAGCATGCCATCATTCCTCCCTCCCCAGACCCTGATCATAGTTTTCTTTGAGCGGGATACACTGGGTATGATGATGATGATGATGATGATGATGAATGCGTCTTTCTAAAACAAGAAAGGTTCACGAAAATAACCTTTAATACAGCTATCATGTACTCTTAAATAAATAAGAACAATAATATAAACCATGTAAACCTTAAAATATATAAAATTTAAAGGTATAAAAAGTTATTACATTATTTGTCACTACAACATAACTGCTTTTAGTGGGATATATTTAGCGACATTTAATTTAAATGTCACTATTTCAAATTTTTTATAATGTATATAGAGGATTTAGTGACATTTATTAGACCCTTTAGCAGCATATTAAAAAGTCACACTAAAGCTTTTAGCGACATAGGATCTAGTGACATTTCTCACAAATGCCACTATAGGTTACAGTGACAATTACATATGTCACTAAAAACCAAATTAAGTGTCGCTAAATCACTTTATGGTGGAACTTAAAATAAAAACCAATAATTATTACACTAAAAATATGAATCAATGGCATTTTTTAATGCCACTAAAACTAATGTCGCAAAAAGCTAAATTTGTTGTAATGTGTAGAGAAAAACTCCTTTAAAAGAAAGAAAATAAAAGTCTTAATGTCTATTTGTAAGAGATAAGATGAGAGGAAAGTCCTAGAGTACTCTCACACTTCCTGCCTGTACGGTAGCAACCATCTATCGTTCACCATCTGTTTTAATATACAAATTCACAATCAGTGGGGAGTAACTAGCAGTCCTTTCTAATCATAAAGCACATACAACATTATCTCTTTTTACAAAGAAATTTAAACAGTTATTCATTAGTTATATGAATATATAAATCTAACTATAAAAAAAATTAAAGTGTGAATTTTTTTTAAATATATAAAAGCCTTCAAACAGTATGAATTATTCCATAAAATAATTTTAAATAACTTGTTAAATCAAATAAGTAGGGTTTCACAAATTATCAGAAGCATAATCAACAAGTGGAGAAGGAACAAACGCCGGTGTTAGATGCCCACGAGATGGCCTTACACTAACACCTTCTAAAGTTTATCGGGCAAACCCTAATCTATTAAAATAGACCTGTCTAAGAATGGTCCATTCTCCTATAGTAGTGGATGCCTCATTTGGCTCATACCAATGGGTACCTGGACGACAACAATTCAATTAACCCAAGTATATATAAATATCATCAAAAACATGTTCTAACCATCTAGAGATGCAAAAACATGTCTTGCACTCTTCTGGTCCTTACTCACACAAAAGATATAAAACATATACTTTAGAAATAAAATCATCATCAGAATATTTTAAGACGCCAAAATAGGTCTTACACTCAAAAACCAAGTTCAACAAACTTATCAAGTATACTTAATCGAATAATTTTCTTATAATATTTTCAACTAATAGATTACAATATACTCTCTCCGATTCTTTTTTATTGTTCACTTTGGGTTGGGCACGCATATTAAGAAAGTGTTAAATGGGGTATTTTAAATGATTCTGATAATTGTAAAGGTGGTAGTTGGGGTATTTAAGTGATTATAATAATTATAAAGGTGGTAGTTGGGGTATTTTAAATAATATAAATGGGGGTACTATGGTCTTTACTTGTGTGAACATAGGGTATTTAGGTAAAAAATATTTGCCAAAAATAGAAAGTGGACAATAAAAAAGAAACGGAGGGAGTATTTTTTTAATAAAAATACCAAAAATAATGTTATGAGTAATGTCTGAATTTCGGATAAGGTTAACTCTGAATTTGACGTAGTCAACACAAGTCAACCCTATTACTAACTCTTGGCAAAGAAATACAAATAAAAGTGTTATTCTACTCAAAAGTACAACTCTGAGTTCTGTTTTTCCTTTCACCAATCCCATTTTGTTGAGGGGTATTTGGACATGAGGTCTGGTGTATGAGTCCATTATTGGAGAAAAAATTTTGCATTTTATTATTAAACATATTCTCCGCCATTATCAGATCGAAGGATACGAATTTGTTTTTGGAATTGAGTGAGCATCATTTTATGAAATTTGACAAAGACATCATATACCTCAAATTTATTTTTAACAAAGTAAACCCAACTCATTCTAGTGCAATCATCAATAAATAGGATATAATATGAAAAAAACAGATACTCCTCCATTAGGCGCAGATCCCCAAACATCATAGTGTATAAGCATAAAAGGTTCACTAGCACGACTCAAACTCGGATAATATAAACTATCTATGACTTTTTGCCAAAATACAAGACTCGCAATTAAAAACTAGTTTAGAACCACGTAAAGAAGAAAAAAGATGTTCTAAGTACCCTAAGGAAGGGTGACAAAGGCGACGATGCCATGTCCACAGTTGTTGTTCCACTTATCCGCGAACAAGTGTTGCACATCCGTTTTAGACACCTCCTCCACATAGTACAAACCATTTTCCACACTACCATGCTCAATAGTTTTCCCTATCTGCAGATTTTGTATAACAAAAAAAATTTGAACCCATTAGCACATTACAATTTAATTCTTTAGTCAGCTGACTAACAGACAGAAGCTTATGAGATAAAATAGGTACAAGTAGACAATTATTTAATGTAATATTTAGAAGGATTTGAATCGTCCTTGTACCCTCAACTGCCACACATTCACCATTAATCAGGGTTTTTTATCGAACCAAATGAAAAAATCGCAAGGGTCATATGTCATAGTATCAGTGGCCCCGCAATCAATAATCCAGTTGGTATTTTTATTTGTTTTAGTGGAGACGTAGACTTAGAACATTCTATAGACATTGGGTTTATAAAAAGCAATTTATTAGGGGTTGAGAAGGGAAGTGAGTTTCGATCCATTGAATTGTCTCACCTTCCTCTTTTCTCTCTCTAACTTTACCTTCTCTTTCTTCTTTGTTCATGGTTGTGCTTCCATTTTCATACCTCCCTTTACCTGGGTCATATGTCATCGTTTTTTTTAAGTTAGATATACCTCCTTTTCTTTTCCGGCGTTCTTGATGTTCGTCCCACCAATCTGAAAGCCCAATGAGCTTAAAGCACCGCTCTTTGGTATGTTTGCTACCACCATAGTGAGTACAACGAACCCATTTCTGGTCCCTGAGGACTCACACTCCAATGATGGTTTTATTTTTGTTACCAGTCCATGACCAATTCTTGAGGAGTTTGATTCCAGTGATGGTTTTCCATTGAGAATTTCTCGCATGGAAATTTCCCTTCTTATGATAGCATACACCTCCTCCACAATGGGTATAGGCAATTTGTTGAGGATGTCTCTTCGATCTTTGTCGAATGAATCACTGATTTCCCAAAGGAATTGATAAAGTTTGTGCCTTTGCATAATATTGTTGTAAATGGTGATGTCCTTTGCATTATAAACTAATAATTAATAAGTGGGACCATTTTCCCATAGAACACTTCTATGGATTCATCGTTTTGTTTCATTGTGTTAGCCTTGACTGTCAAGTCATAGACTTGAAGTTCATCTTGTCCACTGCTATATAGGGTTTCATTCCCCTGCCATTAGGGGTGAAAGTTATTCGGATAAAAACCGCAAACCAAACCAATCCAAATCGAATAAGAAATATGGTTTGAAATTGGTTTGGTTTTGGATTGGAATTTCAAAATCGAAATATTTTGGTTTGGATTAGGTTTGAGCATACTAAAAACCGAAAACCGCAATTCTGAACCGAATTAAAATAGAAGCTCACTTTTTACAATGAGCTAAACTACTTGTTGAGTGAATGTGCAACTTGACGTGCAAATAGAAAATTATAATCGGCAATACTAACAAAAACAACGTAAGCAATCTTATAAAAATAAAAAAACTTAATTTTATTATGTCATTTTCATTTTTGCATTACAATTTTAGTAATCTAATTCGATTTGCAATTTAAATTTGTTTTTAATTGAAAAATATAGTTTGGATTGGTCAGAAAAAGTCTAAATCGAATTAATGTGGTTTGGTTCGATTTGGATTGTGGCCCAATTTGGTTTGGTTTGAATTGAAAAATCAAAAACCCAAATAAATTTGGTTTGATTTGGTTTTATGAAAAAACCAAACCGCAAACCAAACTTTCACCCCTACCTACCATAGATCTCGTGTTGTCGGATAATCGAGAGAATTATTGACCAATTCATACCCAATGTTCTCAATGATCTATGAAATGATGGTTGCATCTTGTTGTGTCCATTTGATGTATCCTAGGTAAGTTTGGTTGTGGCCAGGTACACAACTTGGACCACTTTGTGTAATTCTCATGATTGAGTTTTTTTGTTGAGATTGTTGGTTTGGTTGGACCCTCCTTCCTGGCTGGTTATGGTTGAGTTTAGTTGTTGGATGATTTCTAATACCTAGTTCATTGTGACTGGCTGTTCAGTCATCTCTAGCATTGGTTCTGGTTTGCCAGTTTCTGACATGATTGCAGGTAAGTTAACTGGTAAATGATGAGGCTAAAAAACGGTTTTAGTACCTTGAACCACCGTTGACTTTGATACCATGAAGAGCAAAATACTCTCTGGTTTTAGGTAATTAAGTAGTTTTATACCTTTATATTCTGAGCATTGTAACATTATAGTAGTTTTATACCTTTATATTAGGTCGTGACAATTCATCACTAAATCTTATCGTGGCCCACTCGTGTGGACGCAGTACACCCGTGGGCTAGGGTTCACAAACCCACGGGTCAAGAGCATTGACTTGTACATACACTCGGTGAGGTTCATTGTTTCCCAAAACCATATGGTCGTAGGAAGATTAGCTCACCCTTTATATATGTAAGTCAACAACCCACTATTTTATCAATGTTGGATCTTATCTCACATAGTCACATATGAAGTATTTCCAATATTACCCTTCACATGTGAGCCACATCATACCAGGAACTACCTTCGGCTCTGATACCATATTAAACTGTGACAATTCGTCACATAATCTCACTGTGGCCCACTCGTGTGGACACGGGACACCTGTGGGCTCGGGCCCACAAACCCCACAGGTCAAGAGCGTTGACTTGCACATACACTCGGTGAGGTTCATTGTTTCCCAAAATCATATGGTCGTAG
Organism: Amaranthus cruentus; assembly: GCA_019425755.1. NCBI lineage: Eukaryota > Viridiplantae > Streptophyta > Magnoliopsida > Caryophyllales > Amaranthaceae > Amaranthus > Amaranthus cruentus. Next base: position 9,186,272 of record CM033460.1, read on the forward strand.
GAAGATTAGCTCACCCACCATATATGCAAGTCAACAACCCACTATTTTATTGATGCCGGATCTTGTCTCACATGTGAAGTATTTTCAAAAGAATGTCGGTGATTAGGGAGGGTTAGTGAGAGGTTAAGAAAGAAGGATATAATTAGGGTAATCAGGTAAATTAAGTTAAGTTAATGAATTTAATTATGAGTCAAAGTTCATTGCCTTGGTCAACAGTTATTTAGCAGGTCATCTCATATGAATCCGGTAAAGCGGTTGTATCGTTGTCGTGTTCATGAATGTGAAGGTTGTTGTTCGCAAAAAAAGTTCGAGGGTGTTGTTTGTAAAAAGCCTAAACTCTTAGGCTGTAGTATACAAATAATCCATAAGTATTATTTAAATTTTTCATACTTGGCAAATTTAGATATTTCTTCCAATAACGTTATCATAATGATTCTTTGTCATTATCAAAATAATTTTTGATTATCATGTACTTTTTGTTTCTTAATGAAATATTTTAAAAATTAAAATTTTATTAAAGAAACTTTAGTAATTAGCAAATTTTTCAACATAAAAAAACAAATATGCTCCAACAAAATAGCTTTTATCGGAAATCTCATATAGCTTTCAAATTCAAAAATATAAAATTCCAAAATTTTTTTAAAAGAACCTATTATGGTAATATACTACTCATGTATCAAAAATATGTTACTGTTAATTTCAGTAAGAATTAGTTTATATGACTGATTATTATGAGAATGCTGGAAAAATTTTACTCACTCCGTTCTAAAAAATTGTCCACTATGGATTTTTCACACAAATTAAGAAAACTAGAATCGTTGTAGTAGGTGGGTATTATTTTAGTTAAATAACTAGATAATGCCCATACGATGCATGGTTTTATATTAAATTTTCCGATATATTAGTATCATTTAAGAAATTAATATTTTAAGAAAAAATTTTACATTATACTTGTCAAGGAACCAACTCAATCAAAAGTTTAAGCTAATGGTTGAAGCCCTAGGATATGTTATATACTCTAACATGCCCCCTCACACGAGAGCCTTTTGGGCTAGAAGTGTGGATGCGACACAGGCCCTCCTCATACCTGGCGCTGAATATTCCACTTTAATTGAGTGGTGGTTGAGATTCAAACCCGTGACCTCATGTCACATTGGCTTCTGATACCATGTCAAGGAACCAACTCAACCAAATTTTTTAAAGGAAGCCATGGGTGAAGAGGCTCAAAGTATTGTAAAAGAAGTAAGAAGTAAGAGGCCCTCCTTGACAATACTTACATCACATTTCATTCTTAATAGTTGTATACATTACATACATACATTGTATGATTTGTATCATACTTTGCATTGTGCGCGTAGATAATTGCGAAAATTTAGTTAATGACAAATAAATCACAACAAAAGACATAAATTTGATTATATTTTCAATATAATTATATCTACGCTTCTATTTGTTTATTTTAAGTTGAAAGCAAATAGATCGTACATGAAGTATACAATACATTAATTTAACATACTAATTTATGCTAACAAAAAATAATTACATTAATTTGTATAAAGTAATACAACTATTAAAAACATACTTCAAAATCAAATTTAACATACTTCAAAATCAAGTTTAACATAAATATTTATATATGTAAAAGTATTTTATAAAAGTTTAAACAAATTCACAAAAAATATAAGCGACTTGCATAAAAATAGTCACAACTTAAGTCATATTAGAATTATGCATTGCATTTAAGCAACCAATAGTATAAATAAAAAAATCCTTATAAAAGTATATTATCTTGAATCATCTCAAAATATTCAATACACTTAAATACTCCTTAAATGATCTTATAAAAGTAATACTCATTTAATAAATAACACTGATAAGATTTTTTAAACAATAAATAATTAAAAAAATATAATAAAATATATGATTTTCTAATACATTAAATGATGTGACTTAAAAAATAAAAAATCAATAAATATAGATAATATTATAGTCATAGTAAAAAAACAATAAAGTCAAAGATGTAAATATTAGTCAAAAAGACAATGACATCATCATTGAGTATTGGAGGGAAAAGTTTTAATGAGGTCGTGACACGTAAGCAATCATACATTATAATAAAAAGCTTGGAAAATTTCAAGTGTCAAGTTTTAAAAGAACTTGCCAAAATTCACTTATTGACTAATGACATGACAATTGATCTTGAATAATATTATCTACTATTAAAGTATCTTTTGACTAACATTTATTTATAGTTAATTTGAGTTAATTAAAGAATTGGAGTATAATATACTACTTAATATATTGTTGACAATTTTCAAAATTACAAAGTTAATTCATACATATAACTGTCAAAATTGAGTGTTTCTACGACATAATATTTCTAGATTTTTTTAATATCATATGTTTATATGTGTCGATGTTAAAAAAATCGTGCATTGCACGGGGTTCTACCTTAGTAATAAATAGTGATGATGTCAGCGTGTTTTGTTTTAGTAATAGTTATAAATAGTAGTGTGAAGTAATGATTGTATTGGTATTATGAGAGAGAAAATACATTTAAATTAAAGATAAAATAAAGAAAAAAAAGGAAAGGGAAATTCCACGTGGTGACCCTGAGGTTTTGAGTTTTCCACGTGGTAACCAAAACTTTTTAAAAATTCGCGCGGTAACCCTGAGACCAACGTGACCCTTTTAAAGAAAAAACTTTAAGGAAACGTTAAATGTTAGTAATTTAACCCCAACTCAGTAGTGCATTCGATTCTAACTAATAACCCCAACTCATCTCTTTCTCTCTCATCTAACATTTCCCCCAATTCATTAGAACCCTAACCCTAAATCCTCAAAAGTGACTTGAAATTCCCTAATTTTAATCTACAAGGATCACAATCAAGCTCTAGATCAAGAAGTGGTGATAATTTTGTCTCTATTTTGTACTTGGTGTAAACGATAGCATTAGGTCTATTACACCTTATTTTGGTAAATTCATTTTCAGAACAATGGAAACTTAATATTATAGAAGATGAAGAATTGAAGAAAAATAGGGTTTGAGATTGAGGGAAAAGATGTAAATTGGATGAAAAACGATAGATTTAGGGTTTGTAATTTAGGGGAAAGTGTTGAATGCTTGAGAGATTGAAGAGGACCTTCGAATTTAAGTAGCTTCAGCAGCTTCATAGCTTACATTTAACGTTTTTTCTTTAAAAGGGTCATGTTGGTACATTATAGCAAAACTCAGGGTTACCGCGTGGATTTTAAAAAAGTTTTGGTTACCACATGAAAAACCCAAAACCTCAGGGTTACCACGTGGAATTTTCTAAAAGGAAATTATCATTGTCATTAATACAAAGAGTATATTTGGGGAAAATGGTAGAGATTATGAAGATATATTTAGGAAATAAGACTTTCAAAAATAGAAAGTATTTTAAAGTGGACAAACATTTAAAATTATCCATTATAATAAGATGGTCAAACATAAAAGAGCGGATGGAGTATAATTTTTTTATTAGGTTGTATACTTGTATTGTATGTAGGGGTGTGCAAAATGAGACTGGACCGGTGGTCCGGACCCGAACCGGGTGAGGCCGGACCGGACAGGTTGCATCCGGTCCGGTCTCCGGGTTTTACATATTTGCCATTTTGGGTTTCCGGTCCGGTCCGGTCTAAACCCGGAAAAATCCGGGTTGGACCGTATGTACATAAAAGTGATTTTGAAGGGAATTAATATTTACGATTATTATGTTTATACAAATATTTTAATTTTATAATAATTAATTTGTTAAATTAGTTTAAAATCTTCCATTTTTTAATTTATTTTTGATATCAAAAATTATTTTCGGTCTAACCGGTCCAAACCCAGACCGGACCGGATGGAATCCGGATTAGACCGGGACCGAATGGAATCGGTCCGATGTCCGATCTTAGCATATTCAAGATTCCAGTCTTCCGATCTAACTGGTTCCGGTCCGGTCCGAATTTGGACCGGTGAACACTCTTGTATGACAAGAGACTTTAACTTCCATTAGAGCATTACTACTAGTTACTAGTATTACAATTTTACAAGTTAAGAGTACAACCCCAAACTCCAAAGTTTCTAAAGAGGAGTTGACAGCCTAGCCTAGACTTTACTTTGCAATCAGTGGGTGAAAGAGAGAGATACTGATTTGTGATAGATAACGAGTTTGAGATTACTTAGGGTTTCGTTTCAAATTTGATTTTTAAGTAAACGAATCCCTAAGTTTAATCTCCTCTCATAGTCATGGAGTACTCCAATTCAATCCAATTCGACATCTTTCAAATCTATCGTCAATTTCGCGGTAATTCCGATACCCTAATTTCGTCTTTCTATATACTAATGGTTGGTTTTCTTGATGTTATTGTTATTGAATCTGAATTAACTATTGATTTTATTGGTTTTCTTGATGCCATATTTTGGCGTCCTTGAAATTCTATTGAATTTGTTTGCTTGTCGACCTGTTTGGAGTTTTAAATGGTGTTCATTCATTCTTGAAAGAATTCTGTTGTCACTTGTCATCTGATTGAATTTATACTATCCTCGAAGTAATTAAGCAAGCCACAATGCTGTTATGATGCTAAACCCAGATGAAAACATTGAGTGTTTATGTCCTGGCTGGTGCTTTTTTGAGTGGTTTTTTAATGTAAAAGTGTTACTGTTAGGGTTTTGAGGTTTTGTCAATTGTCACAAAAAAGTTAAATGTAAGTTTTAGATGTAGCAGACCTGTTCATAAAAGATTTCACAAGGATATGCTTTTGCTCGTTTATCCAAGTTTTCTCTTGAATTATCTAATTAATGATCCAAGTGATCTATTTTTTTCTCTGGCAGATATCAGATCAGGTAATGCGTATTGCTGTCACGAAATGAACATGCTCAACGATGAATTTGAAAATACCAAATCATCAAGGGAGGCAATGTACAAGCTGAAAAAAATGGTGGACTCAAGCATCATGAGCATGAGGTAAAATTTTCATTAAGAGAGAGTTCTCTATTTGGTCAAATGATCAAATCTAGGTCAAGAATTCATGAAGTCTCATTGATATTATATATATATATATATATATATATATATATATATATATATATATATATATATATATATATATATATATATGTATATAAAATAGTTTGCCTCAGCTTCCTAGTTATGGTATATTGGTCTTTATGTGTATAGGGAATGATGGAAAATTTTGGGAGATCTAAAAATTGATTCATGATGTTGCATTTCTCAGAAAATATTTTTTTCACTCTTTAGTGATTTATCTTAGTTGGAATGTTTTGTTATTCTAGTATATGCCATTTTAGGGAGAGTCACGAGTCAAGAATCATACAATGTTGTGTAAATGCTCATTGTTCAATTCGGTTTTGATTTCTCTTTTATCATTGGATTATTGCTAATGGTATTCCTCGATAAAGGTGTAGTGCAGGTTTCATTTGTAAACATTCTTTCTACATGTTTAGTGATGTCAACTAAATATTGTAGAATGCCATTTTGCTTTGCATTTACAATAGATTTTACGTGAAAATTCTTGTTTTGCTTCGTATATATTTTAGGCTTGTGATACTTGAACACTGCTTGTATTTTTTGATTCAATTCAGGGTTTGTTATATTGAAAGATATAAGAGAACAAAATATTGACAGCTTACATTTACCTCTCAAAAGTAAATTGACTTATATTCTTATTTTGCTATACACTTTCTATGACAGCCTTTCTATTTTGGATGAACTGCATACGCTAATGTCTCGCCTTAATCTAATGGTATGACTTAATATTTATATTTATATTTGACCATACCTAAAAGATACTTATACTTCCCATTGGTACGAATTTTATTTAATTTATAGATATCGTGATATAATTATTTTATCAATCTCAGGAAGATTTCTCAGAATTTTCATATTTCTATGATTTTGTCTTCTTCATGTGCCGTGAAAATGGTCAAAAAAACATCAGTGAGCATCTCTTTCCCGCCTAGTTTCATTATTTTCTTTTTGATATGTCTATAGATGATGTTCCTCATTAAGGATGTTCTTTGTTGTTTAATAGCTGTGTCCAAGGCAATTGATGCATGGAAGCTAATTCTTTCTGGAAGGTTTCGCCTACTGAATCAGTGGTGTGACTTTGTTGTGGTATGTTGCTACTGCTTTGGCAATTTCATTGTTATGTTAGTTTGCATTTCAAACTCAAGAGGGAAAGGAGGTTGTAATCTTTCATGGGTAGAAGGTACGCCTAGGTCGAGTACCTCGAATATTTCACCACCCGTAGCGGCTTTTATATAATGGAAGAAATGCAAGTATATGACTGATTAAATAATCATATTGCCTGTCCCTATCTTTTCTCCCTTCTTTTTTGAAATTTTTGAAGATATGGTAATTTATCCTTCCAATCTTTAGCTCTTTTTCCCTTCCCTGAATTTTTCTACCTTTCACCACTTTAGTCATCTTCAGTTCCCCAGAAAATGTGTAATTTTAGATTAGTATAATAAGCTTTATCTGATGATGCTATAAACACATGCATATGATCTCATAGACACAACTGCTGATCATCTTCTAGTTCCAAGGCCACGTTAGCTGAAATTGATGACAATCTGTTTTGTTAATTAAGTCTTGTAATAACATGTGTGGTATGACTGTCTTTTTTCTATGTATGGACTTTTTGTATTAAATCAATTTACATTTTCGGATATTCCCACATGGTCAACTTATTAAATTTCCCATAATGGAGCAGTTGGATATTCTATTCACTTGTGTCAATGGGCATATTTCAGCAAAACCAGCGGTACAATATATCTGAAGATACTTGGCATCAAGTTTTAGTCTTTAGTCGTTGTGTACATGAAGATTTGGCAGGATATGATCTTGAAGGTATAGTTTTATTATTTTCTGATATACTTTTGGTGTACAATGTGTTAAAGTGCTACATTGTCTTTTAGGAGGGAATAATGGGATTGGTGGTGAATGGTTGCCCATAACTTAGAGGGGCCAAAATTATTATCCAAACGAAAGTTGGGATAAGGGGGTAAGATTTGAACACTCAACCTTTAATTCAAAAAATATTTAACTTAACCACTAAGCCTATTTTTTATGTAGTAAACATTAGACACTATATTGGCTTTACATAAAAACCCAAAAAAATTTTGGGTGGCAGGTGGGGCCGAGTAAAAGATTTGTATCTAATTCTGGTAAGCATGGGGATGATGGGTGTGTGATGGATTAAATGTGTTCTTCTCTATTATATTTTCTGGCATAAGCGCTCTATGTCTTCCTTCTATTTGTTATTCTTTTCTAATTTCTTTTGTATTTATTAATTTCCTTACACTTGCAGAATATAGATAAGTTTTCTACTCTTATTTGTTACTCTTTTTTATCTATAGATAATTTGATGCTCCCAAAATTATTTTTTTTTTCAATGCTGGATCAAACACATGTATGGTCAACACATTTGCTAGCTTGAGTCCGCATATAACAGAATGCTCACTCGTCAAGCTTCCAAGGCATGAAACATAATTGTTCATTGGTTGAGGCATAGGCTTATGATTGAAATTTGTCCTGTTAAAACCTGGAACTAGATAGTTTTGTTGACATGAGGAATAGTTTTACGTGTGGCATGACAATGAAGTGAAATTCAAGTTTTTTCTTTGTGATCAAGCTTTCCTAGCATTAGTAATGCAAGTGGAAACTAGATGCTTAGTTAACATTGCAAGTTAGACTCTTAGTAGTTTGGTGTCCATTGGAGTAGCTAAGGAAAATATTTCAAGTATAAAGCTTTTTAAGCTGATGGTCTTTTACTTTTTCGATAAACATGAAGCTGATGCTCATTTCACTTTTTTGCCTCTCTTTCGGAAAATTGGAGTTGCCTTTTGGAGAGGATATTGGTATAGTTTACTGTGTTTGAGAATTTAGAATCTGGGACCGGTCCAATTGTATCTTTTGGCAAACTAGAATAGGTCGTAATTCATCCAATTTCATTGAATTTGGAACTGGGATTTAAAATTTTAAATCTCTATATTTATATTTCTAGCTCATACCTTGTCCTAAACAAATTTATGGTTGAACTACTCAACTCCTTTTTCTTCCGCATCACAATGGTTTCTAATTGCCAAGCCCTTCAATAAAAAATTGATGTTTTTCCCTCCTCGATTATAATAAAATGGAATCTTGATATATCATTACTGAAATATTCTGATTATGACATAAAGTTATTAATTTCTTGTCCTCTCGTAAGTCACCATAAGCTTTTTTTTTTTTTTTTTTTTTCTCTCTTTAGTCTCCTCAATATCTTTCTAACAAGGGTTGAAAATTCAATGCTGAAAGTAAGAATTGATACTCTCTCATATTCTGTATCATTCGTCTTTCTCTAGTTGATATGGTTCTTGTCATATTCATTGTCATCACTGTGGTTTTAAATATAATCGTTTATTAGTAGTCTTTTTAGAGCCGGTTCTTGAATGATCAAAATATTTTAAGGCTGATGTTATTTTTGCCTTTTTAAAAAAACATTTAATTTGTTGAGTTCCAATACTTGATTTGCCTACAAATACTTCCTCTATTTTCTAATAAAATGGTAGATGTCCCTTTCATTTTGTGAGAGAAAATAGTAGAACCATGTAGTGTTTATTGCAAAAAGAAGTTATTGCAAATCCATAAAAAGTTGATTTTTTTCTTTGAGGAAGGATGACTGAGTATCAACCATTTTCAAGAATGAAATAATGTTACTCAGAATTGTGAAACCAACGATTGATAAATATCAAAGGCGGAATTGAAATTCCCAAAGATCCCTAACATTAATTATGGGATTGGGATGCCTTGTTGAAAAATCCTAAACTTTATAATTGAATTTTATAATTTCAAGTTATATAAACATCAAATGTGGAATTGGAGTGCAGGATTCTAGATTTTGTATTGCAAGTTCCTAAACCTTATGTTATTTTTGCACAATTGGAATTTCCAGATTTTTAATATTTCAGAAAAGGATGGTAGCATGCTACATATTTTTTTTGCTAAAAGATGTTATTTGCTTGTACCATGGCATTGATGAATTATTCTACTGCTTCACCAGACATATAGGTGTGAGTCCCAGACCTTGGGCGTCTACTGGTTACGAGTCTTGATGGAAAGGCGTTCGTTTCTTTCTTGTCAAACTAACAAATTGCCTTTGAGTAGTTTTTGTTCAGGGAATTGAGTACATGTGTTTTATAGTTTATTTTTCTTGTCAACTACAACTATTTTTTAATCTACAATGACTAGTAGTAGTTGCAGCTGGGAAAAAAAGTACTTTGGGCAAATGTCTTATCCCATGCTTTCACTCCCTTGGTTTTTGTTATATGACTTTAGTGCTCTTCTTAATTTATGTGGTTTCCTCCTTAGTTAATAGGCCCCCGCCCCATGTACATCATATCTTTGGTGTGAAATTGAAATCGAGGCTTCATTACGTTTGAGGAGTGGGTTTGGAAGAAAAAAGACATTGCGGCATTGCGCAACTGTTACTTGATGGTTTAGGATAATCCAGATCCTTGACCTATCTTTTATCTAATTGTATTTTTGCATATTAAGAGGTTATCGCGGAGGTTGTAGGTTGACTTATCTTTTGGACGTAGATGTGTGGCAGGGAGCATTAGCTTTTATCTAACTGTTACAATTTCGGATCCCTTGATGAAGCTTCAATCTTCGGGTCTTACTGCATCATTTTGTGCGCCACTCTACAATCCAACGACTTGGATCAAACTTCTTTATCATGAACTCATTTAGTTACATGCCTTATAATTAAATTATAGACTACATTAAAAATGCAAAAAAAATTATAAACTAAAATAGAACTTTAATGTTCAACATAAAGCAATAAAACTAAACTATTGAAACGATTGAAGATAATAAATGAACATCTAACACTACGAAGATGACCTCCTTCGACTGCAATTAGCTTGATGTAGATTTAGTGAACCTGGGTCTTCATCATTTTTCTTTCTTTACCTCTTAGATTAACCTTGTGTGGAATAGTGCGAAATCTCATCCCCATCACATGTATCGTGATCGAGACAACTGCAAAACCATTTACATTGACTGCAAAAGACATTTTTCTGACTGTTAGCGCAACTATAATCATATTTTTGCACTGTGTTATGACACTTTCTCATTTCTTAGCTTGATGAGTTAATTCATTTATCTTTTAAGAATTTTTTATCATTGAAAAATTCTTGCATTGTTTTATCCTTTATGAAAATTACTTTGAGGGTGGTGATGGGTTATATTCTGACAGGAGTATGAATGACATTTAGTTCATTTGACAGTTCTTTGTTCCTCTTAAGAAGATCGGAGTTTAGAAATTGGTACATGTTTTATGTTAAGATGGTGAAGTATGTACCAATTATAAGCACCTCGACATTTAAGGGCAGAAGTTTAAGTGTTAACTACTAAGAAATGGTCGTGTAGGTTTGCCATCGGTGTTCTTATTAGTCATTTTGGGTAGATTGCAAATTCATATGGTGAAAATTGAAATAGGTGTTGAATAGGTAAGGCTAATACCTGATCCTACCCACAGGTAGCTTAACTTAGCCGAGCTAAAACTTATGTCAAATCAATTTTCTATAGCCTATTGAAAGAAAGTAGAAGACCTGGGGGCCTAAATCAATTATAGATTTATAGTTTATAGTGCCCCATTAGTTACGCTCCTATAAAATGGAGGAATTATTGGATAACAAGAAACACGATTGCTTCTTAATTATTGCTTGAACCATATATCAATCACTCAACTCCAAATCAAATGTTTGCTTAGGTCATACTTGTCGAGAGTAAATATTTATGGGGATATGAAAGTCAAACTAAAAAATCAAGGTTATTGGAGTAGAATATTAGGAGAATATTGTTATTGTCAAAGGTAAGAAATAGTTAAGTCATGTTGAAGAAGAAATAAAAGAATTAGTCTCTTTTTGGGATGAATATTTACCCTAGTGGCATCAAGAGGAAACATTTCTATCCGTCGCTAGTAAAATAAAATTGATCATCTTCCTCATACCATTATATTCTTTATTCTTCATCTCCCCTTTCAAATTTACTTCTACCTACCTTCATTTGTTTAGTTTCTTCAAAAACAAAAAAAAAACCCTTCATTTGTATAGTTTGAGTTTTATATCCCTTTAATATTTACCCTTAATACATGCATGTCCTTAGTATGAAAATCTAGTTTTGAATGATCAATTGTTGATATTCTTTCCTACAAAAAGTAGAGCTTTTGTTTTTAAAACATTAGTAAATGACATTTTACACAAGTCGAATGTCAATAATAGTTATAGCTTGTCAAAGAATGATTGTGATGATCAATAGCTGGAGATCTACAGCAACCAACGTCAACATGGAAGGATTAGCTACAACAAATATTGCCTGCATCACTTTATCGTGACCGCAATTCAAAGGTATTTGAGCTTATCTTGACTGAATTGTAGGTCAAGGTAAATGTGACACCACTTGCATTGACTGCAAAACAGCGAAAGGCATTTTCTGGCCATAGTACAAAAATGCGGTAACAGTCGTGATCGCGGTAACGAAACGGTGATGCAGTTTTCGTAATGCTAAATATTGGTCTAAATCATAAGGTATCCCTTGATATGGCCTAAAATGCGAGATTTTTTACACCTTTACAACACGGGGAATACTAGTCCGTTAATTTTGAAAACCTTTACAATGCGTTCGATGCGATGTAGCCTTGTTTTTACACTACGTTCGTGGTTGACTGTAATTGAATTTACGCATTTTCTGATCAGCTACGAGTCTAGAACCATCACCCCTATTGGGTTTGCTACAATAAACAAGACTTATGTGAGAAAATATGGTTTGTGTTTAGTCTGTTTTTCATGTACATTTAGCACTTTAGCTCTTTTAAAATATTATGCGTACAAAATTTTGGATTCTCTTATATACTGGACTCATGTGAGGTCAAAACCTCCAAGTGGAAGTGGAGGGTAAATCAAATGTGATTATTGTTTGGTCTTAGGTATATTCAGTTTTCTCGCAGCTTTTATAATATTTATTTTGGGAGTCCTAAATACTAAAATCTGAAAGCAGTTGACGTTTGGGGTCTAGCTTCTGCAGAATGGCTTCCTTAAATAGCCTTATCACTATCGACAAATTACTCTTAGGGCATGCTTGTATTAAGTGTAAATATTTAAGGGAGTAAAAAAAGTCAAACTAGTAAAATGAAAGTAAATAGAGATGCATTTGAAATAGTTGAGATAGTTGTGAAGAAGGTAAGATGGGTATAAAATAAAAATAATGAAGGAAAAAGAAGATAATTTCCCCTATTATGGAGGTAATACATTCCCCCATCCTCCCCTAGGATAAATATTTACCCCACAAAATTGAGAACTCCCTTTATTTTTCATTACTTTGCAACAATTCTTCCACCTCTACAACAATCAAATTTCACTAATTTCTCATTTATCAACTTAATTTTCTTACTTTGACTTTTTTCTCCCTTAAATATTTACACCCAATACAAGCATGCCCTTAGTTGTTATTTGTACTCTAGGATTCCTGTTTTGTAGTTGTATTTTTACTTCAGATTTTCGTGTGTGTGAGTCAAGAGTTGCTATTACTGGAATTTGACTTTTGCTTTGTATAATTATCTTCAGGTGCTTGGCCTACATTGATTGACGACTTTGTTGAACACATGTACAGGTTTGATGTGTTTCTCAAGGTTTTGAGTTGTTCAATGTATTAAGTTTATAATTTCATACAAGGAACTCAAATGATGTTCTGGGGGGAAGATTAAATTATAAACTTGTGAAGGAGTTGGAATTCTAATTAACTCCCAAGTTCCATGCTTATAGGCTTGAAGTGGGTTTTGGTGTTATTATCATGTTTGCTTAAGATTTTACTATAAACTAATTAATTTAACCTCATCTAATGGTTTCTGGCTTCTGTTATGAGAGACTTTCATATGGAACAGTCAATATGCATATGATTGGTAACGTCTTCGGGTTGCTTCTTGAGTAATCATTGATTTGATTTATTGAGAACATTGTTTTGTGTGAACTACAATTTTAAAATCTAGCCATACCATAATATGTTTTAGAAATCAACTTTAAAACCTATGACATTTGAGAAATCAACTCGAACATTGGTATCTGAGAAAATTTATCACCATCAGTTTTAAATGAATTTTCTTATTTTGGTGTCATTTTAGCAATTCCGATACTTATGTGTATATTGCTGCTAACCTTCACGTTGACTTCGGTGTTTTTTAGAATAACCGGGTCCAACAACTGTAGTAGTCACAATCGTGAGGGCGAGTCATCCATATTCAAAGAATCTCTTCCAGGTATTTACTAATTCATTTCTAGTTATTCAGCAAACTACATACGCTGCTACTTTTCATCTTTCTGCTACATATGCTGTTGTACAATTAGTTCTTGGCGCAGCGAATTTAGCAAGTACCCCCCTTATTCTAATCAAATGATCAATTTGGTTTTGCACACTTGTCGCTGCACTATTTCAATCCTAAATATCTCTAATTCTGCTGTAGGATTGAAAAACATTCCTGGTTTCAAGAGGAAAATTGGACTGGATTTGCAACAAAATTATTTGGACAGCAGTTCTTCTCTGTCATTAGGTAGAATAGATTCCATGACAAGCTGTAAACGAAGGAAGCCGTTAGAGCACAGGTTTGTGAGATGCATTGGCAATACACATGCGTAAAGAATTCATCAAAATGTCTTTGTGGTGTGAAGGTAGTCATGAATGATGATGATGATGATGAGGTTGTGCTGCATAGTTAACTACACAGTTGTCATATTGGTATGATGATAGTGAAACTTGGGTTTTCTTTGTTATAGATCCGATGATGGGAAAATATTGTGAAATATTAGCAAAGCTGAAAGCCAGTGTTTGTTACTCCCTCCTATTCTCCCTATTAGTCCCATTTCTAAATAGGGCTAAGTCACTCTATTAGTCCCATTTCTATTTATAGTATGTATTTTTGACCTTATTACCCTTACTCACACTACCTTATTACAATAAATCTAATGAAAAACCACTAACAATTCACTTACTATCCTTTCTCTCTCCTTTTTAAGTGGTTTCATTTGACCCACCTAAAAATTGGTGAAAAGTCAAATGGGACTAATTGGAAGAATAGGAGGGAGTATTATAGATGAAATTCTATCTCCTTTTATGGGTATTGTCTTGACTGGCACTCACACTAATCACTATAGAGAAAGATATGGTTGCTCAAAATTGCTATTAGGAGTTTTTTGTATTTTTTTTAGATTTTTAAAGATTTTTTAAGATTTTTTTTATAGATTTTAGATGACAAGGTTGGTTAAGGAAAGAAGATAACTGAAAATTGAATACATGATCTTTTCGGAAAATGGTACTTATTTCGGTGGGACAAGACTAGAGACTCTTGCTATTAGGAATTAAATAAAGCTATGTATTCAAAGTTTGTTTGATATAAATACTCAACTTAATGTTCTTTTTTGAATTTATGTTATTTTAAATTAACCATATAGAATAGTCTAAGGGTGAATTATATAAGTACAATTTAAAAATTGGTAGTTTTTATAATTGCCGGTTTTAAAGAGCTTTTTAAATAGACAAATTTTCGAATGATACGGTGTTATAATGAGATTATTTCTATTGGATTAGTTTAATGTCATATTCCCAAAGTGATCACTTATAAATTGTAACCTTAAAATGATTAATTATAAACTTTAAGTAGAGTTGTAAAATGATCACTCATAATCTTTAAGTGGAGTCATAAAGTGATCACTCATGGCCTAAAAGAGATCATTTAAACTTTTAAAATTATCAATAAAAGAACTGAGTTGATTATATAGAGTTGTTTAATGATAAGATATTCTTATGCAAGACTCGCTGTTTTAAATATTGTTAGTAGTGGAATATTAACTTTTCAATAACTTTACTCCCACCATTCTCTTTTGTTCTTACATTCAGCATTTGAAAATTTTAAAATGTTCTTATTTAGAACAATTATATTTTAGTAACAATTCAAGGAAATTATTACACTTACAATCTTATCTATAGAAATTAAATTAAATTAAATTTCCAAATCCCAATGTATTTACTTTATATACACTCAAAATAATATAATGACATTATTACACATCTACACTTACACTTTAATCAATAGAATCTTTATTTTTTATATTATTTTATCCTATTTTCATAGTATCTATTGCGTAACTTTTGTTTATCTTGATTTCCTTCCATATTCTAAATAGAAAGAAAAAAAGAAGGGAGGGGTGTATTTACTTAGATTTTCAAATTAAATTAGAAATTAATAAGTAAACAAGATAAATGAACACTACAATGAGTTCAAAGCCATATTAATTTCAGTTGCCTTCTCCTTTAAAAAAAAAAATCAAAGTTATCATTGAGAATTTTTTTTTTTGTAGTGATATTGGTTGTTCAAGCAAGAACAACATTAGCCAAGAGTGGTGTTAGGGCTTTTCGGTAAATTTTGTATGTCAGGCAAAACTGAATGAGAAAATATATGCAATAAATATCAAAGCAATAAAATGAAATAAAACTTAATATTGTATTTTTTTTTTCTGCAGTTCTAAGGTCTAACTACAAGCCCTCTTCATATCTCTTTCAATTTTAATATCTAATTGTTTGTTCACCATTAACAAGTCCTTTGGAAGGGGAAGATGAAGATTCCATGTCGTACTTCCTTTTTGAACGTCTTCATCCAAATATATATGCAATATTTTCCTGTTCTTTTGAATAGCTACACCTCCCTTAATAAACTATTCTATAAAAGATTAAAAGAAAACGGAAAATAGTACTTCCTCCGTTCCGAAATACTTGCTATATTTTGTTTTTGGCACTATTTATCGTTTAAGTTTATTTTATATATTGCGGCTAATATGTAAGTGATAATATAGTCAAGTAAGATCTTGCTTGAATCGTCTAATCGCATACTTTCATAATATAAACTTTTTATAATTTTTAAATGTGTATAATTCGACATATAAATAAACGAAATAGTACATTGAATTACGTAAAAAAGTTAAATGTAACAAGTATTATGGAACGGAGGAAGTATGTTGTAGCACCGTATTTCATGAACACTATAAAAAGTTGAACAAAGGATCACCAAGGGTGCAATTCACCATAGCCAGCACTATTATATACATATTACTACAAAATGCTCCTTGTATACATTTATTACTTCCACTATCATATACTATTTTGCAGCATCTCAACATGAGATTACACTCCAGATTACAACCAGAAACATACAAATAAATACAGAAGTTCCTCCCTATAGGGAAGATACCGACTTCAGCCAAAGCAGTGTAGCTACAGAAAACCTGAGCTGAACTAGAGGCGTGAGCGAGTAACAGATCACCACTGGTACTTGGCAGCAACAAGGACTTCCTCATAAATCTCAGCAGCATGGTCCCAACTAAGATCTTGAGTCATTCCGCGTGTTTGGAGACCTTCCCAACTCTCCTTGTATTGACGGTAAGTTAATAAACAGTTTCCTAAAGCATCAATCAAGCGATTTGCTTCAGCCCGGTCAAATGTCCAGCCGTAGCCTGTATTGTTATATGGGTCAAAAGGTTGGACCGTATCTCTCAGTCCACCAACAGCATGAACGACTGGAATTGTACCGTAATTCATTGCATATAACTGGTTAAGCCCACAAGGCTCAAATCTTGAAGGCATAAGCAAAATATCGACGCCAGCTGTGATCCGATGTGCTGTCTTTACAGAAAACCCAACCCATCCCCTTATTTTATCTGGGTATCGACTCTCACACTCCCGGAGCATCTGTTCTAGGTCAGGCCTCCCGGTACCTAACATGACTAGCTGCACATCTTGGCCGCTTAACCATGGAATCGATTCTGCAATGATGTCAACACCTTTCTGACCATCTAGCCTTCCAATGAAACCAATCAATGGAACATCCTCACGAACAGGTAAACCGAGCTCATTCTGTAAAGCTGCCTTGCACTGTGCTTTGCCGGGTTTAAGTGTCTCGAGCGAATAGTTAGCGTAACCATCAGATTGTAAATAAAGATCCAATTCCGGGTTCCATTCTGTGACATCGATACCGTTCACTATGCCTCTCAATTTCCAATCATTGTCGTTAATGATCCCATGCAAACCCCAACCACCCTCTTGAGTTTTCAACTCCCAGGCATACCCATGACTAACGGTCAAAATACGATCAGCAGTCTTGAGACCAGCAGCAAAAATATTAAAATGCTCTCCACCCACAGGATCATACAACTTGAAGTAGTCAAGGTAGTGTGGAGGAAGATCCACATAAGTGAAGTCATCTACAGGACCCCGACCCTGATAGTTATCAATTTGTTGATTAATAAGAAATTTTGAAATAAAAAGAATAGTTTGCGATTTACAACCTTAAAGTTTAACACTTTTGCGAAATACAGTCGCCAAAGTATCAAAGTTTACACGTTCAGGCTAAAATACAGAATTCCGACCATTATGGTGGTCGGAATTTTAAATTAAGAAGTCGAAGTTCTGTGTTTTTGGCCTAAATCTGTAAACTTTGATACTATGGTGGTTATAATTCCAAAAAATAAACATTGAAGCTGTAATTCGTAAAAGTGCTAAACTTTAAGGCTGTAATTCGCAAACTATTCAAATAAAACATCAAATTAATCTTGAGGATAATTTTCAAGAGGACCCTTTGTTGTTACGATGCACAAGGTGACTATGCATGTATAAGGTTTGGTTGCATTACCAGAACCTCATTTCAAGGACACGCACAAAAGACAGGAGCCGGTTTATAGTTTATACCGATAACATTATGCGTCTTCTAGAACTCAACGGTTCTCTTATCTTGGTTTCAGCCTTAAGGCCTTGTTTGGATGAAGGGAAATGGAGGGAAAAGAAAGGAAAGTATTTTGAGGGATGAAAATCCCCTTGTTTGGATAGCAAAAAGGGAGGGAGAGGATTTGGAGGGAAGGGATTTGAAGGGATTAGATCCCTTCATTTTGTTAACATCCAAATCTCTCTATAAGAGGAAAGATTTGGAAGGAAAATGCAATTTCTTTCTTTCCCCTTCCTTTCCTTCCTATACAAACAATGTAGTCTTTCCCTCTCTTTCCCTCCCCTTCCTTTCCTTCCCATTTCCTTCCTTTCTTTTCTCTCCTAATTTGCTATCCAAACATAGTGTAAAGGATAATTTTTCATCTCTTAATCACGCATAGAACAGAATTTGTTATGATCGAGTATTGACAACACTCTCATGGTTCGATTTTAAGAATAGGAACACATACTATTGACCCTAATCTCAGCCGATGCGTAAAAGATATGATAAAGATCATGATGCGCATATCTCACAAATTAATTTAGTAATCCATATGACATTAATCAATAGTATGTGTCTTCAGGTGAGAATTTTTCTAATTTAGAAGAATAAGCCAACTGAAATGAGACCTGTTAGCAGCAAATTGATTAATATATATGATGCAATAAACTACAAGGTCAAGCCCAATAGGCAGGTACCTGGTGAGCTATGTTGTGGATAACAAGCACTGATCTTGTGTACTTCATCAATCCATTGTCGCGATAGTATGCCTTTAAATACACAGGAAGCAGTGCAGTATGCCAATCATTTGCAATAAATACCAAATTTCCGTCACCATAGCACACGCCTCCACAAGGAACATGCCAAGGAACCTGGAATGATTAAAACGATACACAAAATTTTATTTGCTAAATAGTTTTTAGGGTAGATAGTAAAAAGAATAGTACAAGAAGTTGGAATAAAGAAAAATTGGGTTGAGAGAAAAAATTAAACGGAAAGTAGGAAGTATTTGGAAATTCCCGAAGAGGAATGTATACAAAATTACTAACAGCTAGATCGGTTAGCAGTAATGATAAATAGTAATAAAGGTAATGAGAGAGTAAAAAGAACTTTCATTTTCAGTTTACGATAAAAATCAACAATAGTTCAATTTATAAGAGGTTCTTTACATGTTAAAGGCTGCTCATATAGATGTGACCTGTATCTTAACATGTATTCATCCAGATATACACACCCTATCCCCGCTCCTCCTCCAGCAGCCCTTCACTCGGCTCAACAATTCTGGATTTGCAAACCACCGATACGAGCTAGATGCTTCATCGAGAACCAAATACAAAAAGGTCACTAAAAACCTCTTTGTGCTACAAGTCAGTAATGACCTATATCTTGTAAAAATTGGTTTACAAAATACATATTACAATTGACTGTCACGTATGCAAGGAAAGCATGTGTTACGACATACAAAAGACAAAGGAACATATGATAAGTTTTCCCGGACTATCGGACAAAAGGAACGTTTATTGTTACTTATTTGGTTTTTTGATCCTTGTGTTACACTTCACATTGTTTTATTCAATAGTTACATCAAAGTATTACTAGCTAGCCGAGCTCCCATAAACATTATCCGAAGAACAAGTAGAGAAAACTAATAGAATTAGCTGATAGTGAAATGAATTCAGCATTATTCAAAAAAAGATTATGGACAAATAGGGGTGTCAATTTCAGACATCCTAAATTGGAGTGGAGATATAACTGTAAAGTGGAGTCTATTCATAGACACAAGAACAAACTCAGGCTTTAATATTCATACCATGTTCATCCTAGCTACCTGCTTTGAGTATCATCTTGCGGGTACATGTCTCTAATTCACAGCCGAAACAAAAAATACTATCGCAATTGCAAAGTCGAGCTTTTAAAATTATACCTCAACTGCCACCTTACAGAATAGAATCATACGCTTCAAAATGTCCTGCCAAAAAAAAAAAGAAATCGTATATTTCTTATGTTCGATGTAAAAAGCAGGAATATCTGTCCCAAATTAGTTGATACATAAGGATTTTAAATTTTTTTGGTTTTCGGATTGGTTACAAGGATAGAATGTAATTAGGGGTGTTCAATGGGCCAGGCATCCATTTTAAAGCCCATATTAGGTTTGACGGACCCTTATCCAACTCGGTCCATATTTACTTAAGCCCTGCCCGGCCCGGCCCTTATCCGGCTCATTGAACACCTCTAGATGTAATCTTGAGTAAATTAATAGGTAAATTTAGTCCATCTCTTAGAAAACCATCCAAATAGATGTCAAACTGAAAGCAGACATATAAGATAGTCTAAAACAGAAAAACTCTATATACCAGCCTATTTCCTCCATATATATCTTTCCCAAGATTTCGAAGCATTGGGGCTTCAATGAATACAAAGTCCACACCATCAATGTATGTATGGAAATATAATACTTCATTATCCTGTAAAAATAGCTGAATTTAGCCGACATACGAAAGAGGTGATTGAAATATTATCAAGAGTGAAATTGAATTTAACTCTACCTCCTATTAATTACCTGGCCAGCCACTTTGTATCTTTTCCTCACTCCTGTAAATTGACAATCAGCATATTCAGCATATCGAGGTATCACAACCTGGAAGATTCATTTTGTATGAGAAAAGAAAATTTTTATGTAGTCAAGAGCAAAGTAAAGTATCAAATTTCAAATTTCCACGAGATTATACGTTTACAATATTTTCACTCCAATTGTGATGCACGTCTATAACTGTACTTGTATCTCAAGGTCCTAAACAAACATCTTGAAGACAAAGAACAAAGAAATAAGACCACAAAAAATGAAAAGAAAAGAGCGCATAGTATGCACAAAGGCTATAGCACACAATATTTTTCGGATTGATGGAAAGGTCTCACTGCTAGTTTCCATTAAAATTTTATCTTTGAACTTGTATAATTGAAGATAAGAGATCATGTACAAGATTCTTCTTTGATTATAGAGCATACTTCAAAAAAATAGAAAAGATAATAAACTATGATGACAAAACCTACTTCTAAATCTATAGAAAAGATAGTAAATGTTTCTTAAGAAATACACAACATTGCACTTATAACCAGAGAAAGAACATTTGTCTCACCATTACTCGATGCCCTCGCCGAGCCAAAGCTTTCGGCAAGGCGCCAGCAACATCTCCAAGCCCACCTATAGAAACTCATTGCAATTACATCATTTGACAAAAAAAAAACATTTAAACAAGTAAATAAAAGAACAATTAGAAATTCATTGCAAAACACCTAAGCGGGGTTTGGGGACCAGATATACACAACCTTGTCCTTGTTGGTGATAGCAATGAGTTTGTTTTCGATTGACTCTCGGTAACAAACATCATTGACAACTTCATATGATTTTGAAACAAGAATTTTCAATATTCAAAATATACTTTCACACCATCAAGTTTTGTGGTTTACTCATTCACGTTTCAAAACTCAATTTTAACATGTCTTCACCACCAAGTGCTTGTTTATTTTCAATGGTTCTCACTACTTCCTTATGACAACATAGAGGTGCATGTTTTATATAATACCACATTGATAGGCGAGATATTCCAAGGAAAAATTACAAATCATCGCTACTCACTATACTTTTGACAACGGGCCACAAAATAGTACTCTTAGCATAATCAGTCAAGGGAAATATAAACCTGTTTTACACCAAGGTGCACATTCAGCAGCAACCAAGATAACATTCATCACATTTTGGCCAGCAAGAGGAGGAGGCTTATCATCTTCAGCGGCAGCGTCGTTCACCAGCTCACTCAGCCCCTTGAAGTATGATTCTCCCAATTCTTTTTCCTCTTTATCCATGATGCTAGAAGACTTGTTGGTGCTTGATAAAAAATTTGGCAACATTGTCCTTTCATCACCTCCTTTTGATGCATCTACGCCATTGGCGTTTCCCTCACTTGATAAACTTCCAATAGTTTTCATTTCTCTTTTTCCAACAATTGGGCTTCCATTTGATATGGAGGAGTCAGTTTCTGTTGCCTTGGTCAAGATCTCTTTTGGCTGAGATGAATCAAGATTTAACATTTTCAATGCTGATTTCGCTTGTCCACTTTTCTCTTCTAACGAACTTAGTGGAACTTGCAGCTGGTCTGGGTTTAACTTGCTCGAAGCTGAATCAGATTGTCTTGCAGCACCAGTACTAATATCATACTCATTTTTCACAAGTATTTGGTTTGCACCAAGAGCATCATTTTGAGGAGAGTTGTAATCTTTGTCAGCTGGTGCGTCATCGGAGTTGATTACACTATTTCTTATAGATGAAACTAGCTTTTTCCGTTCAGCAATCTAAAATAGAAGATTGTCATCAAAGTCACCTAATAAGCAAACCAAAGCTATAAAAAATATACATAAAGCACTCATGAGTCATACCCCAAGTGAAAACCTAGATATACAACGTCAGTCCAGAAAATGTTATTCAGTCGACAAATTGTTCGGTCATTACAATGCTTTTGCAGTAGCACAAAGATGAACAATCAAATATCAAAGAAAATTTTTCGCTCATGCTTAAGCCGTCTGTCCACTTTGGGAAAGGATCATATAATATGTAAAAAGTAAAAACTTCTGCCCTAATTGTCAATGTGAGAAACAAATACATCATGTAAGATGATAAAATAAAGAATGAAAACACAAACTTCATTTCGCATAAAGCACCTATGTAGCATATTCAACTTTTAGTACTCAAGCTTAGCATGAATTTTGAATCGCAAAGATATCTGGTAATCAGCAATACAACT
This sequence comes from Amaranthus cruentus, assembly GCA_019425755.1. Lineage (NCBI taxonomy): Eukaryota > Viridiplantae > Streptophyta > Magnoliopsida > Caryophyllales > Amaranthaceae > Amaranthus > Amaranthus cruentus. The sequence continues at coordinate 9,208,885 of CM033460.1, forward strand.
CCTTTTTCCACTCATTTCCTATCCCACATGCAGGTAAAGGGGGATGGTAATTATGTCGAGCACGCATAAAACCTTGTCACATCCACAAGTTACAATAGACGCAATCTTTACAAGGCCTCGAAGAAGAAGCAGTCTAACATTTCATCGTCTTTTTTTCAAAAGGTGTGGGGCGCTCTAAGGTCCTAAGATCCATGTTCCTAAACTCTATGCGCCAGCCTTAGGGTGTGAAGTGCCCCAAAATTCAGAAAAAATGAAAACCCATAATTTTCTTAGAAAAATACCCATAAGAAAAATAAAGGAGATAAGAAAAATAAATGAGAAAAGGAAAAAAGATGAATACCCATGGGCTTATTCTGAGGCGAAAAACAAAAGGTGCTCTGCGAGCACCCTAAAGCATTTTCCTATAGCTTTATAAGACGATATAAGGTGTTTGTCTTATGGAATTGCCTCATCCAACCCTATAAAGGCTAACACATCACCATCCCAACGAGCTTGCCTTGGTCACGTCTAGGCGAGCTTTTAAAACTAAGCCCATCAAATAGTTGTATCAGGTGTAGCCGTGTAGGTGAGTACATGATGAAAGATCTAATTGTCGAATGCAATTCCCTCTCAATATAATTCATCTTCCAGCAAACTATGGATTTTGATAAAAGTTTCTATAAATTTTCCATTTATAAATGCATTCAAAAAAAGAGACATACATAAAATGCAATTAATAAAGGGATGAAAAGGTGTCTACAAATTAGCAAATGAGAAAATTTACAAAACCATAGAATAACAGAGCAAAGGAAATAGCCTAACATTATGGGTTAGCAAGAGCTATTATTGTCAATGATTTCATTAGGTTCATATTACAAAACCATATTATACTAAATTGGCTCAATTGGCATTGATTGATGAGGAGATGCTTTTTACAATACTTTCGGCCCGTTTGGTTAGTAGTACTAAATGGTGGTAATGGGAATGATTGTGTAAAATTTTATCAAAAGTTCCATATCATTCTCATGGTAATGAAAATTTGATCACAAAAAAGATTTTTTGTTTACAAATTCCCATTATCACCTAATACCACATCTTCCAATGGTAATGCATTGGAATGAATTTTATGAAGAAAATAAGATGATTGAAGTTGGACAAGCGTGTCCATCAAGGTAGCCAAGAGATTTTTCAACCAAAATTACACTAGTTTTTCATTCAAATTACTACTGTTTATTACCACCTACCAAACGGTTAAAATCCCATATTTCCCATCTTTTTAGTTTACATGTCAATTTCTTCTACTTATTTTTCTTATATTTTCCATGAGATTTAGAATATGTTCCTCCTGCGGAATTAATGCTTTCATCCATTTTCCCTTTTTCTTTTAATCCCTTTTTTTCCTTTCTTATTTTCTACATGTTTTTTTGTTTTTCGAATTACTTCAAAAGTTCTTGATTGAAGTCTTTTCCTGAATATATTTTATCTTCTATAACAAGTATAGCTAAGTTTTAATCTAGAATAACAGGTTATAAGTTACTATACCTTAACTGATACTTAAATTATTAATATTCGTAAAATACTTGAAGGGGTAATTTTCTGTTCTCTATTTTCTATAATACACACTTCCTTTACTTATTGATATAATTTTTGTCTTGGATAAATGTTGCAAATTTTAGCTTATAAAATGGCCATTGAGATTTTATTGGTGTAAAACAAAAATGTTTAAAATATCACAAATTCTCAAATGAGACAGTCTCATGATGAGACCATCTTAATTTGGCTAAACCAATGTACATTTTATTACAAATAATAATGCGGAAATGAAATTACAAATACAAGATGTTGTTTGTAGTGTCTCCTTTGTGTATGGCAATGGACTCCTTGCTTGAATGAACCACGAAATGAAGAATGCCATACAAAAGATATGTTTGCAAAACGGTAAACGTCACTCGGAAATCTTGATATAGAATGAATGCGACTACAAAGCTTTCCTATTATGACATTTCCCCCCACAAAGGTACTTAGGTTATAAGAATGAAAATTCACAATGAGATACAATCAATCACTCCAACAGATTAGTACAAATCGATTGAACTAAATGATTATGTGTTTATGTAAAGATCAAAACCAGTAAAACAATAAAAGAGTTTATAACTCTCTTTGGTCCACAAAGATGAACTCAGAATTTTATGTTCAAGATGTAAATGATTTCTATACACTCACTCTTATTTATAGAGTTGAAGTAGCAAGGATTCATCCAAAACCATACATCAAATATAACTGATGATTATCAGTTAATTATACGTAAAACATTATTTCATAACACAACACTCCATGAAACGAAGCTTTGATTCACGAACAGATGCACTATTCTGAGGTGCTCGAACGAGCATGACCCAAATAACTTTCTAGATTCTTTCTGACGCGAAAATTCCTAAGTGCTTGAACGAGCAAATGCCAAAAACATCAAACAGAAGATTTTAAAGCAAACTGCCAGACCAGAGCAGCAGTGCTCAAATGAGCCATAAAGTGCTCGAATGAGCCACAAAGTGCTTGAATGAGCAGCATGGTCCAAATCCGTTACTGGGTTCTCGTTGTTACGTTCTTGCTTAGTACATGCTTAAGCACTTTGGATAATGTCCTACACGCTCTAAATACTCAACACATTTAGTGTCTTAATTACTTATAACCTTAAAGTGATCACCTACAATTTTAAAGGGATCACTTATAACCTTAAAGTGATCATTTACAATCTTAAAGTGATCTATTAGCGAAATTGTTGTGATTATGTGTGACTTGAGTGCACAAATCAAAAGGTGCATTCATGGGTGACTTATCGGATGAAATCCTATGGAGGTCATGAATGAGTTTTTTATGTTGATAACTTAATGTATGTGTTGAATGTGGAGATTAAGTGATAAGATTAATTAGTGAATTGATTAGACACTTAATTAAGGTTTTTATGATGAGTTATGAAGAAATGTAAAAGATGCTCTACTATGCAAGTCGAGCAGAAACTGTCCAAGAGGGACCTGATGGTCGCTCGACCCGCGCTCGACCCGGACTATTCTATTTGGTCGAGCAATAAGTCAGAATGTATCCAGTAGCTTTTGTTTCTCCGCTCAACCCAGCCGCTCGACCACCTGCTTCGCTCGACCTGGTCGAGCGGATCCACTGGCAGCATAGGATGTTGTTTTTCAACGGTTCAAGTGCATGAAGGTGTTACAACTCATTGAATACCAGCTGATTAATTCTCTTAATGCTGTTTATTATGCAATTTACTAGCTATATTGAATCATATGTAACTCCTAGAGTATCTAGCATTATAAATAGTGAGTAAGAGTGATCATCCAAACAAATCCACAAAATCACACAAGCCAAACACTAGCCTAATATCTTCTCTAATTGTGTGATTCTCCATTTGTTATAATATAAGAGATACTACGGTCTACACCGAAGGACGTAGCCTAAATTGGGTGAACCTCGTTAAATTTTTGTGTCGTTATTATTGCATTTTATTCCTACAAACATCGATATTATTTGATAGCGTAATTTGTTTTACTTAAGACTTCACACTTTCGATCTTGGTAATATTAGAGGTCGTAACACATCGTTCTATCTCTAATACGTCATCGTTTTGAGAAATAAACTAATTACATGGGTTCTTCTTATGGTAAGAACTGAAAACCGAGACGGTCTCGGGTCTCATACAAAACGAGGGAGTCACTTAATTACTGGGTTCATGAAAATGTTGTAACCTACAATTTTTAGAGTTGAATTTGACGATGTTGCGTTGAACTTTCTCCAAAGATCCGAGTCATAGTAATATTATATTCCTTTTCTCCTAATCTTATTTTCAGAAGTACACGACTCATTTTACAAGCAAATACTCATCAACTTTAAGCTATACCACATGATCAAATACTGTAACTTTTACAAAAAGAAAAAAAAAGGAAGCTATACTACATGATCAAATTTGGGTAAGGCTAAAGATAATCAGGTCGAGTCAAAGTCAATTCGAAACATCCGTGACAGAAATTCAATGACATGATTACAATGATTATACTTTATAAGTTGTAAATTTTGAACTTTGCTGCCATAATTTATAAATGATTCTAAGCTAAATACCAGAGGAATGATTAATTTATATCTCTAGAAAATAAAGTTAACATATGCTATCAAACAAAAGTCAAAAACCAAAGCTAAAGCCAAAACATTTACCTGTAGTAAAAGCTCTTTCTGCATAGCTGAAACCTTATTGCTCTTCTCAATTGCAGCATCAAGTGCATCTTCATTTTCATCTTTATCTTCTTTGCTATGTTCACCTTCATTTAAATCATCCCCAATTGCCTTCAATCGATTATATCTCATCGAATTACTTCTTCTACACCCACTCACTGATTTCACACAGTATAAAGATAATCTCCCATTACTATCATGATCCATAAATTTAAGGAAACCACCACCATTAACAGGTTTTCTGCGCTGATATGATAAGTGATGCGACCCATTTGAGTTATGAAGTGAACATCTTGTTTCAATCATAAATCGGAGTGAATTTAAAGACGCCATTTAAGTGTTCGACGTAATGCTTGAATGAAAAGGAATATAGTTTGAGCAAAATTAAAGTTGCCCAATTCAAGTAATTGGAATTTGAAGTAAACCCAGAACCCGAAATTGCGATTAAAGTGGAATCAAATGAAGGGGAATGACAGAGTTTGAAGAAAATTTGCGTCTGGAAGAGTAAGACTAACACGTTCGTTTAAAAAGAGGGGCCCACATCATTTTGGGATCATGAAAAACCTGGGAATTTTTGAGGTTCACACTAATCAAGAACAGATGGAAAGATAAATTGAATTTTTTTGGGGAAAGCAAACAATATACTCGTACTGTGTGCAGTGTGATTGTGGACTTGTAGAAGATGACTTTCGAAGCATGTGTGATGTCTTATGCAAAACTTTCTTGTAGACACGTGATGGGAATCTCGGGGAATCTAAATCCAGCCCATGGATTGGATGTTCTTTTAGCCCAATTTCATCATATGCACTTGTGTGAATGTTAATTTAATTTTTGAATGCAAGATTCGAAATGAATAAGACAATTTATATAAAAACAGGCACAAAATAAGATCAATTTCTATTTATTTCCAAAAGTAAGCGCCTAAAACCTCAGAGCACAGGTTCAGTGTTGTTCGCAATTAGTAACTGCGAACAGAAGTTAGCTGATCAAAAAAAGTCAACCAAGTTGTTCCCACTTACTAAGTGCAAACAAGTCAAACAAGGTCAACATGTTGTTCGCAGTTAGTAACTGCGAACAACTATTTAACTTTTTTTGACTTTGGGGAAAATGGAGAAGAAGGAAGCAACAGTAGGATCAAAAAAAGTCAACATTACCTGTTCGCAAGCAGTTACTAAGTGCGAATAATTCTTGAGCTTTAAAAAAAAACAATCTTGTTTGCAGTTAGTAAGTGCGAACAGCCCCATTCCTTAAGTTTGGGAATTAAACGCTTATATTTGGTATAAAGTTGATTTTGATCTTATTTGATGCTTTTTTTTGATAAATAATCTTACTTATTTCAAATTTTCCTTACAATGAGATCATTTTTATTGGGCTGGTCTAAGGCTGACCCAATATACATTTTTTGTCTTACAGTGCTCACTTATAACGTTAAAGTGATTACTTATAATTTTAAAAAAATTACTCACTACAACAAATTTAACTTTTGTGACATTGTATTTAGTAGCATTAAGAAAATGCCACTAATTCACATTTTTAATCTAATAATGATTGGTTTTTATTTAAAGTTCCACCATAAAGTGATTTAGCGACACTTTATTTGGGCTTTAGTGGCATATTTATATATGTAATTGTTACTATAGCCTATAGTGGCATTTGTGAAAAATGTTACTAGATCCTATGTCGCAAAAAACTTTAGTGTGATTTTTTAATACGCCTTAAATCTATAGGGTTTCTATTTAGCTTTTGGTCTGGGCCCAAAATAAATAAAACCCCTACATTGGACATAAATTTCTTCCCGGGGTTACTTTCTTGGTACTTAATTTTTGAATGATACGCGAAACGAAAGAGAAATAGGAGATGGATGTTGAATGAGTATAATCCATGCTCAAAGGGGATGAATGTATCATGTATGATACATTAAATCCATGGATACATTTATCTCATTTAATGCTTACATTAAATATATTACATCATTTTTATTATGATTAAATATTTGACCTTCCTTATAATGTTTCAATGCTTTTATTTTCTATAAATAAAGCTTGTCTTTTAACTAGACATTTTACCCTTGATTTATGTAAAAAAAACTTTTCTTTGTAGTGTTTTATCCAAGAGTCAATTACATGTAGCTCGACTAATTTTTTTAATTCAGTGTGATAATCTAAACAGTACTTAATTTTCTTAAAGTGGGTCTTCATCATAGTCTAAAAATATTTTTTCATAGATGTATCTGAAGAGATAATTATGGTTAGATTTTAACAACTTTATCATTGAACCATTTTTATAATTCCATCATTCTTTCTTTGAGCACTTATATCCATATCAGTTATTCTAGAAACATAACAAGTATCTAACGCGCGTCTACATACGAAATTGTTTCATAACTTTATTCTCAATTATAAATAGATATACAAAACTATTTGACAATAGTTCCATTTACAATTTGTACTAAAGAAGAGTAAGTACCAAACATTGCAATAACAACACTTAACAATATGGTTCCCATAACTAACATAACCTCACCATTAAAGGAAAAACCAAAAATCTTCAAATAACACAAGCATGGAATAGTGATTGATGCACTAAGACTTAAAAATGCTCCAACAAGTGTCATAAGATAACCAAAGAAAGGAACAAGCAATGCTACAATTACTTGACTAATAACCAACAATGTCCGTACCATTATTTTGAAGTATTTGTTGTTACGATGTTTTGGAAACCAACCTTCTGCAGCATTTACGACTGGTTGTAACATTAATGCGTATTTGGAAAGTGGATTAACCAAAGTAGTATATATTGCAATTTTAGAGCTTAGTTTGTCAGATGGAAGGTTCAATGTTATTTGCGAATTTACTTTTGAACCGAACATTAGGTATCCGATGGTTGCCATAGACGCGTAGCATATTGTCGAGAATAGGAAACATAGAAATAATATCTGCAATAAGAATAGAAGTACGATATATTATTATGATTTTAAATGTATATGAGAGTTTTTGTTGAGTAATTCATAAAGAAAAATTCATGAAAATATTATTGATTTTTATTTAATTTGGCATATGATTTGTGTAAAATTGTTGAAAATAATTATTTATTTGTTAAAAGGATTTTAAGATTTTTTTTTTACTTTGTAGGTTTTACTCAAACAAGCCCAAAATTGTGTTTAAAGATTTATGTTTAATAAATAAGACGATTTATGCGTACTCAAAAAAAAAAAAAAAAGACAATTTATGCAAATTTTTTATTTGTTGTTGACAGGGTATGTTTCTTTTACATACTTCCTCTGTTCTGAAACAGTCGCTATAATCTTATTTGAATCATCTAATTGAATAGTTTTATAATATTAACTATTTTCAAATAAACATAGCTTAAGATATAAATGATCAAAGTTACACATTAAATTGCGTAAAAAGTAAAATATAGAGAAATGAAGGAAGTATCTTG